>VXBR01009210.1:0-32610 GCA_013400215.1 Cisticola juncidis | reverse complement strand
GAAAAAAAAAAAAAAAAAAAAAAGAAAGAAAAAAAGAAAGAAAAAAAGAAAAAGAAAAGGCTGTCAAATGATGTTCAGAATCATACTTAGTTATCCAGTGATGGCACTTGTCCTACCCTGAAGTCTTCAGGCTGTTGATTCAAGTTATGCTACAGTGTGTCTGTGGTGTTTGGAGAAAGAATTCTGGTACAACTGAACAAGAAATGTGGAAGTATACATAGATATGTATAGATGCATATATACATATAGGTATGTGTCCTGCAACATTAAATCCTTTCTTTTATGCAATGATCATTCACAGAAAAGAAAAAAACAACAGTAAATAAATTAATGTGTCATATAGTGTGGTAATTTTAAAATTTCGGTCCTTTCCCCTTCCTTTGCACAGGGCAATCTACAGGAAGATAAAATGTCTCCAGTTCCACCTATGCATACCTTTCCTGTGCAGGACCTGGACATTGTCAATGGCTCTGCTCCCATAAGTGATTCCAAATACTCATGGGCAGCCATTTCTTTGCTCTGTAAAAGCCACTGGCAGATTCATTTCCTTGGTTGTGTAACTACTGATTGGCTTTTTTAGTAAAACCCTTTTAGCTTAGCCTTTTCCTTCTGATTTGTGATTTGGTCCAAAGAAAAAGTGTCCTAGTTTAGCTCTGACCTACTTATGGTTAAATTGACAGCCTGCTCTTTGCATAGGTTTCTTTATTAAAATCAAGGAATGCCCTCAAGCCACCAAATTTTGAGGCAAACCCTAAAGCCTTCTTAATATCATTGATGGAATTACAGGGTAATTCCAGATATGTAGCATTTCTAAAACATTTTAAAGGAGAGCAAACTGCAGCCAATTCAAAAAGCCAATATGCATATAATGAATATTAATACAGGAGCTAGTCTTGATGGAAGGACATTCTTTGTAAGAATATCAATATAATATATGTTGTAATCTTTCTTCCAAATGCAAAGTTATCAAATATCCTTAAAAATCAAATATCCTTATCTGGGTGATTTGTTTTCCTAGTGACCATGACTTTGAGAATTTTTGTAGCGGTTTTCTGTAATCCAAGTTAACTTTTAAAAAAAAAATCTAAATTTTTCCCCTTCTCTTAAAAATCAAATATGATTATTTTAATATTTTAATTGTTTTCTTGGGCTTTTAATTTTCTATTGAGAGAAAAAAAATATTCCTCCCAGCTAGGGTTTTTTTCCTCGTATGGTAGCAATGCTTTATTTTTTGTTTCCTTTCTTTTTCATTTATTTTTTCTCTTCAGCATATTCTCTACATGAGGTTTCATCACAAAAGAGACAAAGCAGTGTATAATGACCAGGTGGTTCAATGTAAGCATATTCTTCTTGTATGCGAGGATTTTGCACTGCATAATTCAGAGGATTTTTGAATGCAGAGTGATTGGCATGATAGTTCCTTTAGTGAGCTCAGCCCTATTTATTATTTTTATCATATAATTCACTGTTAACAGCTGCATTTTCTTTCTGCTGTCAAAGAGCAAGGAAAGAAAGCATTTTCTGTGTGGTTTTTTTTCAACTCACTGTCTCAGCTGAAGTTGAGGTGAATATTGAGGTGTCTCAGTAACAAGGTGGAGAGAAACCACCACCTTTTTTGGATCACATATCATGCTCAACATCTCCTGTTTTCCATTCCCCTCTCAGAAATACTTCAAGCTGTGTAAAAGTATATTTACCTATATGTTTGTAGGGTTTTATGCTCTTCTGTAAAAAAGGTAGTGCAATTCTGTAAATTCTAGTACTGCATCCATTTCTAGAAGTAAGGGTTTTCTTTTCTGATATTTCAGTAAATTAAGCTGGGAAAAGGAAAGAAGAAAGGGAGATGTTATGCCCTGAAAGTGATGAAGTTTTTTGGTCCTTCATTTCTAGATAGGTTAATTAATTAGTCTTGAACTCAGCCAAGAAATTCTTCTCTTTTGGCTAGTGATAAAATATTCCTGTTATGAAGAGTCTAGTTAAACACAGAAACTAAATCAGTTCTTTTTAGAGCATTCAGGAGTCTTCTGGGCACTCTGGATTCAGGTTTTGCCAAGTTGTGGATCCAGCTCTGGCCATATCTTCAAAGGGTAAGTGAGGAGCAAGAGGCACACCAGCACTGTGTGTGACCCTGAGAGAGGAGGGGTCTTTCCTAATGTGCAGGGGATGGGCTAAGGTGTGTTTTTAAGCACAGAAAGTGCAAACCAGTGGGTGGCCTGTGTGGGGGTGACTACTTTTTGCTGTGTTGAGTAGAACAGCAGGAATTAGAAAGCAGAGATACTGCTGTGCTCTGCCTCGTGGAGGTTCCAGAAGGAGTGAAAGTAAAGTCAACTTAAAGCACACTCTACAAGGAATGAATTTTAACTTTTAAAAAGCTTCAACCTACAGCAGCAACAAGAGGTGCACTGATACTGGTTGGGTTGCCTTACACTCCAGAGTGTACTACCCATCTATTTTTCAACAGTACTTTTGCCTCCTCTGTGGTGATGCAAATGCCATCTGGGCTTTTTAGGACTTTCCGCCAGTTAAAAAAAATGATTTACAGCTTTTGAGATGAATCAAAAAGTATAAAAGCATTTTATTTCTAATATTTTGAGTTCTTTTAATAATTGAGTTCTAATATTTTGAGTTCTTTTAAATTTCAATCGCTTATTGATGACATTAGTATGGGCATCATACTGCATGCCAGGCACCCACCAAAACTGCTCTATCACTCCCCTTTGCAAATGGACAGGGGAGAAAATATATAATGAAAGGCTCATGAGTTGAGAGAAGGACAGGGAGAGATCACTCATGAAATACTACCATGAGCAAAACAGACTTGACTTGAGGTTATTAACTGAATCTTTTACCAACCAAGATTAGAGCAGGATTATAAGTAAACCAAATCCTAAAAACATTCATCCAGTCAGTGAACCTCCTTGCCAGGTTCTACCTCTTCCCTTTCAGTGATGCAGGGAGACAGGGTATGGTCAGCTCATTACAGGTTGTTTCTGCTGCTGCTCTGGGAGGGGAGTTATTTTTCCATGGGGACTCTCCCATAGGAAACAGTCCTCTACAAACTTTTCCAGTGTGAGTCCATCCTATGGACTGCAGTTCTCCACAAACAGCTCCAAAGAGGGTCACTCTTCCATAGGGTGCCGTCCTGCAAGAAAAGTCTTCTCTGCTGTTGATCCGCTGGAGGGTCATGAGTCCTGCTAGGAAACCTGGTCCAAGGTGGGCTCCTCTCTCCTCAGTTCTTCAGGTCCCTGCCAGGACCCTGCTCCAGCACAGGCTTCCCACCAGTCACAACCTCCTCCCAGGCATCCACCTGCTCTGGTATGGTTATCCTTTCTCCTCAGGCTGCAGACAGATCTCTGCATCCCTGCTGTCCTCCATTGGCTGCAGGGGCACAGCTGCATCACTGTGGGCTGCACCATGGGCTGCAGGGGACTCTCTGCTCCAGTGCCTGGAGCACCCCCTGTTCCTCCTTCTCCAGTGACCTTGGTGTCTCACAGTTGTTCCTCTCACATATTCTCATCCCACTCTTCTCTGGGTGTAATTCTTTCGATGCAACCACTTTTCTTTGTTTTTTTATCACAGGGTGCTACTGCCATCGCTGGTGGGCTTGGCCTTGGCCAGCAGTGGGTCCACCCTGGAGCTGGCTGACACTGCCTCTGCCAAACATGGGAGAAGCTTCTGGCAGCTTCTCACAAAGGGCACCCCTGTAGCACCCCTGCTACCAAAATCGGGCCACACAAACCCAGTACACAGGGCCAAAAGCCAGGAAACATATTGCTGTTACTGTACTTGTTATGTACTAAAATAAAAACAGCTCCAGAAATATTTATAGCATCAATTTCTGTTTTCCTAATGAATTCCACTTCCTCCAAGTTTTGAGAGTAAGGAAATGGTTCTATCTTTATTGTGCCATCTGTTCATGACAAGGGATGGGAAGGACTTGAGAATGCTGAGCTTTTGTTGTAAGTGTCAACCTAATGCTACCTAGGGGAAAAATATTTTGAAACTATCCTTGAAGTTACCTTGATGGATTAGAATTGTAACAAGAAGAAAGTTACATGAGAGAACTGACAGGCTGCTGACCTGCCCTGCTGAAATAACAATGATCAGAGAAGCTATTTTCAGTGGTTAATTTAATTTTCTGACAAGTATGAATAAATATAGATGTTGAAGGTCAAATTCTGCTAAGAAGACCTGATAGACTGTGTGTGTCCAAAGATCCACTAGAAATTAGAGATCAAACTCATGTCTTTCTTTCTAATTGATAACAGTCTCATGCTAAAACTTCCACTTATTTTCTAAACTTTGCAGATATGCAAATTCTTCAGACTTACAGAACCAGTCATCTCTTTAAGTGGATGCAGAAGTTTGCTGCATTATGCAGTTACAACATCTCTAAAGCGTTGTTGTCTCCATGGAGAAGAAGTAAATCTTATATCTATATTGCTTAAGAGCTCTGCTAACCAAAAAAAAAAAAAAGTTTAAAAGTCTCTCTCCTTTTTTCTTGTTTCCTTCAGAAATTCACTTTGATAACAATTTTTTTCCTCTGACAGGGGTTAGAAGACTTCCCATTTACACTTGTGAGGGTTAGGGGGTTTAATTTCTTTTATATCACACTTTCACCTTTGCATGTCATCCAGTTGATCAAGGTCAGATGCAGAATTTTGCCCTCAGGTTGGCTTTATGAACACTGAAGAACTTAGTCCTTTCTCTAGTTCTTCCTTTCATCTTTCCTGTCCTCTGTTCTTCTTCTGTCCAATTCTAGCTCTGACTATGTAGCCTCTCTTATCTCAAAATGTCTTTGTTTATCAAAATAAAATGAAAACTTCAAATCATTTTACTGAAATTTTTTAATTTAGAATTTTTAATGTTAAATTTGCAAGCAGGTGTTAATGATAAATTTGCAACCCTACACTTAAAAAACATTTCCTTTGTGGAATATAGGAAATATATTTGAGAAACTCAAAACCTTTGTCATTCATCAGCACATCTACAAGTACTGTGAATTCATTTTTCTCAATAGTTTTTCTTGGGTTTCATTCTATAAAAACAGTGTCATCCAAAACTTATGAAACTTTTGTGCTGTATCTTTATTTTTAAGTCTTTGTTAAGTTATGCTAGTTTTCACTTTCACTGCAATATGAACTAAATCCTAGTGGTACTTAAGAGTGATCGTATTTCATCTAATAACTGGACACTACAAGGTACCTGAACTTAGGCAAATATGTATTTAATTTTTCTGTTTGCCATTTTTAGCTTGTTTGTTGCAAGACCTTGACCAATTTTTCATAACTGCTTGAAAACCAGCAAATGACATCTAATTTTATTCAGCTTAAAACCTAAGATCAATAGATGCTGCTTAGATTTCCAAGATAATTCTCATCAATTTAAAAAAGGAAATAAAGTTTGTGCGGGAAATAGGTTGTTTTTTGAAAAGTGCAAAATCATAGAAGCAGACTTTACTCTTCTTTATTGCTTCATGCCCAGGGATTTTAATATACTTACATATTTACATTTATTTATATCAATTTGTCACAGTGTATGTTTAATTTTGCTTCCTTCTTTCAGCATTTCCTTGGCCTTTCACATGTACCTACCCACAGGTGAAAGAGAGAGAGAACTCATGCTTAGGAGGTAGAAAAATAAATTCTACTGAGCATCCTGTTTCTGATATTTATTTTATTTGTGAAATACATGCTTTAGGGATGGATGCCAAAGGAGGTTAGGCCTTTTGTCCTCTTCCCTTATTTCCTGGATTTGGATCCAAAGTTTAAATTTCATCTTGAGGCTGAAAAGATACTTACAAATGAATGCCCAGAGATTTGTTATTAACATTCCAGTCTTCATCGTATGTGTTATGAGAATTATTGAGTGTATATTGAATCAGTACTGAACATTCAGAGAAAGCTGCATTGGTAAGCTGCTCCAAGCCTGCACAAAGGTGAAAATAAATTTGGTTTCAAATACAATTATTTGATCAAGGCAATAAACAGCTACCTCTGAGGCTTTGATCCTGAGGATGGTTTCACCTTTTTGCATTGGTTCATCTCTGTCAAGCAAAGTAAGTTTCTTTTCTCTTGGAAGGAAGATTGTGCTGCAGGGTTCAATTACAGAACATCTTTGAGTCTCTAATTAAATTGTCTCCTTTGTAATTATATGGCTTTTAAAAATAAATCTTGTAAATGTCTTTGAACATCTGTTAGAAGTTCAACATTTTATTAAGAGTTTAGCTGCAAATTATTAGAGATTCTTAACAGTAGGAATTACACACGGCTTATAAGAGAGCAGGTTCGATGAGTAGTGCCGTGCTATACTTGATACAGACTTGGTAAGATCACTGCATGATGTACTTTTCTTTCTCATCCTTTCTATTGTCAAGATAGTTCATTTCAGGGGTGACTGTTGCAGTTTATCATGTAGACAGAAGGTAACTCTTACTTGGGCCACTTTAATGGAATGGAAGCAGGCATACTTCATCTACAGTAATGCTCTGTGAGTAATATTTTTAAGCTAGAAAAAACCCCTGAAATAGCAAAAAGAAACAAATTTAAAACTAAGCCCACATGTGTAGGTTCCAAACAAGACCCATTTAGTCTACAGTCCTGCTTCTGCCCCAGTCTATACCCAATGCATTTGGAAAAACTGTGCATATGAGCAGAAATTCTGCACTCTCTGGTGATTTCAGTTGAAGAGGTTCATCCACAGAGAAGTGTCTGGTTATCAGGTTTAATCTGGTTAAATGTTTTAACGTGTATGCATCAGATTTCAACACATTTGGTGATGGACTGCCCCATTATCCACTTTGCAGTCCTTTTGTTCCAAAGCATTTTTAGTATGATTTTTACATGCCACAAGAACTGTTTAATTTTCTGAGCTGATCAAAAACTCTGTGCTGAATATCTTCTATGCCTAGTGATTTGCTGCTGGTCATCCTATAAGTTTGCTTTAAAGACTTTTCTACTTACATTTCAATATGATAAAAATCTGTTCAGCATCTTGCCTGGAAATAGAAGTTTCTGGTATGGGAAAGTCTCCAAATTACAGCTAAGCAAACAAGGAAAACACAAAATATTCTACTGTATAATACCTCTTCTAAATATTTTCTTTATACTTTGACCCACTAGACTCTGCTCTGATAGACACTTTTCCAATGCATTTCAAAAAGGATTTATCATTCATGATTTCCTTCACTTTCTCAGAGGCTGTTCCCATCAGTCCTCTTTTGTATGTTTTCTTTTTTCTTTTTTTTTTTTTTTTAATAATATTAAGCTAACTTACTTTATTTTTATGTAGAAAATAACTAATTTATAACTAATAAAATAACTAATTTATTTTTATGTAGAAAGTCCCATTATCTGATTATTTTTTCCTTGTTTGAATGAGGGAGGGGGAAAAATGTCTATTTTCCATGTACATTTTCTATGTGTATGCTCTCTATATATGTATAAGTGTGTTCACTGTATATGTGAGGGTGGTGAGGCACTGGAACAGGTTGCCCAGAGCAGCTGTGGATGCAGGCCAGGTTGGATGGGGCTCTGGGCATCCTGGTCTAGTGGAAGGAGTTCCTGCCATGTCAGGGAGTTGGAACTAAATGCTCTTTAAGGTCCCTGCCAACACAAATCATTCTATGGTTCTGTGAAAGTATTTTACCCCAAGAATGTGTCACAATTTCTAACAAGCTTCCTTATCTCACTCATTAGTGAGAATGACACTTTTTATACAAAGTCTTTTTCTCAGATGTGCAGTGATTCCAACTTCTGGGCATTCATTTGTAAATATCTTTGGGGAGTCCTGTGAAAAAGAAACTTCACTGAGCAACTAATCAGAAAACCTGCAAAGTAGTAACAATTCTTTGGCTTATTTTTCAAAAATACAAAGTATTCAAAATTCCTGACACTGAAAAGATGGCTGGTTTTTTGTATTTATTTCAGTTATAGTTTATTATACAGGCACAGCTAAAAGCTTGAATAAAATAGATTTAAAGCTATATGGCAATACAGAAAGAAGTTAATTCTTTTTTACGGGTACTTAATAGATGCTATTTAATCAGAATGTGGAAGAATTAGTTGAATTATATGTATAGCATAGAGTTCATTCAATGCATAACAATGCTAAATACTTTATAAATAATACCATAAACTTAGCCAGTGAATGGTACTTAATTACATTGTAATAGGGGCACTCTAATATAATTGCCTTTCTGCTATTAATGGTCTCTAAATTAATTACTATGCCACACTGACAGTCTACTGAGTGGTTCTTTTTCTGTTATCTAGTGCCCCTTATGTTGCAGCCTAAAGGCTCACTTCCACAAGTATTTCTACATTGCAATATGTCACATATAAAAAGTCTGTTGTTGCTAAAATTCACTTTTATCAATATATTAAAAATATAATACGAATCTTTTAAAATTGTTCTTTTTTAGTGCATCTGACATGCTTAGCTATAAAACCACTTCATTTTTTAAATATAGGGTTTTGCCACTTTTTTTTTTGCATGTATTTTACAGTCTTATAAAAGAGAATTTAGAACTCGTGTTATTTATGAGAAGTCAACATTTGTTGCCAAAGGTGTGAAACAAAACCCTGATCTTGCAGGAACAAGCTCACCTTCTTATTTTTCTATTTTGCTTTCAATTTCAGTCACTGAAATTTGTTAAAAATTTATCTTTGCAAAGAGAAAGATATTACTGAAAAATCAGAACATATGTAATGCTTATAATTTGCTAAGTAAATAGTATAAGTCTGAAAAGAAAATGTAAAACAATTCCTGGCTGAGTTTTCCATAGTGGAAAGAGCAACACTGTGTTTTGCTGTGATGTATTCCTGGCTTAATGTAGTTCTTTCACAAAGATAATGAAGTCACTCAAATTTAATTAATGCAGAAGACCAGTCAGGGAGTGTACTATTAAATGCTCTATTAAATCTAACTAATGTGTGCTTATTTTTTTTTATAATTTTGCTAATGTGCTAAATGTGAGTTGAGGCAATGACTTCATTAGCCTAGAGAATTCTGGTTTGAATTGTCCTTGTTTTGATTGGTCATTTATTGGCATTTTTGAATATTGTCTGGTTTTCTCTGGAGCTTTTGAAGACAAAAATCAGGCTCGCAGTGAACTGGACTCTTTCTCAAGTTGTATCTTAGGTGGAACTAGACAAGTGGAAGGAAAAATTCACCAAAACATGTTTAGGACAAAGTCATTACATGATTTATTTGCTGATTGAGACCAATCACTCGATGCTGAAGGGGAGTATTGCTCATCTGTGTTTTACACTTCTGTCTATACATCTGCTACTTGTAATTAGAGACAGGAGAGATTTTTGCTGGACCTTCTCTCTTCTATTAGGATTTCTACATTCAATTGTGAATAGCAATTATTTAGACACTATTGTGAAAGTGTTTTTGAATTCCTATTGTCTGGTGGAGGTTTATCTTTAAAGTGAACATCTGCTTCTTTAATTCTCTTGAGTCTTAAGAAGTTTAGCTTTCTGAAAATTTGAAAATAGACATAGAAACCAAACTCAGCTTAAAGTAGCAAATTCTGGCTTTTCTCATCTCAGATGTCTCTGTTCATGTAACACAGGAATATTTTATTTTTAAGAGGAACAAATTTTGAGGGATTAAATAAATCAGAAATATTTATATTTTTGAAAGTGTAGCCATCCTATTTTTCCCTCTTTAGCACAGTAAGACATTTCCTATTTTGTATACCCTTTGACTTTACATTTTCTTTGATTTTTCTGCTAGCTCTAATATTTATTTGATTTTGACTAGAACTGAAGAAGTAAATTCATTTGTGTTCCTGAGTTATTGACATACAGATCCCCTGCCTAATTCCAGATTTCTAATGTAAGTTCAGAGTTGATGTAAAATATTTGAAAATTCTTGTCCATTATCTCTTCCCTTGTTGATTTCACATGCACCAGGTCCTAGACATATAGAAACATGCTTAGAGTGTTTTATCTCTATAGGAAATTTTCAAGAACTGCCTTTTTATGTTCCACTGGGGAGAATGAGAATAATCTTGGGGGGAAGGCAGGTTTAGGTGTTTTCCATTTTTAATATGGGCACCTATTTTCTGCTATAGATTATACTTTAAAAAGGGGCCTCTGTCCTAAAATGGGTAGTTGAAGTTTTGAAAACATAAAAAATATCAATATGAGGAACAGGACAGTGAGAATTTAGGACCTGAATTGCTGTGTTTCTTTCCTTTTTATCACCAAAGAAAATAAGAATTATTTTCTTTTGTAATTTATAAAGATTCACATTTTTTGTTACCTTTATTCTTATTTGGTCTTTTCCTTCTTGATTATATTGAAATTGACAGTATTTTTGAAAAAGAAAGGAACAAACAATTATCTCACTTTAAAAGAAGTGCTCCAACATAAAAACTCTTCTGAAGTTCCACTAATTTACATTCTTGCTTTGTACATTTTTTTTTCTGGATTACAAAATTACATCAAATAGCCTATTCAATAGCTTAGTTCAGTCACAAATACTTTTTGAAAGTTCAAGACTGCTTCATGTTCAAAGACATATCTAATTGCATTCTTACTCATCTCTGTACAAAGGTCTGTGGGAGATATCTGCATATTTGCTATTATCTGTGAGGAAAAAGTGATGTAATGGTTCAGTTCTTAACTTTAGTTGTCTTGGTTTAACATCCTACTGTTATAATTTGAAGCACCTACTGCTCTAATCTTCTCCTGAAACTAAACCCCCCTTGTAGCTGACAAAATTTTTATCAATAAAATGCCCTGCTCTAACTGATAAAATGCTAAACTCATTCTGATGCAGATGGACTAAACAAACTCTCTCCAGAATATCTCAAGAACTCATGTCAACATCTGTCTTGGAACTGTGGCAAGATTTTCAGCACTGGCAAAGAGTCAGGAACCCTCAAAGTATAAAAATACTTCACAAACCTATATTTATTAATATTTTGATGTCTTAATCAGCAGTGAGGCATCTGTAATATGGTACATCTAAAACCAACAAAAATGAAGCTTTGAAAAACTTAGCTCCAGTCAAGACTTCATAATCTAAACTGAACTAACGGTGCCTTGCTAGGACTCAAAATCAAATAGTCCCTTGAAGTATAAAAATTTTGTCCTGTTTATAGGAGATGTAAAAGACCTTGCTTATGGGTTTGTTAGTTTTGCTATATAGTACTTCGGCAATTTTTTGGAGTCTGCATGTCTAAAGTAATGCACATAAAATTATACACCAATTGATATCATACAACACACTCTGCTAAGTGCTTGGAAGGTATTTTGAACATTTTATATCTAGATGATANTAGATATAGATATAGATATAGATATAGATATAGATATAGATATAGATATAGATATAGATATAGATATAGATATAGATATAGATATAGATATAGATATAGATATAGATATAGATATAGATATAGATATAGATATAGATATAGATATAGATATAGATATAGATATAGATATAGATATAGATATAGATATAGATATAGATATAGATATAGACATAGATGATATAGATCTAGATCTAGATCTAGATAGATAGATATACAAACTGCATATATGGAATGGAAAGCTGATTGTAGCCCCATTTGCATTAGGCCTTCAGGAATATTTCCATGTAAAAACATTAAAAAAAAAACGTATTGGTCAGGTGATCTCATAGCCATTCTCGTAGTGGCTTTGGCCAATGGCACCACTGACAATCATCAATGTTTATTATATAATGTTCAGGTAGGTCAGATCTGTGTGTGCATGAATTACTTGTGCAGGATGCATGCTGATTGCTCCAACTGAGTAATGCTGAACATCTGGGCAGAGTCACGTTGTGACAGCCTGTTGCACAACAGATTTGAAAATCGTAAGTAGCAAGCAAGCTCTGCCTCAGGACAGTGGTGTTGATGTTGATAACACTGGTGTGCCTAAAGGAGTTAGCATGCTTTTTTAGACTCTGGTCCAACACATTTTTATTCATGTGAGCAGCATTGCCTCACTGGAATGTTCCTATGGTAATCACCAAACCTCATGGCAGTAAAAAGATAATAAACCAAACAAGTTATTAGCCATAAAGAAATCCTTCCTGTTAAAATTCCCACAGTCAAAAGATCATTTTAAATGTGTCTCCCTAATGAGAGGGAGCTACACAACTGAGAGAGAGTTTACACAACTGAGGCTTTCTCTTCCTGTCTGTGTCTCTATGTGTCTTTTTCCTTACAGTTTTGAGTCCATTCACTCTTCTGGTTGAAATTAGCAACAAGGGCAAGAGGTCCCTGAATATTAGAGGCTTTACGGGTATAATCAGCCCAGTAGAAAAGAGATTAATGAGTCTGAGCTTGCACTGAAACCTTCACTTCAATAAACACCAACTCTACAGGGGCAAGACACCAGGAATAAAATGCCTTTGTTTGGTACCTGCTTAGCAGTCAGCTACAATCTACAAGAAAATTATTCCTAATATGGAAGACCAATAACCATTATTTCTCTTGCACACTGAATTGCTCTGTCTAAAAAATGAGTACTTTGTATGTTTCTAACTGCAAATATACTGAAAGAAATTTTATGTGTTTCAGTGTTATCAAAATTGAAAAAGTGCTTGCTTTCCAGAACTTTATTTGGAAAAGAAAATTGAAATAATGAGTAGTTGCTTGCAGGTTATAAAGAACTTCTGGATGTCCCTGTGGAGAACAGGAATCATGACCAAAA
This sequence comes from Cisticola juncidis, assembly GCA_013400215.1. NCBI lineage: Eukaryota > Metazoa > Chordata > Aves > Passeriformes > Cisticolidae > Cisticola > Cisticola juncidis. Next base: position 19,909 of record VXBR01009210.1, on the reverse strand, counting down.
TCAAAAAAGGACAGAGTATCTTTAAACTTGTATAAATCAGTCAGATTTTGTACGTGAACTGCAACTCCATGCCCCACTAAATTATGGAAAAGGGAAAAAAAAGAATTAGGCAAAAGTTCTCTATTCCTCCTGGAGATGTGGGACTATCTTGTGATCTCAGTTATGTATGAAATGTGTGTCTGTGTTTTCTGATTTTATCCTACCATAGAGTTCAGTAGGGACTACAGTAGAATGGCTGGGCAATTTTTTCATTCTCATAAAATTAAAAATATTTGGTATACTTTTATATGTGTGTATATATATATACATATACATACATACATATATATATATACACAATTTTACTTTATTTTATTCTACATCTGATTCCAATTTTTCTTTTTCTTGATTTCTTGCATTCCCTTGGCACTAAAATCCTCCTGAACACTTTCTGAAATATGGAATTTCAGAAGCAAGTTCTTGGGGGACCTCTTGTATCGTGTTTGCAATAACATTTGCTCTAAAAGTTTTGGATCTTGAAAAGACTTAATACATAATGCCATTTTCCCCTCATTTCTATACCTACTGTTTTCTCCTGAGTATAAAAATCAGTAGACAAGATTCCCAAAATCCAAATTTGTCCTTTGTCTTTGGAACATTTTTGTACTGGGCAGATAGACAAAAACTACTGTTATTAGTAATTATTTACCCTTGTGTTTCTACTGTGATTTGGGAACTTGATGTTGTCCTTTAGGATGAGGTTTCCTCAAATGGACCAGTTCTGTGTGGTTTGTTTTTTTAATTTTTTTTCTCCAATTCTACTGAATTTCACTTAGTTGTTCCAAGTTAAGCTGCATTATGCTTATGCAGTACAGAAAGTAATCGTTTACTCGGAACTATCTGAAACTCGTTCTTACATCTGCTCTAATGAATTTTTTTTGTAGTGCAGAATAGGAGTTTAAATGTATCTTTGAATTGCTCTCATAGCAATTAACATTTTCTTGAGAGGGGGAAACAATGACTTTTGGAAGCAAAATTAGCAGCTACTGGAATTCTTTTGTTCCTAGCCCATTATGTTGTTCATTCCAAAAGGCGTTTTGTGTCACTGAGTCACAGTGATTCATTACACCTGAGAAGACCTATTTGTTGTCCATATTTCTAAGAATTAGGATTTCACAAATACTGAATTTTACTTTTAATCCTTCTTTCCAAAAGATTTGGCAGAAGAAAAGAAAGAACACATCTCCAACTTTGCAGCAACCTTAGGAAAAATATGCAGACACTTTCTTTGTGGAGAAAAGATTGCATTTGGCCTTCCAGTTTGATTTCTTTTCTCTCAAAAAGAAAATCTATTAAAAAAGGGGAAGGGGGGAGGGGGAAATATAATTATTACAGTAGAATAATTTGAAAAAGACCTTGAGAAGAATATTTCCCACTTCAGGAACTTCTTGTGACCTGTTTAAGTCCATGACACATCTCTTTACCAGCTCCTTCTATTCTTTCATTTCCAACAATGCTGCCAGGAGCCTAGCTTGTTGTCCATTTCCCTTCAATATGTAGCAGGTTTTGTTTCACCTGATAAATAATTTATATGAAGCATAAGAAAATCTTGATTTATGTGACTCAGTGCCTGCTTTACCATGTAATTTGTTCATTGCTTCAACAGGAGTATAATCATGGGCAGTTCCTCTGACTTAGAATTTTGGGAAATCTATTTTCCCGTGTTTTTTATTGTTGGGTTTTTTCTTTTTTTAATTTCATTTTTTTAATTCTACTACTCCATCTTCATTCTTCTCACTACAGGTGTTCCTTTTACTATTGCTCATTTTTTCCTTTTCTATTATTGCTGTAGCACTTCACAGTCTGAAGTTGTTGTTTTGGAGCTCTTTCTCAATCTCAGTTTGCATATCCCAGGATTCATTCCATCTTGGATTGAAACCTGTGTCTCACAATGAGTTTCATAATTATAGATAAGACTCATGAATTTTAGATAATTATAAACTTCTGCAAAAAAACACCTCTATTGCAATTTCAGGTGGTGTCTGTCTTTCAGAAGTTTCATGATTTTGGAAAAAACATACTTTGCTGTCTCAGCTATGCTTGGTTTCCCACTGTTACAATTGCATTATGCATAATAATAACTCAGTAGTTCATCTCTTTGCTTCTTACTTCTTAAATTCCACTACATCCATGATTGAAAGTGTGAAATGTGTCCAGTGAATTATCCCTGTCAAATGGCTTTACATGCTCCTGCTTTCTCACTACCAACATTATCTTCCCCAAACCCTCCTTTTTATATAATTCCTGTCCTTAGTATTTCTGTGCATACCACTTCTCACAGAACAGGATTTTAGCTAGCCCTCTGGTTAGAAGAGATTTATTAGCACTGCAATTGTGAATTCAGTCATGGATTGCAGCTTCCAGCAGATTCCCAGCATCCCTAGGAGAGGCTCTGGTCATTTTTGTTAGGAACACCATAATGTATTCTTTAAAATGTCATGGGCTGATAGTAAGTCCGTCAAATTGGGATGGTCTCCTTCTTGAAAGACATATCAATCCTCCATCTAGAGGCCACATGTGAATTTTCAGTTCTATGTACTTCAATGTCATGTCATGTAGTCATTCCAGAAGAGCAGAATGGCTTAATTAGAAAACCATATATAATGCAAGAGAGATTTTGTTTTACAAGCCCTACAATACTTATGAGGAATATACAATTCAAACAAACTAGATATTCAGCTGATGATCTTAATTTTTTTCACAAAAAATCTGTCACAATTTTGATTGTTTTTTTTCTTCTGTAGTTCTCAATATTCTTATTCTCACTTATAATGATATATATGAAAAATTAATTATGTTTTTAAAGCATGACTCTTTAATATTTTTTCTTTCAGACCTAAACAAATAATTTTGTTTATTAGGGTGATCCCAACATGATTTGGCAGATCATTACTGAAGTTATGTTTCTTACTATTGCAAACCTCCCTTAAACTGAAATTATCAAATTGAGTTTGGAGATGGTGTTTTCAATCCTCTGCAGCCACGAGCTGTGCTATGGAGAAGAAGAGAGCTATTACCCTTCATTTCTTGCTAGAGAAAGTGTAAAGAAACTAATAGGGTCAAAGTTTAGAAACTTGGCTTGTAACAGGATAAACACTCCTGTGTTTGTATGCTGCTTCTCAGTGTTTTATGAGTATCAAGGCTATCTTCATCTTGGATGTCTGACAAGCACAAGATGTAGAAAAGGAGCAGTGAGCTATGCAAAAGGCTGGTGAACAGCTGTAAGAAGGTCTCAGAGAGAAGTGAAACGACTGCTGGTGAAGGATGGTCTCAGAGCATTGCTGTAAGTTGCACATTTGCCTTTGCCTGACCACTGAGAATTCATCATTCCCAGTAAAGAACCAATTACAGTGGTGCAAAGATGGAGAATAAACACAGAGATAGCATCGATCTCTATAGGCATACATTGTACAATAACCATTGTTAAAATCCATAGAGTAGGAGTCAAGTTCCAGAAAGACAGAGAACTCTGAAATTTAGCTAAGTTGTGCAGTCTTAGGTAATGTCTTGCATCTTCCACTGCTTACACTGGTTATATGTTATGCCATACCAAGTAGTCCCGTAACTTTCAACATTTGTGTCCCCTCTTCCTCATCCCCAGAAAACAGGATTTATGACTCTTTTAGACTGCAAACTTGTTGGAGTGCTGTTAATGAATAGATATTTCATAGTTCCTACATCTCTCCTCTTGTTTTCTTTTCTTTTTTTTTTTTCACCCTTTTTTCTATTTTATTATGGGGTGAAAAACCTGTCTGTAAAACAACATTATTAAATCTGTCTGTATGGATCAGTACTCTGATATCTAAGCATTTCAAAACCATTATTTATCTTTATTATCTCTTCTCAGAAGGGGCTTTTATTATGTGATTTATGACAGGAGAAGCGAATCAGTGTAAAAAAAGTTTGATATATTTATGATTTTCAGTGTTGTACACTGTTTCTGATATACTCTGCAAAATGAACACTTTATCTATCACTTTATGTATTCTAGCACTGCCTCTGTTAAGTGCTATTGCTGGCAGTAGTGTAGTTCTCAGCAGTTCTGCTGATTGGGTATTTGAGACTTGTATTGGGCAGGCAAAAAATGTGGAATGTAAAACTGACAAAGATAAAAAGACCAACAGTATTTTTAGTAAGTTTTATATACTGTTTTATGTTTGCTTTCAAGATATGAAAATAAAAAGAAAGTTAAAATGAAACTAAAGTTGACATTGAATTGAATTGGCAATGACATTTTCGAAATGCAGCACTTCCCATGTGACTGTCAAGACTGTTTGTCATACCTGTGAGGCCTTTTTAATCTTCAAAATGAAAAATGTATTTCTTTCAGAAAAGTATTTCAATTGAGGCTTTTTTTTTTCAGAATTTCTATTCTTTCAATAAAACCAACCTCACAGTAACCCCCAAAGTAGATCCTAGACATTAGTTAGGTGTAGTGAGTTCTTCACAGAGCAAATAATTTCTGACGTACACGCAGAGGCAGCCTCTAAAGTTATACTTTGAAATTTTATGAAAACAAAAGATGGGAAGTGGAAATATGTCCCCAGAGCTGAGCAGTAGATATTAAATTTCAATTTGCCCACACCTACAGGAATCTTTCAGTCGTAAGGAAGACTTTGACAAGGTACAGAGATGCTGGGTGGTTGGACTCTATGCAGCTGTGAGGGGTCTTCCAGTTTCCTGTGATGACAGCTTAGGAGGCAAGGTGGTGCAGAGTTCCCTTTGACCACCTTAGGGGATCATCCTGATGCTTATAGGACCATGACATGGCACATGCTGGGTTTATTATCTTAGATTTAGGACAATATCCTAGTACATAGCTGCAACACTCTCTGTCTGAATGGCAGAAGGGGAGACCCTGACAATGTTGTGAGCTGCTCACATAGCTCATGCTGTCACATACAGGAGGAGAATCAGCAACCAGAGCTGATACTCTCTGTCACCACAAGCAAACCCTGCCTCACTGTGCAGACTCTCTCACCCTCAGGCCAAGGATGCCCATCCCAAATCTGACAGGCATGAAATATCCATGTTGGGCTAACCACTGACCTCCCTGTGACACAGGACACCTCAAGTGTTCTACTAGCTGTGTTATGGCCACTGCATGACTAAGGTTTTTCCCCACAGCTCATGTGGGGCCCAGCTGTCTCTTGGTTTCCCATAAAATGTTTGGGAATCTCTCTTTGCCCATGCCTGTGAGGAGCTTCTAAGATAGTGACAGGACTGTTTCATCTGTCTTTTAGAACATTACACTCTATCATAATGAATTTTTGACGAGGTAGAAGACAGGAGGATACTTTGAGCTGGTCGTGCCCCTGTCCAGGCATCTGGCTGTAATACACAGAACAAGGAGGAAAAGAGGAGCAGCCTGCCTCACTGGTCACTTCTCCCTGCCTTTTTTCACATGCATACTGACCTGTCAGCCTTGGCTGGTTCAGCCCTTTTTATACCCAACTTGGTCTCTCTCTCTCACCAACTCCTCTGTGACATGGCCATCATCAATACTCTTCCCTTCAGGGTATCTTCTCGGTGTCACCGAGGGGAGTTGGTGACACCACTCTGTGACATGGCAACGACCATGGAACATCAGGAACCTTTGCTTTACTGTGAGGGTGACTGAGCCCTGGCACAGGTTTCAGCAAGAGGTCATGAGTTCTCCATCCTTGGAGATATCCAAAAGATATCTGGACATGGCCCTGGACAACATGCTCTGCTGTGCCGGAGCAGGAGAAGGGCTGAACCCAGTGACCTCCAGAGGGCCCTTCCAGTCTCAAATTCTGTATGACAATGTGGAAACCTAGAAAATAGTTGATTAATTATTTCTCTCTACACTGCTGTTCTCTTAATGTTGGCCCTGGAAAAAGTAATTTTAATGATATAACACAAGAATTTTGTTGCAGAATCAGACATTATGATGTCTGGATGTTCAAAATACTTAAGCAGAAGAGGAAGGTTTTTTTTTCCTGTTTTTGCTGGTTGCTGGTTTTGGATTTTTGTGGGGTTTTGTTTTGGTTTGTTTTTTTTCCCATAGGGACATTTTTTCAGTCCCTAGAATTTGTCTTAGCTAGTTATTTGACTTTTTAATCTGAGGGCTCAAATGAACTTCCTCAGAAAACAATATTTGTTTTAAAAGACTTTGATTCTTTTGAATCAATCTTATCTTTGAATGATAAGGGCATTCCATGTCACATAGTGAATTTGATCTTGTAGAGATATAATATGTGACCACTTCATATAAAAGCTCATTTTCTTGACTAAATTATCAACTCAGTGTTGTTAGAATGTAGTGTTTGAGCATTATGCTCATTCTTGGCTTCAAGGAAAACTAGAGGAAAAAGACAGTGCATGTAATCTTGTGACATAATGATACAGAGATGGATCCTGATCATGGATTGATGATTTTTCATCCACTGCTACAAGTCTTCTCTTGCCTCAAGTGACAGAGTAGTGACTAGTAGCATAGGTAATCGTTCTCTGATACTCCAATAGTAGCAAAAATTATTGCATAAAAACTGCAAAAGTTACTGCTAGGCAGAGAATGATGGTAATTATGGTCAGGAAAACCATTGTTGCTGTTGATGACTCCTAACTCTTGATCACAAAATACTTCTCTGCGACACTTTTTGCTCCATGCTTCCTTTCTCCGAAAAAAGCTTTTTAAACTTGTCCTTGCTCTTCACCTCTTCACCTCTTCTTATCTCACTCCATCAGCCATAATCTCCAAACTGACAGTGTAAATCTCTGTCCCAACCCCATCCTAACCTCAAAGTTGTTTCTGAGTAAATCTCTCTAGCTTCTTACCTAAGCCATGATCTCTCTGCTCTTCAGTGACTGTGTGCATTTGTTCTGGCTTCCCATTCAGTTATTGCTTTTCTGGTGTCAGTCTCTCTTATTTATATAGGTAACCCCAGTTCTTCCCATACAGTTATCTTTTCCTTACCTGATCTAAAAATGCCCTATATTTCATCATCTCCCACCCCAATTTTTAATTGGATTTTTTATTTCTTCCTCCTCAATCTCATTCTTGAGGTGTTAGTGCAAATTGACCCACCTACGGCACAGTGTCAATCTGCCTTGAAATTTAATTGGGCTTTTTGGCCTTAATTCTTGAAAGTAAGGACCTTCATAAGTACAAGTGGAAGGTGCTTTTTGGTCTGATTTTTCTTCTTTTTTTTTTAAGACAGAGTTAAGAAACTTTTTAAGGCAACTCAAAGTTTGCCACTCTAACCCTATAATAAATAATTTAAACCTAGGGATTTAAAAATGTGCAATTTGGTGAAAACAAGACAGGTCAAGCTGTTTGGAAATCCTTACTGAGAATAGAGTTTTCTGATCCTTTTTTCTGTCAAATTATAGCAAGCTTGCATTGTTTATGTGTGAAACTGGATTCCCCCAGACCACAGGTTTAGTCAGACTGCTAAATAGAACTTGGTTTAAAGGGACAGAGCCATAGTCCCATAATTCAAAACATAAAACTCCTTGATCCTTTTGAAATAAATTAAGGATTTGTTTTACGGGGGTAACGTCTCCCAGTTTCATTCACAGAAGGTGGGTGGAGGTAATTGAAAAGCAGGATATTGGAAAGATGACTTGCCCAGCCTTAATTATATGTGACTCTAGTAACCTCTTTATGATAATGTAAAGGACACAAATATGTCTGTATCAAATTTATCTTTTATAAACAGATCCAGGCTGGTATAGGTGATTGTCTCAGGCTGGCCAGAGGTGAGATAACTCCAGTCTGAAATATGTATTTCATGCATGACACTGCCCTGACTGGTCACTCAGCCTGGGCCATTCAATACATGATGAGATGGCTGTCCTGCATCACAGAGGTTTTGTGCTCCTGGACAGCTCGGTGCAAGGGCAAAGCAAGCTGGGGTCTTCTAAGAGAGGCTGGTTCAACCTCACAAGGGTTGTGGCAGTGATATAACAAAAACACATCTTGTTCAGGAGAGCCAGTGCTACTGGTAAATGAGGATCCAAGTGCAAGAAGCAATTAAGACATGCTCTCAACTCAAGTGCTGTTTTACAGTCTTACAAAAGGCTGGGGTTTTTTAAAGTCAAGGTGGTCTCAAAGCAAGTGAAAAGAGCCATTTTAGGAGGCTTAAACTCAGTTTTTCCATACTGCAGGCTGCTTAATCATGCACTTAACAGTGAGCATCTGCCATCACTGAAATGTAGCATTTGCTGAGTGGCTTCCTTTAAAAAAAATCTAAAACATAAATCTGCATCTAGGGAAACAGAGCTTGGAGTTAAAATATGAGTAGCTAAACATGAATTTTATTGTTTCCATAGATCTTCATATTCACTTATGAAATGAAAAATGTCTTTTTCATTTGCAACATGCTTGCTAACCAATTACCTCTATCTCACAATTAACAGCAGTGGGTAAAAGCTGGCTTTCCTATCAAGAAAATATACACTAATCTTCTTTCATTTTGTTGTATCAGTGCAGGATTTTTGTCCACAATATTGTCTTGCAGATACACCTCTGAATCCCTGCAAATGCATTTGATGGTGCCCTTGGAATTCTCAAGTACTTTTTAGAATTGAGCTGTACAATTAAATTCCTCTTAAATTCCTCCTCAAAATTCTCTGGGCCTTTTTGAGGGCTACTTTTAGGTGTTGTAGTGTTGCATCTGGAAGTACCTGCTTAGACCTACCAGGGGACACTGTGTACCTTCCTTATTTGCCCTGTCTTGACACATGATTGATATCCTCACTTACCAGCACACACAGAGTGATACCTTTGAGCTTTTGATTTTTCTCAAATGAGCCTGAAAATCAAAGAGGATTATTGCCTCAAACTGAACTGTGCCAGTATATAGCAATAACTGCTAACTATTAGTTAATTAACAAACGTTATTTCCTTCTATATATATATATCCATAAACAGCTATCTTTGGGCTTTTTGTTGCTGTAGTGATAAAGGATAAATCAGATCATCAAGGAAGGAAAAAAAGATGAGGGGAAGTAAAATATGAAAGTATTTCATATTTATTACTGAAATTCTCAAGTGGATTACTTCTGCTGTCTGACCTGCAGTCTCTTTAAATGTATAAATATAAATGTTTAAATAAAGATATCTTTATTTAAAAAAAAATCAAATTAAAAAAAAATCACATACTTACTAAAGCAGTAAAAGTCATAAATGCTCAGTGGAAATCTAAACATATATTATAAAATTAATTGATCTTATATGCAGTTTGTTTATAATTTAAATTCTTCCTCTTGTTGTTCAATGATGTTATAATGTTTGGACTCTATGTTGTTTGTTTTGCCAGGAAAGTGTGGAAAGTTGCTTTGGAAGAACTTGCTGTGGTATCTTAGAAGAAAACAGTAAAAGTAAAAATGTTTTGAGGAAAGAACGTGACCAAGGAAACTAGTTTTGCTCTTTATATCATATTGTCCCCCTCCCTTTCTCACCCCCCCCTCCCTTATGCTGTGGAGGAGTGTTGTGTCAGAAAAACTCATGGCAAAGAAATAGGGAATACTGGAAGAGAAAAGGAGGAATAAGAGCATATGATACTCTCCTAAGAAAGCATTATTTTTACAATGACCATCTATGTCATTTATAGTTGTCTAAAATGACAAGGGGCACAGGTTTTGGATAGGGTCACTAGAGCATTGGTGATTCCCAAAAGCCCTTTGAATCCAGGAGTTATTCCAAGTTAATGCTGGGGAACTGCAAGCAAAATAGCTTTTCAGTCATGATTTATTTTGTTGCTTAAGCATTACAAATTTCTCTCCTAAGAAGCACCCTGGTATTTTATTTGATTTAAATAAGAGACATTGGCACTGTTGGTGAGCCTATGGAGCATTTGAGCAAATTAGCAAAGGGGTTACTGCATCCATATGTGTGTTGCTTCGGGGATTAGATGATTCTATTCAGTGAGTCAAATGCCTAGATTTAAATATCCCACAGATTTGAGGAGATTTGTGGGAGCTGTCTGTATTCAGAAAGGACATCGACTGAAGAAATTAAAAACTGTGATAAACCAGTGCATTTTAAATCTCAGTATGAATACTTGTTTCAACACAATGTGATTCAACTTCTGACAGTACCAATCGAGGCAAACAGATGCCATTTTTAGAAAAAGTAACTCTAAGTACATTCTGAAGATTTGTAACTTGCAAAAACTTGTAAACTATGAATGTTTGGTCACGATATCCAATGCCTTTTGTATCTTCTCAAAATTTTAGCGGATATTAATGTTCTTTTTTCTGTGAATACCATACAATAAAAAGCAAATAAACTTTTTCTTCCTACTGTCCTTTATTTTTTGAAAAGCTGACATTCATGAAAAACTCAGAATAACTAAGAAGTGTTTCATCAATAATTTTACTTATAAAATATTCTAGTGGGGAATTTTATGCAAAGTTGAGATACCTAGGAGAAAGAAGTTCAGTATATGTCAACATATTCTTTTGTAAAATAATTAATGAATGAATGTCAAGCCTTATTGATTAATATTTTCAAAGGGCTGGCCTGAGTCAAATCCTGCTAAGTGTCTATGGACCTTAACACAGATGAAACTGAAGTTCTGGGCATGTTGGTGGCTTGGCCTAAAGGGATAGCATTTTTAAAGCTACTCAGTAAAAGAAAATCAATGAAACAGGTGGATCTGTGTTCTCTACATTGTAACAACATTTAGGTTACTGGAAACTAATGAAATTTCATATTTTCCCTTGACTTCCTTTTTTCTTTTTACTTTTAAATTATATTTTGATTCTTCTCTTTCCATATTTTTTGGTAGTATTTCAATTCTTTCAAAATTCAAACAAAAAAATCTTATGAAGTTTTCGGGTTTTCTCTTGTGATCCCTCCAAAAAATAAATTAAAGTCTTTTCATTTGTATTACTCTCTTCAGGACTTTGACTAGGTTGTGACTTGAAGAGTTCTTTAGTCTGCAGGTAACACCAGTTCTCCAACACCCTTTACAATGATGTTAGAGAACTGTATGTCACTGAAACAAATTAAAAATTGAAAGAGTAAACATGAAATGGGTCAGCCCTTTAACATCAAATCAAATTCTGAATTTTAAAATTTGTGGGTAGAATTGTAGGATGTAAATTTGTGCTAGTGGCAATTCAATTGCACAATTTTAGACTCTGTTATCAGTCAGTCAAACAGAGCCTAATGTGGTGCAGTGTGTTGGTTTGGGCTGGAGCAGAGTTAATTTTCTTCACTGTAGCTGGTCAGGGTCTTTCCTATGAGTTTGTGCTTGAAAAATTGTAGATAACATAGGGATGTTCTTGTCATTGATGAGCAGGACTTGCACAGAGCCAAGGCCTTTTCTTCTCCTCAAACCATCCATCCCACCAGCAGGTGGGCTGGGAATGCACACGGAGCTGGGAGGGCACCCAGCTGGGATAGCTGACCCCAGCTGACCACAGGGATACCCCACACCATTGGTCATCATGCTCAGCATACAGAGCTGGGGGAAGATAAGGGGAGGGAGGCAATGTTGAGAGACCTCATTTGTCTTTCCAAGTCACTATTACATGTGATGGAGCACTCCTTTCCTGGACATGTCTGAACACTCACCTGCCCATGGGCTTTTCTCACTTTTACACTTCTGATTCTCTCCACCATCCCACTGGTGGAGGAGTGAGTGGCTATGTTGTTCTTAGCTGCCAGCTGGGATTAAACCTTGACATAGATTTGTGGTAATTTCAAGAATATGCATCTGAAATTCTGTAATTAATTTGTCTCATTTTATTGATTTCTAATTCTGAAATGGAATCATTATTATTGCATATATGCTTACATGATTATAATCTGCACAAATGTCAAACATTTAATTTTTAAAAAGTTGTAAATGTTCCAAATCCTCGATGCAAGAAAGAGGACAAAGTGTTCTTCAAATATATGCATGTCAACAATAGAGCTCTTACAGCAAGGTCACTGTCAGTTGATTTAATGCTTAGACTCCAGTAGAAAGTACTTAGAAGTCCAACCACTATTGTATGAGTCACTTGACACTGCAGATAGAGTGAACTTCTGCAGATATGCACGTTGGAACTCTGGTTGTCACTAACTTGTGACTGATAGTGTAAGATGGGTAAATGATTAACTTGATGTTTGCATGCCTTGAAAACAGATAATAGATCTATGAAATCTGGCAGTATATTCAAGGCAACACACATAAAATACACTAATGTGGCATTTAAATTGATAAAAACTGTCAGCATTATATGGGAATGTTTTTCCATGTCTTCTACATCCTGCCACAACTAAAACTTTCAAGGTCTTATTTTTCACTATGTGACCGAATACTATGAACTTTCACGGCACACACCTCATATGCTTAAGACTTTCCTGAGAAAAACCTGTGGCAAATTGAGAATCCTTACCTGAAAAACTTTAAAATTGGCTCAGTTCACTGTGCACTGCTAATGCTAGTAACATCACAATTTATTTAACAAAAGTCAGTTTCAGCTTCAAAGATGATTTGTGACCATCATTCTAGAGGAGACTGCTCCAGTGGCAGAAACATTAGAATAACTTGTCCTGTATATCTACACTGTTGTACAAATCCAAAAAGCAGGTGCTACATTGATAATAAGATTGACATTTACCAGTTTCTCTTTGATATGAAGTTGTAATTACAGGAAAAAAAGCATAAGCTTATGGCAGGAATTGTACAGGACCAAAATATATAATAAAAGTACTTGAAATAGTTAGGATTCTTAAACAATCTTACATCATGGGGGGAAATTATGCTAAAAGTTCTCAGGATTTTAGAATATTTTTGGCAAATGGGAATAGGCTTCTAATTGTTCATGATCAGACTGAGTTATGTGGCAAAGTTCGCAACACTGTATTTTAATAGATTATGAGTAACTGATGTGGGGAAAAAAAAAGCTTATAACATTTAATAAAAATGCACCTAAAATGCTAATTTACATCTCTCTCTGATTTGAACTTTTATGGGAAGAGTAATCAGTGCTATGAATGGATAAACACCTGGAATTACTTCTCAAAAACCTTTTACTCAAGCCACAGGTAAATTGTTCCTATTAGTGCCTGTTTGTTGAAGTTTCTTTAGGCAGAAGGACACTATACAAACTCATCAACATCAATTTCTGCTGTTTTCCCTTCCCTACTACATATTGACATCGTTTCAATGCTTGTGGAGAAGACAAAACCATTAAATTTCTCAGCTCTTTAAAAACAAGCTGTCTTTAGAAATGTTCAGGAAACCAACTTCTTGCCAACATGTTCTAATTTAAAAAAGTGTAAAGAAATTGTAGGATTTTTGGAGGACTCAAGAGAATTCTGAATGAAAAAAAAATAATAAAGTTGCATAACAGTGTAGTTTTAAGAAGGAATTTAGTTAGACTGAATAGTTCTTGGTATTCACATGAAACATTTGGAAGACTTCCACTGACAGCACCTTTTCCTCTGAGTTGACATCAACACAGAAGGAAGATCTCAGGTACTCAGTGCTCTCCCCATGTGGCAAATAGGAGACTGAAGAGGTTTAGGTAAGAGAATTTTGTTTTGCCCACCATTTCTGCAGTGTTACTTTGAAAGAAAATTTCAACTCTAGGTGACCTAAAAATCACAAGCTGAGAAACTGAAATCAAGAAAAATGTAAATTCTATGTCAAGAATGTATGATTTACATGATGCACTTTCTGGTGCTGTTATGCACCCATATAAAACATCACAACAAAAGAACCTCACTGAACAATACCATGTTTTGGTCCTCATATATAAACATTAACTAAAGGTGAAATTATAACCCTTGTAAGGTGGCAGAGCCAAGGAGTAGAACCAGAGTGTTTCTTAGGGAGGTGAAGAGTTCCAGCTCACTGTTGGGAAATATTCTTGGGTAATACCACAAAGCATTGCAATTACACAGGTGGGGGTCAAGACAGCAAAGATATTATTAAATAGGAAAGCTTTTGTGTTTGTTTTTGGTTTTCGGTCATATCTCCCAATACAGACCTCTGACAGAGTGGCAATGATCTCTTTAAACATTTATAGGTTATTCCTATTTCTCTTCTCTCTAGATTAAAAAAAAAACCAAAAAACCCCCCCCCCCCCCCCGCCAAAGCAAACAAACAAACAACCAAAACAAAACCAAAAACAAACAAACAAACAAAAGCCCCACTGGTTAACCATCACATTTGTAAATTCTTTAATATCACTTACAAAAATATCTCAGCATCTGGGAGGTGTAAAATTTCAGCAGCTTGCTTTTAAAAATGTTATCATTTTTTCTTTCTGGATCCTGCTATTGATTATTGTATCTGCCAGGGGGATCGAACATTCCTTCTGTGTTTACATATCAAAGGATAGATTTTAACATCTTCCTGAAGAACTAATTAAAACCTTAATTCTTTTTAATGGTAACTATTTTTTAAAGTATTAAAAGCGAGCCTGTCTGATGATGTATGGAGATTGCAATTATCAGACACCCTCAACAACTGTTACACCATGGCAAAACTCAACTTTCTAGAAGAGGGAAGTGCTGTTTTTAAAGATTTAACTAAGTTAATATATTGCATTTTCAGTGATTATATCTACACTTCGAAACATTAGAGGAAAATTGAATGTTTGGTTTGGGTTTAATTTGCTTTGATTTAGCTTGATTATTCATTTTTTAAAGTAAAATTCTTCAAGGTATGACTTGTTTGCATTTTTGTTCAGGTTTTCAGATGGAAAGAACATAGCAAATTCTGATGAAACTGAAATCTGTGCAACAGAGGAGAGAATAATGGCACTCCATAGTACTTGAAATCCATGCACTTTATTTAAAAAATAATGTTACTCTCTGAGACGAAAACAAATGATAAGATTTAGTGTAGACTGCCCTTGTATTTAACTTAACACTATTCTTATATAATGTAACTGTCCCCATGTTAGAAACAGTCTCAGTTAGTTTCAAAGGCATTATACTGAAGATTAATGTTATTCCTTATCGAAGTGGATTCAATAACCTTTACAGTTCCACATCATATATTGTGCCAAATTCAATTAATTTTTTTTCTCATCTATAAATTTAAGAAATCCTTCTATTCCAGCTTTTCTTCACACCTGATAAAAGCTTCAGGATTACATATGTGTCTAATGAAACCATTGCAAATTTACAAAAATATATTAGAGGTTTATGTAACTGTTATTTCACTCTTTAATCTTGTTAAGCCATTAAAAAGACTGTTTTTCCAGTTGAAGCCTGTTTTAAAGCCTGCCTTTATGCTTTTTTTGGCCAAATGGAATTATCAGTCATTATCTCAAATCACTAAAAAAATCACCTCCAGTCACACTAGTCCCTGGCGAGGGATGTGTTACTTACTTTCTTTTAGTTTCTGATAATACTGGCAAGACTTGATTATGGTAATAAGTGGTTTTAGTCTACCTACAGCTCACTTTTGGTGTCCGGGGAACATTCAAAGTTTTGAAAGTTACTTTTTGTTTTAATCTCTATGTATTTCATTGCTAATTCTCCTTTAAAGTCTCTCCGTTCACACCATGATTTGGATTTTCAAAGAAGCCTGAATACTTCTAAAGGTTCAGCATCTAGTTCCTTTTAACATTGCTTGAAAGTCTCTGTCTGAATCTGGTTCTGTCATTAGGGAACCTTGTATAATCAAGGGACTTCTCATCCTTCTGTTGGGTATCCAACTATCCATAAGCAGTTGCCTTTTTAGGCAACTTGCCAGAGATTCTTTCATTTTAATCCTCCCTCACTTTGGCTTGGGTGTTTTGCACCTCACTCCTCTGATAAACTCCTTTCTGTGTGTTCTTTTCCCTCTCCTCATTTTCCCCCCTCCCTTTGTGGTGTCTTTGGGAGTTTGTTTGTCACAAAGTTTGTTTGATATTATTTACAAGAATTACACAATTATAAATGTGGGATTATGAAAATAAAATGTCTATAGCTAATGTTTGTATTTAGAATTAAGCAAATGAAACATCTTCCATTTTTATTCTGACACACTAAATATTTAAACTTGGTTTTTTTCAAGGCAGACATATTTTTACTTCTGTTTAAATTAGAAATACAGCCCTAGTCTGTGCACAGCACAACTGCCAAGGATGACTGAAAAGGTCACTGAGAGCTTCCTTGTATCTGTCAGCACTTGGGGATAAGTCAGCATTGATTTGTGTTTGCCAACAACCTCAGGTGACAAACTCAACAAGTGGGGCTGCCTTATTCCTGTTCTTGCTAAATATTGAATCTTTCCCCATGCTGCCATATGAGCTAGGGCAATGTAAAAATAGCTTGAGAAAGTGTCTCCAGTTCTCATGGGGAAGCCCTTCCTTGCCCTTCAGCTGGCTCCACTTGCCATAGGCTTTTTTCCATCATCGAGTTGAAGAAAATGCCTTTATTTAATCATATTTGATTTTGTTAAGAAATGCCTGGACCAGTGTATAATTTTATTTTTTTCCATCTGGCTAAGGTTTTTAAGGCCATTGAAAACTTTAATGTAGATGAAGAATTAAAAACTGGATAAATATTCTTTAGAGTCTTAGCTAACACCTAACTTATGTAAGCCTTATATTCTGGCTAGGTACAATTTGATATTCTGCTCAGGTGATGTCTGGGTGAGGAGAGGGGGAGCAGTGGCTGTTCAGGTTTCAGCAGTTACTTAGAAATTCATTCATTTATCTCCAACAGTGTGGAAACATAGTGTTTCTGCAAAGACACAACCACAAACATCCAAGAAGCAGAGGTCTGTGGAGAGAGCAGGAGTGATGCTGAGGCAGAGCAGCTCCTGGTGTCCTTGGGAAGCTCCATGACTTGACAGCTCCTTCGTTTGTCAGCCTGCAGGACTTTGGCTAGGTCCCTGTAGGCTGCAGGGTGGTTAGGTAGAGCTGACAGACGGGGAAATAATCGTAAGGGTGACTAAAGACCTGTCAGGAAAGGTGGTCAGGATTAATAGATACAGGCACTTAGGTCTGCTTGCAATAGTTAAGCATTCCTGCTCTGGTTTGGGCATCTTCCTTCAGGAAAATTCTTTTGAATTTTTACAGCAGAAAAACAGACGTATTATCTCCAGGTAAATACCTGGAGATTCTGAATACCACTCTTAAAATACACCCTAAATAAAATTCTAGTTGCATGCTTTTATTTACCCATGAATCTTATTTTGGGCTTCAGTGCCACCAACACAGGGTTTACTTTTCCTTTCATCTGTGTTGATGGACATCATATGTTTTCTCTACTATATTAAATCCTACACTTATCCTATCTGGCTTTGATTTTCTTGCTGCCTTCTAGCTTCTGTTAGATAACACAGCAAATAAAGATGAATAAATAAGATTGATTGATACTGAACATAAGATACCACCTTTGTTCTCTAGCATGAAAATTGAGCAATGCAAACGCTACAAATAGGCATTCAGCAAAGGCACTCTGGGTAGGGGTGCTAACTTTATTACAAATTTGTTAAATGCAATATCACTAAAACAACATATCGGTGTCATCTTCAGCAGTCTTTAAGAATCTGATTTTATAGACCTATGTGCCTGACCAAAAAAAAACAATTCAAATTATCATCTGGTGTATATATTTAATAAATAGTAAATGATGGTTCCTGTTAGCAAAATGGCTAGCAAAATTACTATATGTGTTTATTTTGTAAATATCTTCTCACTTATCTGCACCAAAAACTTGCAACTCCCCAAGTATTTAGAAGTTTTGCTGTGAACATTTAAATTTTATTTGATCTATGATACACAGGTATTATTTATGTACTTGTGCTGATGATTTAAACACTTAAAAGAGGAGAAAACAATTATTATCTTTTTTCAGCAGCAAAAGAAATAAAACCAACTGAAACTCAAGTTGTGTACTTATGTCACTTTAAATTTCTCAGAAAATGGGATGCAGCAGGGACACCTCCATAGTGGCACAGCTTCTTCACTGCTGACGTGTTGCACACGCTCTAGCAAAGCTCCAAAAGGGACCCACGGTCAAACAAATGTCAGGTCAACGAGAGGATTGGGTAGGAGCTCCTGAAGGCTTCGTGTCAGGGATGAGAGAGCAAATGGTATCTGATCTGACACCAAGCTACAGCGGCAAAGGCAGAATCAAATCCAGCATCAAGCATGACAGAAGAAAGTCAAACTTTCAGTCATTTTTAATGTCTGAAGCACCTGGGAGAGAGGAGGGAACTGATGCAAACATGCAAACTGATGCAAACCAAGTGCTTCAAGTCATAGGATGAAGAATTTGTGAGCTAGGAGACTGAAGGCTTCATTTGCTATGTTACTTAACCAAGTTTCTTGTCAAATTCAGTGCAAATAGAAACTGCTTGTTCCAGTGACTCTGAACTCTAAAGAACAGCAAATACACAAGCAATGCAAAATATCATGGAAACAAATTTCACTTCAGGGATGGGCTATCATCCATGTGATGATGTAGGTTGGGCAGGTGATGGGTACACAGCCTAGAGCTCCAAACTTTGTTCCTCTGGGGATTAATTGTATGGTCTATGGCCTATTGGGTTGCCATGGCCAGGCCTTGTAGCAGGGGGCTAGAGGGAAACTGCTGTGAGGAGCTGCCAGCAGCTTTCCCCCTGTCTGACAGAGCCAAGGCCAGCTGGCTCAAGGACAGACCATCCCTGGCCCTGGCCAAGCCCATCAGCAGGGGTGGTGGTGCTTCGGGATTAACAGAGTCAAAAAGGGACAGTGAACCCCCTGCAACTGCAGCTTGAAACAGCAGTGAGAATATGTGAGAGAAACATCTCTGAAGACACCAAGGACAGTGAAGAAGGAGGGACAGGAGGTGCTCCAGGCACTGGAGCTGAGATTCTCCTGCACCCCATAGCACAGACCACAGTGATGCAGCTGGGTCCTGGCAGCCCACGGGGGACCTCACACTGGAGCAGAGATCCACGTGCAGCCCCAGGACAAATCCACATCACAGCAGGTGGATGCCTGAGGGAGTCTGTGACACCATGAGAAGCCTGTGCTAGAGCAGGCTCCTGGCAGCACCAGTGGGCCCATGGAGAGAGCCCACACTGAAGCAGATTTGCCTCAGGACTCATGACCCCGTGAGTGACCCACCCTGGAGCAGCCTGTTCCTGACAGACTGAATGCTGTGGAAGTGACCCACACTTGGAGCACTTGGTAAATGACTACAGCCAGGGGAAAGGACTCACTGCAGAAACTCATGGAGGATCACCTCCTATGGGAGGGACTCCATGCTGCAGCAGGGGAAGAGTGTGAGAAGTCCTCACCTGAGGAGGAAGGTGTGGCAGAGACAAGGTGTGATGAACTGATCACAACCCCCATTCCCCTCCCCCATCCCACTGCAGTGGCAGTGGACAAGTGGCTGTTCAGAGCTCAGTTGCCTATAAGAGTCAGTGAAGAGCAGACAGAAAAAAAACTGTATCTTTTATTGCGCCAAACACGTTTGCATCTGAAACATGTTTTATTCCTCCTTTTTTTTTTTTTTTTCAGTTTTTCAACTGTGTCATTGCTCCAGGTGCCAGCAGCAGCAGATAAAAAGCTCTTATGGGTTCTTTTAGTCTCCCAATCCTCAGCAAAATGGTATTTAAAGGACTACCTGCACCAGAGATTCTGCCTTTGATTACTAGTTCATAATAGATATGTTTTCTATAAACTTCTCCCACTTTTTCTTAGACTCCTGTAAAGGTTTTATCATGCATACCCACTTTTGTCAGAATTTCACAGATAAGCTATGAGCTATGAAGAATGGTTTTTGTTTGGTGACTCATTTTTTAGCTACATTTACTTTGATCTCCCTAGGCTTTATTGGACTAGTCCTTTTTTTTTAATTTTCTCAGGCTAACACGTGACTTTACAGGGAAGTATTTTACCCCTTACTAGGAGTTTGTTTCTGCAATTTGAATAACATTTATAACTGTTATTATATATATTTTATATA
>VXBR01009209.1:643284-715038 GCA_013400215.1 Cisticola juncidis | reverse complement strand
AAAAAAAAAGAGAAAAAAAAGGGCCATTTGATGTGGACAGATTTAGCTTGGTTAACATTCAAAGTGGTCAACCTCTTGTTATTTGTGTGGTAAATTGGGTTGCTATAGATGTTATTTTGGTTTCTTTATTCATGAAAATACTTTTTCTGTCTCTCTGCAAAGTGCTGGTTTGTGTCCTTATCTTATAAAACATGAAGGTAGTGGATACCCAATGAAACAGGACGAATGTGTCCAGGGTAGAGGTGAGGTGAATTGGATAAAAACTTGTTAATGAGGAGATAATGGTATTATGGAAAGGTTGGAAATAAATTGGGAAATCAAAGCTTCTTTCACATTTTGTAGTAGCTTTTAAGTATTATGGAATTTCTGTTTCAAAGGATTATTTTAGACTTTCCAACCCAAGGCTTATAAATATGGCAAAGAGAGTTCCTAACTTACTTCAGTTTAGACTTATCACAACATGAGCAGACAAGAAATAGGATTACTTTGAGCAAAGAAAGCAGGCCTTCAATACTGGAATTCTAAAAAGCTTTGTTTATGTACTTAAAACATTATTGAGATATTTGAAGCATGGAAAGTATAACACACCTTTTCTCTCTTTGAAAGGTATAGGAAGTGGGATTATTTATTTTGTTTCTTAATATTTTGTAGCTGAAACATTGGATGTAAGCATCACTGTGTAGAATCAGATTGAGTGCAGCAGAAGCCCTGCACTACCCCATGCCTCCCTCATGAGGAACTGTCCATGCCAGAACACTTTTACATAGGTCTTACAGAGAATGAAAAGTGACCAAGTCTCAGGGTTGCTGTTCCCTGAGATTCTCCTCGGGGTTGCTGTTCCCCGAGGTAATAAGGTTTCAGTCTTCTCTCTTGCCCCTAAGTGTTTCACACCGAAGGCAGAGACGACAAGCTGAGTCCACCAGTCCATGTTTCCAAGGTTGTTTATTTTTCATTATCTCAGTTCATTCTTTGCTCTGCCAGATCTTGTTGGCAGGGTACCTTATCTTAGTTCTTTCTCTGCCCTGCGAGGCATCCTCAGCAGTGCAGGGCACACGGCTGGACTGGGGCGGAACAGAGATCCCGCACTTTAAGTACGGTATCTCCGACCCAACCACTGTCCAAGACGTATTTTTTATTTACCAAATATTACCAATAACAACTTCCTACACTAACACGTCAATTCTATTCTAAACCAATCTCTAAAGTCCAAGTCAGGAAAAGATGAGGGAGAAGAGCAAGAACAAGGAGGCCGGGGGCCACTCCCCAATTCCTCCATCTTGTCCCTTCAGTCCCATATACTAAGAATCCTAATTTCTATATTTATATTCTATAACAAACTACTATTTAATTCTAAATTCTTAGGATCTGTGATTCCTCTTACATGTGGGTATTCACTCCCATGGACAGAAGCCAGAATCAGAGTCCTCCTGGGCTCTGTGTGAGGCTGGCTGACCCCCTGTACAGATCCCAGACCCCCTGTACAGTCTCCAAATTCTCCAGGGCTGCCAGAGGGATATCCTGGACTCCAACAACCAAGGTCCTACCTTCCTAGATTGTGAGTTAAAGATTTCTTGAAGCATCAGTGGCTTGCAAAGGATTTATTTTTAACTTACGCTTTTTGTTGGTGTTTTTCCCTAAACTTCAGGAACTTGAGACAAAGCAATAACTCTTTAACTTTCAAAAATGTTTTCAATAAAGAAAAAAAATCTGATTTTAGCTGCTAGGGGAAAAAAAGTAAAAGTAGAAAATAAAAAACCACTAAGCTGGGATCATTTTAATACCAAGCTTGATCAGTTTTTTCCCCTCCTGTACTTTCATTAAGTACACAAGTCCCCTTTTCTAACTAAATAATTGTCTAGGGAAGCAAACACTGTTCTGCAATGAGAAGTATGCAAAATCTTTACTGTGCAACAATGCCATCTTGTAGCCATTGTTAGGTAAATAGTAGATAATTGATAGGTTTATTTAAGATCTGCATTTAAAGTGTCACTGTAATAATTAGGGAAGATGCGACCAGGCTGAGTTAGCATAACTTTGTGGCAGGGTCCTCTACATTGCAGAAAAATTAAGTAATATTAGTCCCACTCAGGTATTGCTGGTAGATGAAGAATATTATAAGGCACTGTCATTCATTCAGAAGGTTTTCTGTACTGAGTTCTTTAACAAAGCTTGCAGAAGTGGTTAAAGGAAAAGAAAAGGACTCTTTGTTCCACTTAGGAAATTGCAGAAAGTTAGTTTTGTGATGCTAGTGAAACAATAATACTGCATTAGAAAAAAAGTTGAATTTCAGACCAGAGGTTTAATTAAAAAAAAAAAAAACAACAGACAAACAAACAAGCAAACCCACATAAAAAGGAGATGAACTGCAAGGGTTTATTAAATTAATTTTATTTAGCTTCTAAAGGAAATCTCCCTCTTAATGCAAGATAAAGGCTTTGTGGATGTTGGCCTCGTAGTGGTAGGCAGGATGCTCTCTGCCCCTTTTGGTTTTTTTCCACAACAAGCCTGAAGATACTGCAGCAACTAGTTAGCTATCAAAAGAATATGGGGTGGGTTAATCTCTCACTGGGACTTACGAGCAGCACGACATTCTCTGACAGGTATCAGTCTTTCTCCCAAACACCCTGTGCTGGCGAGGGCAAGCAATGACAAGGGAGGTGGCAGTAACAAAAAACATGTTTTGGAGGCATCTTTTTCAGCTGTAGACCCTCTGTAAAGCAGAATGACACTGACATTTCTCCAGCCCATTTATTGTAACTGGGCAGGCATTGTACAGTGGTGATTTGAACTGTTTTGGGAACTGCTCAGCTGTCAGGCTGCTTGAGTGAAACTTGTTATGCAGAGCGGCAGGGCACATCTGCACTTGTAATGTACAGGTATTACACTTGTCTTGCTGTCCCTGGCTATTATGCCTCCCATCCTGAGGTTGCTGTGCCACTGCAGAGAAGCTGCAGCTCTTTTAAAATTACCTGAAAAGCGTAGATTTTACCATTTAGCACATGAAGGCAGATTGGCACTGAGTTGTTTTACCATGACTGTTGACACAAGAGAGGGAAGGGATGCTGTTCAGAAGGACTTGACCTCAAGAATTGGGCCTACAAGAACTTCAAGAACTTCAATAGTGCTCCACCTGGGTTGGAGCAATCCCAGGTGTGACTACAGACTGGGAGAAACGTAATTGATACAGATCTGTGGTTGTACTGCCTCAGGATGAATTTCAGTGGAAAAAGGTTAATTCGTTACTGTGTGCTTTTTAAAGTGCTGTCTAAATATGATCATTTAGTGGCTGGACACCAAAGCTAAATATGTTCAGAAATTTTACATGCAAAGATTCCTAACTACTGAAAAAACTTACCTTAGGAACATGATTAGTCTGGTATCACCCATATGATTTGATCAGGATGAGGGGTGTTCTGAAAAGCATGTTGTTACCTAGCAATTAAAATGAAGGATTATTGAGTTAGCACCAGTTTTTAAGAGACAAAATGAAGCGGCAGTAAATGTATTTTCTATGCTTACCTTGCTTATCTCCCTTAAAAATGTGATTCTTTGGCTGGAGATTGAAATGGAAGACATTAAGGGAACCCTTTCCCAAGGACAGAATATTGGGAGGCTCACTTTACTCATAAGGTCTGTGTACTTCCAAATGTGAGATGTACCCAGCAGATGTGACGCTCTTCCAGAAGCTGGCAGGTAAAATGGGCCAGGTGATTCTCCCAGGGCTGGGCTGTTCTGGTTGTGCTTGAACAGGCTTCCCTTCATCCAAGAGTTTTCTCCTGCAGGCTTTGTGATATGCTGCTGCTCTCCCTGCAGGGAAGAGCTTACAGTGACAGTGCTGTCACCTCCCTCAGCCCAAGACTTTTGCTCAAGTTGGTCATGGCAAATTGAAGCAGGGAAGACCTTCAGAAAGGAATCACTTGACAGACTGTATTGGAGAGAGGCTCTCAGTCATCCCTGTGCTGAATGGGGAACTGCAGGACAAATGCAGGTGTGTAACCCTTCCTGCTGGCTCAGAGACTATTGACAGCCTCCTGTTCTCTTCCAGAGGGAGTTTTCCTGCACACTCCTCTGTCCCTGGTTGTGACTCTCCCTAAGCTCAGCCAGCAGGCATTGAGATGTGGCTGCTGATCCAGTACATTGTAGGAACCTCACTGGCAGTAGCTCAAAAGCAGCATTTCTCTACAACAGACAATGTCAGCTATGTGTTTTCACATCAGCTGTGGTTTTCCAAGGTTTTATGCTTGGAAGGAATTGTTGAAAAAACTGACCAGCACTCACTAAAA
This sequence comes from Cisticola juncidis, assembly GCA_013400215.1. Taxonomy (NCBI): domain Eukaryota; kingdom Metazoa; phylum Chordata; class Aves; order Passeriformes; family Cisticolidae; genus Cisticola; species Cisticola juncidis. Next base: position 710,755 of record VXBR01009209.1, on the reverse strand, counting down.
TCACTGCTCTCTTCTTTGATAAGCCAAATGGGCATGAATTAGAGACAATGTCTGCCCCACGTTTCAGAGAGCTTCATGAGCCTGCCCTGTGAGACAGGACTGTGCTTTTTATCTGGCATTTGGGAGGAGTGTAACACAGGCTTTTCGAGTGTAGTGATTTGGCCTTATCAAGTAGACCCATATTTAGCAATCTGTTCTATGAAGTATAAAAATGCTGTCTGCAGCACTTCATTGTTTCTAGATGATGTCTGGACTGTGCAATCAGAATGTGATTAAATGGTTTACAGTTCAGAAGCACTCTTGACAGCTGCAATTTTGTGGCTGTAGTAACAGCAGCAAAGGTAGTCCTCAGCAACACCTTTTCTGACAGTGTCATTTTGCAATTAGTATTTGAACTTTGGCTAAAGGCCTGACAGGAAGAATTTGTGTGGCTGTGTGCCTTGGTAGACTGTCAGTGGCTATGGGTGTTTGTCAGACCTGTATCTCTCTAGTGACCCTTTAGCTGCTGTGTCACTGGCCACCTGAACCCTCTCTCTTTGCATACTCTCTTTATGAACCAAAATATGGTTTCCTTGATCTGAGAGCAGGCTAAATAAATACGTCACACCTGCTGTGCTGAAAACACCAGCAGATTCCTACTAAAAGCCACAGTAATTCTTGCTTGGGACAGTGCAAGTTGGTAATGTAGTTTACTCTTGTCTTGCTATAGGCAGCATTAAGGACAATGTAATACCAGCCTGTCTGTCTTCTTCCTCTTATGCTATAAAAAATTTCCTCAAAATTTTAACCTTGTAATATTAAAAAGCAAGTATGTGATTTCCATTCAGGGACTTGGGAAGCACCTGATAAACTGTTACTATTATAATTTTCTCTTGATAATCACTTTTACTGGAGCTGCACAGTGTGCTGACTCTAGAGGCTTCATTTTGTTTTCTTTGGTATTTTTTGGGAGACAGACTTCAGGCCAAAGTTTCCTTTTTGGAATGACACCCTGTGTATTTTGTATTCTTGCTGTGGAAATTTTTTTGTCAGGTTGTGGTCAGATAGGCTGAAGGAACCACCCTGGACCTCCTAAGGCTTTTCAGGGTGCTATTTCCTAAATATTTGGCTTTACTGGAAACTTGATGTAGCTTCAGACACACATTTAATTAAAAAAAAAGTTCTCTTTGTTCTGATGATTGCCGCAAAAGTAAATAAAAATGCATAGTTTAAAGCCAGTTCTTAATGTAATATGACAAAAAAAAGAGTTAATAGAAAGAATATCATTCAACAATTTTACACAATGTACTCAGTCCCGGTTGTCTTCATGGAAGAAACCTCTTAAACCAGTTAGACTCTTTATACATGATGGCTCTAATTCAGAGCAATATATGGGTTGTTTTATTGTACAGACTGTGGAAAAACAGAGTCAGTGTTCCGTTGTATTATTCCACTAACGCAGAATGACTGAAGATGCAAAGCAAGCAAAACATGATTTAAAGAAAAGCCATTTATTAACACTCCACAAGTTTCTGTTAAGAAAAAGATAAGAACATTTCCTTACATTTGCCACAGTTTATAAGTATCACAGTTGCATTTGATAATAAGAGCCCATTTATAAATATTTTACTGTGGTTCAATAATTGATAAAGTGATTTACAGCTACCTTGGTATTACATTAATGCTTGCAAAGTACATTATGCTAACCATATTAGCTGAAAATATGTCTTGTAATTGTAGTGGTTTGTTGGTGCATCATCTGTTAAGCTTTTATTGCCGAAGCCTTTTAATTGTTTCTTTGGTTTGTTATTTGAAATTACTAGCTATTTATCTGAAGAGTGCCTGGCCTTTCTCCCTTTTTTCATTAGTGTGTATGTGATAAAAGTGCTCCTAATAAATGCAAAGTAGCAGGTTGTTACAACCTTTTGTGTTCCAGCACCACAGGCTTGGTTCTGCATAAACATTCCTTGACTTCCCGTCTTTGGAAATATCTACCTCAAAAAAACCCTGGTAAATTTAGAAACTGCTTAGTCTAAGCCTTTTTCTTTCCAAAAGCCCCCCCAAAAGAGTATCACAGACTGATTTCTTCTTATCATAGGCTTTTCATTGTGCCAGAAAGATAGGTGCAGCCTAAGAGCTGACCATCTGAAAAGCCCCCAAGATCTCCCCAGAGATGATTTACCTACTCCAAGAAAGACTTTTCTCTGTTTTAACGCTGTGGATATGCCAGCAGAATTTTTGACAGAGGAAGCCATTGTAACAAACACAGCAGAACTCTGTATAAAGGCATAAATACATAAACTCTGTATTTCTTTTTATTTCACTTACAAAACTCCTTTTGTCAAAAAGCTGATAGGTGACATTTTTAACTGAATTAAAGACAAACTTGGGTTTTGTGGAGATAACTGTGTTGTGAGCTGGAAAGAGAAAATAGTAAACAAACAAGACTTTTGGAAGAGGGAAAGAACTTCTACAACAGGTATCATCATCTGTGTATTCAAAGTTGGAAGGATGCCATCCTATTTATCCATCCATAAAAATTCCCTGCATTTTGTTCTGAGATGCCTGGCTGTAGCTGTTGCCAGAGGTTGAGCATGGGACTCAGTGCTCATGGTTTAACCTTCCCGTGATATTTTTATCAAACTTTGAGACAGTTTGCTACAGTAATATTCTGCCTTGTGTTCCTTTGCTTCTGTGTGCAGAGCCACAAAGGCGATGACTGATGCCTGTGAACAACTCGTTGAGAAGGTGCATCTTTGTGGTCACTGTTGGTTTAAACCTTAAAATAACAGGTATACATACTTCCAGGGTTGGCTGCTACAAAGAAGATATTTTCACTAATAATAATGCTTTCAGTGCAATGTAATTATCTAATTCATTATTATCATGTTCAAACAGAACAGGTCTTTGCAACATCAATCTAAAACTATAGCAAATGTTTTTTCTCTGTCAAACAATTTGATTCTTCTTAATCAAATTCAGCCAGCATCTTGATGGGGAAAAAGAAACAGTGTCATCACACCATTCATTGAGTGTTTTCTTTTTCTTTTTATGGGTAAAACAGTGGCTGGGGAAGTGAGTTTTGTATGGGCTGGATAGTTATGTCTGGGGCCAGCCTGCACACTGCAGTCCCTGCTGAGAGTAATTAAACAGTGTCAGCATTTTCAGAGTTGGCTTTTGTGGCTTTCAAGAAGATTGGCTGGGAGCTCTTGGGTGCTGAGCTTGTTTGAGGAGATGATTCTTTGTAAAGTTTATTATGAACTAATTTTAGGTGTGGCAGTCAGAAAACTTGTTTCCTTTATGAAATTATTGCCTAGCATTAGTTTCCAAATGTTATTAAGCCTATATTTTCACTACTGTTGCATGACCTATTATTTGTAGTGAAAGCCTCCACATTACTCTTTAGCTACATGATTTCATACCTTTGAAAGTGTGCTGTGGATCATCATCCCTCTCCTCCTTTTATATGTTTTGTGTCTCCTTTTTCACGTGGAAATGTTCAGTTCTAAAAAACATCTTATTTGGTGACTGACTTCCCAGGCTGGTAATTCTTAGGGCTCTTTAGAGAGCTCCTTCAGCTTGCATGTTTTTTTGGGAATGCTTTGTTTCCTATCCAAGATCCTGAGTGAACTTCCTTTTGATTCTTATGGAGGTAGTTTGAATCAAATCAAGGGAGATGAACATTCTGTGTACTGAGATGTTCTCCACCTCATCTTAATGCCCACCCTAGGCACTCCTCTCTATCCAAAGCAGGAGGGAGTCTTGCCGTGACTGTGTATGAACTGTACAAACTATAAACTCCTCTTCTGTATATGAGGTACTTGGAATACGATATGAAGCTTGAAGCTGCTGATTTTGTAAGATATCAGTAAGGTTGCTTCTTATGTCCTTAACCTTTCATCAAAATGCCTGTCATTTCTGATGTTGATTTGAGCAAAGTGTGTTGTCAGCTGTTCCTCATGGCCCCTGTTGGAGTCCAGGATATCCCTCTGACAGCCCTGGAGAATCTGGGGGCTGTACAGGGGGGTCTGGGATCTCTACAGGGGGGTCAACCAGCCTCCCACAGAGCCCAGGAGGACTCAGATTCTGGCCTCTGTCCATGGGAGTGAATGCCCACATTGTATGAAGAATCACAAGCTGAGTGAATTCAAAATAAGTAGTATTTAGTCTATCATAGAATGTAAATGTAGAATCTAGGATTTTAGTATATGGGGTTGAAGAGACAAGATGGAGGAATTGGGGAGAGGCCCTGGTGTTCCTTGTTCTTGTTCTCGTCCCCCATTTTCTGCTGAGGTGGATCTCAAGGACTGGTTTAGAGTAGAAATGACATGTTAGCATAGGTAGTAGGCATTGGTGAAATTTTGTAAATAATAAATACGTTTCGGACGGTGGTTGGGTCAGGGGTACTGTACATAAGGTACGGGACTCTCTGATCCGCCCAGTCCTGCCGCGTGCCCTGCTCTGCTGAGGATGTCTCTCAGAGAGCAGAGAAAGAACTAAGATAATGTACCCTACCAGGGAGACTTGGCAGAGAAGAAAAAACTAAGAGATAATGAAGAATAAACAACCTTGGAAACACGCACTGGCGGACTCTGTCGTCTCTGTCTTCGGTGTGAAACACTTGGGGCAAAGAGAAGACGCAAAACCTTATTACCTTAGGGAACAGCAACCCCAGGGAAATCTCCAGGGAACAGCAACCCTGGGGGAAGAATCAGCAGCCTTGGGGAACGGCCGCCCCGAGGGGAATCTCGGGGGACAACAGCAACCCCAAGAGGCCCCCACTAAGGGACCTTGGTCTTAGTAATCTTAGATTTGACAGGGACCTAAAAGGGTCTTGTGTCTACACTGTACTGCCCAGCATTAACCTCTGCAGAGGTAATCTAATAGAGGGCTCTAAGTAGCTGGGGGCTTTCTGTGTCACAGAACAACTGAAGAGGTAGGGGAAATGAGCTTTTGGAAAAGACTTCTAAAAAATGAAGGGTAAAAACTAAATGTAAAAAAATCCCCAACAAAGTAACTGAGAATGTCTTAATTGGTTTCTTAAATTATATGAAAACACTTTCTGAGGCAGTGTGAGCCTTGGTTTTCACTAAAAGTTGTCTGAAACACTCAGCTTAGAAACCCATAGAAAGAAATAGTTTATCCTAAAATGCTCAGAAGTGCCGGAGCACACCAGGACTCAGCCTGTAGAAAGTCTGAAAATTGTAATCATTGTATCTTTACCAAAAAAAAACCAAAATGCCCCAGGCATTGTACTGAGGTTTCAGCTTCTTGTATTTTGAAAAATTTATATGATTCAGTCTTATGATTATCCAAGATGCCAGCGAAATGCTTGACATATGTAACAGAAAGAGTTTGTTTTATCTGAAAAGGTTTTGTTACCCAGAAAGGAGCAGGTCTCCCAAATCTGTGTTATATTTGTCAGCTGTGAGTAGATGTTTGGTATCTAGAATGTGTTGTGATGATGATCATCTGCCTTAAGGAACCTGGGTCACACCAACAATTAACACTGAAGACTGAAGTTTATTCTAGAGCTCTGGATGTAATGTTTTTGGATTAAAACTATCAGCAGATTTTAAAATGGGGAGGTGAAGGAAACCAGAAGCCTGCTAAGGGTGTTAAAATGACATTATCATAGTACAGAAGTATTCAGTTTACAAACCTGGATCTCTGAAGGTGTAAATGAACATCTGTTGATAATTGCAGTGATCTAAAGTTGGTGACTGTGATTTTGGGAAGGAGCAATTAGCAAGACCCTGCAGTAGTGATACTGATGCCTGAAAGGGGTAATTTTAGAAGTGTTTCTCCTTGCATGCAAAGACTTTTGGTGTCTATTAACTTTTAAATATACCAGCTTACTTGCACACTATGCCTGCTCTCCTACTGTTGACACGGCTTTGGTGTTTAAGATCAGCATTGGTAGAAGGACTATTGATTTTTGAGTTCTGTTTTGTTGACTTTTTTTGTTTTTTTTTTTCATTGGCCAACCTGAGAAACCATAATGGCAATAATTCCAGATTTCTGAAAGCTGAGTCCCCCCTTTAGGTAAATTGTATCAATTGCATCTATCCATCTAAAGTCTGTTCAAATATGGCAAAAAATAGTTCCCTTTTAAGACTCCTCTGTTTTGATTCCATCTATCACTTTAGCTAATATCTCAGGTTTAATAATCATGTATAGTTTTTGTGCTTTTTCTGCAGAACTGTTAGTTTTATGCTTTTAGCAGATAAGGTAAAAAAATTCATCAAACACCTCTCTGGTGAAAACTGACATTTGTCTGTCATAAGAATCCCAGCCCACACTTCCCTCAAAAATTTCTCTTTTAATTTAACCTTACTCATTATATGATTGCTGATGTAATTTCTAATGCTGCTGTTTTTGTGTGTTTGAAAACGTTAGCAGAAGTTCTTTCTTTGGAAAATTCTGACCGATTTACAAGGAACTTGTATTACCTTGTGCATGTTATGATTTACAGAAAAATCCATTCATACCTGAGAGTCTGAATAGAGCAGTTAAACCAAAAAGGCAAAGAAAGGAGGTTGAGTTTTTGGTATTATAATTGGTAAGACTAATTATCTTGAAGAAAGGAGTCTAAGGCACCATTGATTTCAAACCAAATGGATGTGTGGTTGGTGCTTCTACAGCCTCATATTATTCAAGCAATATTTGTGTCCTTTTGAAATAACACAGAGGGCACTGATTTGATTACTCTGTTGCTGTGGAGACCACAAATGTATGTATCTCAGAAATTTTCACTTCATTCCTGTTTTTAAGGCCATATGACATCCCCTCAATAGGACAGTCTCAGAAAGGGCAGCTGCACCCTTACAAGAATAAAATCCTGTGAGCAGGGAAAAGGGCTGATGGCATATGGAGAAGCAACATCCTCTCCATTAGGAGATTAGAAGGAAAACCTGACAAAGATACCTAATGACAGATTAAGTGGATGAATCGACCTTTTCCATCTACCTAGTTGCAGTAAAGCTACTTTATGAAGAAATACCAATGCCTTTGGTACATTCAGGGCATGGGGTGACTGCTGCAATCCTGAATGGAACCTGTTGGTAGATAGAATTTACATTAAGTCAGTGCTCAGCAGCTCATGGCCTTGAGAGTTTTTCTGATTAGCTGAGATGAGCAAGAGAAATTCAGAGAATTTGAGAAACATGTGAGGGAGACCTGAAGGCATCATGGAGCAGTCCAGCCCTCATGTGACATGACTTTCAGATCCTGTGTTGGTGGCAATGGAAGGAAGAGAAGAGAAGGCAGCCAGGTGAATAGAGGGAAAGACTGCCTGAGTAACCTCAGCTTGGGATGATGGTCTGACATTGCCATGTAATATGGACACACACCCAGGGACATAGCTGTTGGAAGGAGATAAGTTATTGGACTGGGAAGCTATGAGGGATGCAGGTATCAGGGTGCTTAATGCCACTGTGAGCTCTGCAAGGACTAACTTGATATGTGTGTGAACAGGCAGGCACAGATTTTGGATAACATTGTACTGGAGCTACGAGTTGTGCTTCCTGTGTGTTGCTATCATATGGAAGGAAATGATGATGAATTATTGCATGCAATAGTATGATTTCAGGTAGTAAATTGAAAATAGGAGTGTCTGTGAGACACATGACATGCTGCCTGTGTCATGTGCAAGGACAGATGGAGCTGGGGAATCTCAGGTCATGGCTCAAAGGAAAATAGTATAGTGGAAGGATATGATATCCATTAGAAAACTAAGAAAAATTGGAATGGATAGAGGCCATATGGGGAGATAGAACCAAGGCAAAGCCGGCCAGCCAGTGCTTGAAATGGAAATTTAAAAAAAAAAAAATCCAATTTTTAAAACCAAAGGCAAGGAAAAACTAAGAAATGTAGACTTGTTGAGGGGAGAAACATCTTTTCAAGGAAAAGTTAAGAAAGTATAATTCTAGAAAAACTAGGACAAAAGTTGGTAAGAATAAGAGAAAGAATAACAAAAACTTTGAAAAAGTGAAGTCTCAATTTATTGGGACATGGACACACAACCAACACGATTTCAAATACTTGTGGCCTTCCTGAGAAGACTAGGAAGTACCTGTTATAATTAAAGAAACAGATATAACAGCTTTTTTAGCAAGTTGGTGGAATATCCAAAAAAATGGGACACTGCTATCTTTAGGTATAAGGTCAATAGCAATGAGAGAACAGGTAATTCTTTGGAAGTCAAGTTGCATGTTAAGGAAAGCTTGCAGTGAAGGAAGCGAGCTATCAAGAAGTATCTTTATGGATTAAATTTCTCCTGAAAATGGAAAGAAATCCCTGCGAAGCCATTGTACCAGCTAGTCAGTATCTGTGAGATACATAGATCAAAGAGCCTGTGGGGGAAGAAATGCCACAGTAATGGGAACCTGTGTGGAATACACAGGGAATGATAGCAAGACAGCATTTTTTGTCTCAGTTAATAAGTATGGGAAGCAACTACTCTGCTGAGTGTTTGGGGAGAAAATTCTTGATGCATCCCCAAGTAAAGCGTGGATTCTACTTCAAATGATAAAATTCCAGTATTTGGAGGCAGAATTATTCAGTGGCCAATTTTGCCCCAAAACTCCCCCACACACATCCGCAAACTAACACAGAAAAATAAACCACCAGTCTAGCGTTTAGCTTTTAAACAGAAATAAGGAAGCTCATTAAAAAGGAGTTTTTAGATTATGTCTCAAAACAGGTGCTTTGTCTAGGTAGGGGACTAAGGAATAACACCAATTGTAAAGCTGTAAGGGTTTTCACTGCTTGTTTTTTGTACTGTAAAGGAGATGTGTGATAAGGATGCCTTTTAGCAGGCACTATATCTAAATATATGACAAAAATAGTCTTCATCCTGAAATATTGATGGTTTGAGGGAAGAGTGTGAGGGAAAGAAGACTATCTTAAAATAAAACTTTTTTTTTAATAAAATTAACACATTGACTTGGTAAAACTGGAGCTTGCACAGGGTTCACTTAAGGTAGAAAAGATCTATCACAGAAAGTGTATTATTTAAAAATAGCAGCATTGCTATCCATGCTGAAGATTTTTCACCTTTGCTTTCTGAAATACAAGTATCAGACAACTTTGTTGAATTGTGTATACATTATAAATTGCACCTGTATGAGAAAGTCATGTTGAGAAGTAGTTGTTATGCTGCACTTGCTGTCTCATGATACAGCTCATAATGCTCATAATGCTCTATTTGGCATGAAACAAACATGATAAATTGTGTCATGCAAGGAAAGGACAAAAGACTTGAGGAAAAGGAGTTCATAAAAAGAAAGGGACTAATTCTCATTTTGCAGACGTTAATTCTTTCTGTGCCAGTTGGGATGACACAGCTATTCTGATCAGGTCTGTCCATTTGTGACTCCACACAGCTGCCTTTTAGCTGAATAGCCCAGATGCATAGTTCTAAGCTACAAGCTATGATGCTCATTATAGCAGTTTGGAGTTCTTCCGTCTGCTTCCTCAGACAAAATGTATTTGAAAAAGAAGATGCTTAACCATACCAAAGTAATTGTGTGTGCATTCTCGTTACAGTCCTGAACAAGTAATCCGTACATCCATTGAAATCAATGTTGCTGTGCAGGTGACTCACCCTCCTGTTTTCTTCTGCAAAACCATCCCCACACACCCCCCAGACTGCTACCAGGTGAGAAAAGGTCATGGTTCTTCAAAGAACCCATGTTGTTGGTGAGGATAGAAGCTTGATGGCCTGAACCTACAGTCCAGCACAGACTGTGCTTTCAACTGAAATGATTTGTGTTTGGCTTTTAGGTTTGATTCTGTGCATGTGTGTGTTTGTCAGAGGTCAAGTTGCCTCTGAAAAAGTGTTTCTAAAATGAAATTAAAGAGTTTAATGTGGAGGAAAGGTCAAGAATTACTTTCTGGGCTTTGCTGAGGCAAGGTAACTCATAGAAATAGACTGAAAGAGAATTAAAGAAAATGTCAAATAAGATTTCCTAACAATGAGGTTCATTAGTCTCTCCAGGGAATGACAGGAACCTGTGTTAAATACTTTCAGCTAAAAATCAGGAAGATACTAATTCAGTCCTGATTTTATATCATTTGGCCCCTTTTGCTGGAGTTAATTCAGTTTGTAAAGAAAAAGCCTCCTACCTACTCTTCATACCAAGGACTTTGGGGGTTTGAAATTGCTCAGCTGCAGATAAAAGGAAATAATGTGACCCTATCTACATGGGGTGGCATCTGTGTCCTGTCCCTGGTCATTTGAAAGTATAATGTGTCTTTCCCATGTGGAGGAGCAGAACCCCTTGGAGGCAGTGAAACAGCTAATAAGAGTAAGATTACAAGTAGGCAGTTAGCATTGAAGATTACAAAAATGTTTACAGATTGTACAAACATAGTTAACAGGTATACAAAGTGATGCCAAGTATTTTTTGGCATATATAGGCTGCCTGTATGTGACATGTACCTCCCACTGGTCTCTGAAGCAGCAGTGTTCACACTTTTGGCCAAATCTTGAGTCTTGTGGTCAGCTGCGAAACAGATTGTTGAGAGTGTGCAGCAAAAAAATAAAGCAGAATTGCAAACAGCATGGCCAGTAGTGATTTTTGATTATTATTCAGTAGTATGTAACTTGTGTGCATGTAAATTCTTCTCTTGAAATCCAAAGAGCAACATTATGCACTGTGCTCATTTTTAATATTTTCCCTCCCTCATATCTCTAATAAGTTTATATTGAAAGGTGAGTTTAACTCTAAACACATGAAGACAGCATAAAGATTATAGTAAATCCAGTAAGAGAATAGCCATGGCTTCATCCAGCGTTCATTTGTCAGGATTTATGTATGGAATGATCACACAGAACTATTCCACTGAAATCCTCCAGCTAATAATGGGTAAATTCTGCTTGATCACTAATGGATCTATCAAGAGAAGTGGAAAAGAAGTAAAGGAGTGGCTTCTTGGGAATAAGGGAGTTTCCTGTTTTTGCATAGAGGATGTTTACATAGCTGAAGGGAGAACATAATAGAATGGGTAAATACAGATAGCATTCAGTACTATGGCTCAGACATGGAGTGGATATAAATTGCCCCTACTCTCTTAAGTCAGTAAAAACAAGGTACTTGTGTTTATGGAGAGTGTAATCCAAAATGTGCGTCCAGATGCTGTATGGGTTTTGTGAGAGGCCGGAAAGGAGAACTGGAGACCACTCTGTTTCTGTATGGCTTTTGTGCTTCTACACACCCTACAAAAGGATTCTGCTTTTGTTTTATGTTACTCTCTGGTGTATGGCATAGCTTGACTCCCTGATGATTGAAAGAAATACTACAAATTCTGTTCCAAAGTGCCAAATGGGGGTGTTACAAATCCATTATAATTAAGCTTTCACCCCTCAACAAAATAAAGTAATTAACATCTTGTTATAAAAGAGCTTTAGCAGCTGAGGATTTTACCCAGCTGTAATTTTCTGAACATGATGAAGTTGGAGTAGGCAATTAATACACTTCACATGTAAAGGAATTATTCTGGTAACAATAAATGTTACCAGACTTCTCAGAAGTCTCTTAATAAAAGTAACACCCCTATACAACAATGCAGTGGTTGAGTTGTTTCTCCATATGATTTTGTGTAAGGAAAAAAAAAACAACTGAAAGTAAAGCCGTGTGGTTTTTAGTATATCTTTCAATGGGGAAAAAAAAAATTTTAATGAAGTAAATATTTCTGGCTTGTAACTATAGTTCTTAATTTTGTGAAATACTTATTTTAAGACCAAGCAGGAAAAGAAATATTATCTTTAAATATCATACTTGAGTTTTCACTATGTCACTTTTTCCTATTACAAGTGAGAAAGAATGCAAAGGCTTGAAATCCAGCACTATACTTGGGTGATATGACCACAAGTGAATCATAGAATGGTTTGGGTTGGAAGGGACCTTAAAGATTATCTAGTTCCAACTCCTCTGCTATGGACAGGGACACCTTTCACTAAGCCAGGCCACTCATAGCCTAGCTTTGAATGCATCCAGGGATGGAGAATCCACAACTTCCTGGGCTACCTGTTCCTTTGCCTCATCATCCTCATGGTGAAGAATTTAATATCAAATCTAAATGCATACTTTCAGTTTGAAGTCATCCCCCCTTGTCCTGTAATTGTATTACATCCATTTAAATGGCTACTCTCCATCTTTCTTGTGGGTTCCCTTCAGGTACTGGAAGACTGGAAATAGGTGAGTCTGAAGCCTTCTCTTCTCTGAGCTGAACAATCCCAATTGTCTAAGCTTTACCTTGTAGGCTAGGCTGAGGAATCCCTTGAATTTTGGAGGCCTCCCCTGGACTCTCTCCAACAGATCTATGTCCTTCTTGTGCTGGGGAGCTCAAAGCTTGGATGCACTTCTTTGCGTCTCTCAGTACATTACACTTGTAAACTTTTAAATTATGTTTTTACCATTTTTTTTAGGGAGGAGGTTCTATACAGTAAAAGTGATCTGTGTATCTGTCCTGGGCATGGTTCAGAGCATTGTTTGAATTACTCATTAGTCTTTCTGGATTTCTCAGTATATGGGAAATATTACATCCATTATATCAATGGGAATAGCACTATCACTGCTGAAAACTAGATACTGAAATGCCCATGTATCATCTAACTAAATGACAGCATGTGTTTATTAGCTTACCAGTATTTATGCCCTGTGTCCTTCAAAGTGTTTTCTGTATGCCAGTACTACTCTTTTGTATACTAATATATTAAAATTCTGCACTCCTTGAAAAGGCCTGGGTAATTATTACAACATCTGATGATTCTTCCTTAACTTTATGATACCAAATGGTTTGAGAGCACATCCCTAAGCATTTTAGCCACCGGGACATGCAAGATTTGTGTTTGTTTCCATGGTGGGAAAGTTGTCCCCAGTGGGAATGCAGGAATGAAAAGAGAAGAGAACTATGGTCACTGAGCATAAGCTGCTGGGTTTTAACTTGGGTTTTATATATTTATTGGTTTGGCTAGCTTAGGGCTTTGGCTGACAGAACTGATATCTAGATGTTTGAATTATATTCTCCAAAATCTGGTTTCTCTATGTGCATATTTCAAATGCACTATTGCCATACAGGTCTGGATCTTGATAAACTAACTATAACTTTGAGGTAGTTTTTCATCTGGAAAAGTCCTAATATCTGCTTCTGCATTCATGGGGTTTTTTGTCCCCATTGCACTGGTTTCAGATGTGTGTGAGAGTGGATTGCTTTCCTCATCTTTTACAGGCAGGTCCTTTGGCTTGAATTTTTCAAGTCACAGTTAAGATCTGACAGTCACAAATCAGCCTTCCTCAGCTGAGGGACTACAGAGAAACTCATGCCTTCATTTATTAACTAGCCTGATGGTGTTAGCAAAAAGTGGAACAAATGCCAAAGAAAGTTGGGAAACAGCAATATCCAACATATTAAATGGACAGTTTACTACTTTATTTACAGTACAGAAGTTGGGGAAAATGGCTGGTTAATAGCAGGAGAGGTCACAAGGGCCATGACTAATGATGGAGTGACTAGTACTGAAATGTTGCATATGACCATATGCACAGTACTTCTAACTAGGAAATGCCAAATATGTTGTTATCAAATCAGGTGGCTATTCAAAGAAGGCATAGTAAACAGGTCTGTGCATTCTCTGCGATATCTTGTCCCAAGATGATTGTTTGTATTCCACCGGAACAATTCAGTTTCACTCTGAACTTGAGAAACTCAAAAAGCTCCTGCAGTTTAAATGCTAGCAAAGGTTACATAATTAACAGAACAAATAGGCTGTGGCTGTGGTCACAAATGGAAAACCCTTTGTAATAATGAGGGATGCTTGGTATGACTGTAAATCTCAGGTATGACTGTAAATCTCAATTGCATTAGTGTAGGGACAGTGCTATGTAAAAAAAGGGAGTTTAATATGTTTTCATGGTTTGATTTTTTTGAGTGAAATCACTTTCACAATCTTGTGAAACTTTCTTGTTTAAGCTGTGCTTTTTATATGCAGAAAATATTATAGAACAGGAGTCTGGCCCTGATTTGCTGGCTCCTTGCACTGCTGGTTCTTTGGGTCTCTCTCCTGTTCTCAGTCCCTTCAACACTCCTGCCAATGTGCACATATGAATGTCTGAACCAGCCTTCTAAACTCCCCCAGCTGAAAGCCTAGCTACTGAAGAATTTTAATTTACTTGTTCATGCTGTATTTTCCCTAGGGCTTGATGTATCTCTGCAGTGGTTTCTTGACCTTTCTTCTGAGGTTGCCGTGAGTAAGTTGTTTCCTGTGCAGCAACCTTTTGTGTATTTAGCAACTTCTGAGCAGTGGCCTAGACATGTATATCTTTGCAGTCTTTCCTTACCTGTTTCATACCTAATTTTTATTGTCCTCCTTAGGCCTTCTCCTGCTGTGTCCATATTGTCCATGTCCTTTCTGAACTGTGCCGAGTGTTTTTGCTGTGGCCTTGCTGCTGCTGAGTTCAGGAGCTTTCCACCTATTTGGGTACTCTCTCTTTACATCCCCTGCAGTATAATTTACCTTATCTATTTCTGTGTTTTGACCTTTTTAGAGCTGGTTGGGAGTCACTTTATATTATTGATAATGATTTTCTTTTGAAACTTGCAGGATTTCAGAAGAGTACTTGGTGTTCTGTTGCCTAGGTTGTCAATCATACCATGGGATAATGAAGAAATAGGAAAGACCTTCCAGGGAGACTTCTTGATAGTCTGACAGTTTGGGTGGAAAATGTCACTAAAGGATTTAGAGCAGTTTTCTGCAGAGGAATCTGGACTCTGAACAGAGTTTTGAGCAGTTTTGTTGTTGAGCATTTCAGGGGTGTCTAAACATTCATCCGAGGCTTGGAAAATTTCCTATATTTTAATTCCTTGCATCCTTGAAAAACACCCCGTCTTCTTAGAAGTTTACTCAAATTCTGCTTAAATTTACCGTGAAAGGTCATTTGAAGTCATACCTGGAAATGGAATCTACTTTCCTGAATAATTGGTGTCTTTTCAGGTTTTACAAAGGTAGCTTTGCCATTAGTGCCAGGGCTGATCCAATATGCAATATTTCAAAACAAAAAAGGAGATGAATATTGGATGCAAACTTATTTACTGAATTTTGTTGCAATTCCTATAATACACCTTATTGCAACCAATAGAGTCAACCATCAGTCTGCTTAAGTCTTCCGTGAAGAATGCGCTTGTAAATAATCAAGTGTAGGAATTAGTCATGTGTCAGCAAGTGCTCTTTCTTGTGCCGGTTTGGTCAGTTTATAAGGCAGTACACAGAAAACTAGCAGATTCTGGTGACATTAGATGCCAAAGAGTTAAAAGTCCCTCCAGGGACAGCAGATCTCACAGAGAGAGCAGGATTCAGAATATAGTCTTTATATCCTCACTCAATATGTTTATATGGATTTAAAGAGTATTTATATTCTCTAAACCTAAAAATTACTGAAAGAAAATGAGTAACTGAAGGGCAAATGCTTTACTTGAAAAATGCATTTTTTCCCAGTGTGCTAAGATATTGTTCACAATTTCATCTATAAAGCAGAAAAATGAAAATCATTATGCAAAGACTTATCCTGGCTGGGAAGAAGCTGAAATTTGAAATACCCTGTCTTTTTTTATACAAGAGTGTTCTGGTTCAGAAACAGTATGGAGAGCCCTGGTGCTTTAAGCCCATGAAGCTCTTGCAGAAAATTGCAGCTGTATCCTAATTTGGAGAGTTCAGTATCTCTACCTCAGGCACAGGGAGGCTATATCTGCTGGGGATGGGACTATTGATTTGTTTCTCTGGAGTTCTGCAGTATTCTCCTTGTCACTCAGACACACCACACTGATGAAACCTACAAGTAACAAAAGGTTGTTTTATGGAGATACTTATTTTTCACTGTGATGGGAAAGCCTTGATTATTTTTTTGTGTGTGTGTAATTGTCTTTGTTCAAGCAACATTTAAATGTTCCTCTATAGTGTGCATTGCTGTGGATTTTTTTTCAATGTCTATTTATTTCTGTAAGTTTGCATAGGAGAGCTGAATATTTAGAGAAAAAAGAAGCATTGAACTGAATTGATGCTACATAATTCTTTCAGAATAATCCATGAGGGTGAATAGAGTCTTTTACCAAAGTACAAAGGAAAGAACGTTTGACTGTGGATTTAGTATTGATACCCTGGGAGAGATAAGAAAAAACAGTCCTTTTAATGGGCTGCCTAATTTCACAAATTAGCTTTCACATTAGTAACTGACTTGAAATGAAGAAACATTAATTATATGAAACTAAAAAATATGAAACTGTAGAATGCTAAGTCTTGCAACTATTTCTTACATGAAGTCCTAAAAATATTGAATATTGTTCATAAAGCAATTTAATAATGAATCCTCCGCGTAAGTTTTCCAAACACTGGGGAGAGCAGTAACGTGCCTCCATAACAGAAAATTACGGTATTTATACAGTTCAAATTGGTCAGAAAAGCTCTGCTTTTTTTGGTTCTATTTTCATGTGTACTAGTGTTAAGGGGGGGAAGCCTTAACACTGTTTCCATGCTCTGGCAGAAATAGTCTTTTTCAGCTTTCCTCCTGTAATATAAGGTTTTCTGGATATGAAAAGCTCAGATTTTTTTTTTTTTTTTAAATGCACATTTTTATTAAAAATTGCCTCTCTTCAACCATAGTAGAAAAATGCAGTGTTATTTCAGAGTATGATTTTGCGATACCTGCTTTGGAAAAAAGAAAGAGAAAAGGAAAAGATTTCAAAAGGTTTTGAAATGTTGAACTAATAGTGTAAAATTCACTGCTTTTGCCATCACAGATGAGAAGGAAGGAAGTTTCATTCATTTAATTGGGTTTCTGAAAAAGGGCAAGGGTCTGAATGTAGTTCCTGTCTCCATAATCCCCTTAAAGGGTTTAATTTAGGAGCCTGGCACATTTGAGACACGATAATTTGGAAGTTGTAGGAATAAGGAATGGTACAGGAAAGCCCCTTAAATATCTTCATGGGAGACCATAGTGTTTCTCCATGTAAAACAAGGCAAGCCTAGCTGATCCTTCCTTTGCCTTTGTCAGCCAATGTGTAAATAAACATTGCTTAAAGTGCAGTAAAAAAAATCCATCACATCAGAAGAGACTTCAGAAGCACCACAAGTCCCTGCCAGAGCTCCTGACCTTTCCAGGATACAGGGACATGAATGCAGTTTCTTACAGTTCCCAATAAACTTCTGGGATTTGAGGTCTATCTCCGTCACCTACTACAAAATGAACGGTGCTGTTCTTACTCCTTTGTAAGGGTGCAGCAGTAGTTGTCAAGTACCTGTGACTCAGGCTTTACTACTTCCAAAAATCTGTGTATTTTCACCTGGTGTGGTGCTATTTAGCTTTTTACATCTGTATTGCCTAATTGTGGTTACTTTGTGGTTCTAACAAAGTGGTAGAAAGTTGTCTTGGGTTGAAAAATGTAACCAAAAATGTGTATTCTATTTTCATCCGTTGTAACCAGTTGGGAGATATTGTTCTTTATCTCTTGTAACTCTAGGGGGTGAGGAGGGCAGATGCTTTCTATTAATGGGACACCTGATAACACCAGATATGGCAGTGCCTCCTTATCTCTTCCTCCACCCACCCTCCTCCAAGGGACATCACGTGTGAATGGGCCATTTAAGGCCTCTCACATGACTGATAACATCACATGACTGATATCACACCTGATAACATCGTGGGATGCTCCACACAGTGGGAGGAGCCAAAGCTTTTCCACCAGGATAAAAGCAGCAATCCCAAACACCAAGGAAGCCTCTTTCCACTGGATTCCCAGAGGAAGACTGGACCCTTGTTTGAGGATCATCTCTACTTCAATGGAGCCACATCTGTCACACCAGGAGGACTTACTTCAGGCTGCTTCCAACACCCTGACCAACAGGGTGTCAGGTTTGCACTCTGACTCTGTCAGTGGTCCTTTGTACTATTGCATTTGTCTTATTTTATTTTTACCTTTTTTGTTGTTTGTTTCTTCTCTCTCTATTAAATGGTATTTCTGGCTTGGAGTCTGAGTGGTTTTGCTTTCAAACCAGTACAAAAGCACAGGACTTTGATGACTGATGTTTAAACAGTCAGGGGAAAGCTGCAGATTTTCTTTTTATTAATCATTATGGGCTTGACCTGTGCCTGGCTTATCATGTAGGAAGTTGAGGCTTTTCAGCTACACTGAACATACTTGGGGCTGACTGTACAAGAGGTAGGTATCTGCCATCTGCCTTTGCAGCTAAGGAGTCACAATACTCTGACTGCTGAAGGATGTGTATTAACTTCTTCCAGCACCCTCATTTCCCTGAAGTATAGCATGTGTTTAATTTTAATAAGGACATGTGCAGTTTCAATGCTGTATTTACTTGAAGGGCCAGATTTTTAAGTATTCTGAGATGTTAAGGATGTGTCAATTATATATTATATTCTTCAAATTATAAGACCCTTTGTGACAGTTTCTGGTCTCTGTTGCTTACCTTCTAAATTTATCTTGGCTTGTGGTACCAACATCAAGAAGGAAAGTTCTGAACTTGTTGAGTGTCACCACTTTTTGGTTTTCTTCCTCTCTCTTCAGCAGATTTCTTTCACAACTAAACATTCACCATGTGTGTTGATGTGTATGGGAATTTATTGTTAAATAGGACACAGCTCTTCCTGAATTCCTTCCATCCATGTTTACTCATGCTGCTTTGGTTGAGCTATTTTGGTTCTTATTTAAACATAGTGTTGTGACCATAATTGTTCCCAGCCTTTGCACCCTGTTAGTTTCTCTGTCACTTGGACAGGGAGCTTACCTTCAAAACATCCAGGAACCTCATGGATTACTTATGCCCTGCTGCATTGTTCCTCCAGCAGATATCCAGGCGGTTGAAGTACCCCTGGAGGACCAGGGCTGGTGAACATGGGACTGCTATCTTTCTGTAGAGGGTTCATCTGCTCAGTCTTCCTGAGTGGGTGGCTCCTTACTATAATGTCACCTGCCCATGCCCTCCCTTTAGTCCTGACCCACAAGATCTTGGTCAGCTCCTAATCCATCCCCAGGTGAATTCCATGCACTTCAGCTCGTCATTAACACAGAGGACAACACACCCTCCTTGCCTCCTCTACCTGTCCTTCCTAAAGAGCCCATAACCTTTTATTCCAACTCCAGTCACACGAGGCATCCCACCATGTCTCCATGATGCCAGTGAGACCATAGTCCTGCAGGTGTGCACACATCCCTACCCCTCATGTTTATTCCCCATGCATAGAGGCATTTAAGTTGGGACTTGGATGAGGCCAACTTGCTGGCTGGAGCTGCTGAAGTTCCTTTGTGCTGGGCTTCAGGTGCTCTCCTGCTGACCTGCAATCCATCTCTACGCTCTGGGCATCTTTCACTGTCACAGGCATCACACTTTTAGGAGTGAGGTGGATTGAAGTTCAGCTTCCTCAGCAACTGTAGTTTAAAACCCTCCTCACCACGTGGGCAGGCCTATGAACCACAATGCTCTTTCTGTGACACATGGGGACCTCGTCAACCCCTAACAGGCCAGGTTTCTTCAGGCAAGTGCCATGCCTGAACCCCCACCTGTGGCATCTGTCCCCTATCCATTTGTTACTTGCTAGATTTGACTGGCCCTTTCAAGGCCCTTCCCTTTGACTGGGAGGATTGATTAAAAAAGCCCCACCTGCAATGCAGAGTGCCTCACCACCAGTCTGACACCCTCCAATTTCTTGGTGACCTCCCTGATACCAGCCCCAGTAAGCAGCACAACTCCTTAGAGTATATTGGTTCTGCAGATGGGTGATGATGTACCTCTGAGACAATACTTGTTGTGTAGGTATACATTTCAATCATGTATAACATACAAGACCTTTTCCAGTAGATTATACAAACAGGCAGTGTACAAACTATTGCTCTAGTCTTGTTCTCTGGATATAATTTGATGGAAGCATCACTGATTTGGGAAGTAAAAGCCCCAGAGTCATTATTCTGCCACTGGCTGGAGCTCTTAACCTTTAGCAAAGCATTTCTTCCCTCTGTCACCAGTTTTTGGTTGGTCAACCTTCTGGAAGAGGGCTGTTCTCTCACTGAAGTGTCTCTCTTTTTTGTTTTTTTCCTACACCTGTGGAGGCGTTTTTTTCTAGTATTGACTTTACAACCCTCTCAATTTGCAGATCTTTGGAATTTTTCCAGTGCAGGTGTGGACTCCAGTTGAGTAAATTTCAGCCTTCTGATAATGGCCTTTATTTTCTTCATTACCTCTGCTGCCATAATTAAGTGGTTTTGCTTGGTGGAAATGAAAATCCTCAAAATGTTTGCTTAGTTGACAGCACCAGCAATGCTGGATTCAGCCTGTTCCTTTACATGCAGTGCTGAGAACTGTCTTAGGAGTGCATAAAAACAGAAGATGTATTTTGCTTCCAGTGACAACATGATCTTCCCCTTTCAGTCAGGAAAAATGCTTTCTCAGAAAGGCTGATGAAGATGATTTTGTTTGTATGTTTATTTCCTCTTGTAAATACTACTGCAGGAGATGCATGCCATTAGGTGTAAAACATTTTGCAAATACTTCTAATCCTTTCCAAAAGTTTTTACTAGTGGTGTTAATAGAGCAGAACACAAGAAGGAAATTAATTTGTGGCTGTATCTGATTGTTGCTACTGATTTCGACATCTGTTACCATGAGGGTTTCTCCTAGCTGCCTGAGCTTCATATTAGAGAAAAAGACTCTACCTTCTCACGCTCTGTTAATGTAAACAGTAGCTCTGTTTATGGAACATAGCCATGGCTTTGCATTCCATGCTGGGACAAACAAGACTGAGTGACAGTCCCCTTGACGAATGTGGTTGGAAGGTAGGAACTCCCTCTTCCAATCCACAGGCTTCCTTGCACCTGTATAAACGTGCTCCCTTTGGTAAATAAAGGGGCTTCCTGCCCTGATCGCGATGGAACCCACATCTGTGTCCATGTCTCATCTTTCCCTGGGAGCCCCACGTGGTGATAGACATCCAAGTATGCTCAGTCTGGGGAAAGTATCTCTTGCTGCTGTGGCTGGTTGTCTCAGCTCAATAGGAGCTGGAGAAAGCATGGTGGTGGCTTTGAACTTCTCCACAAGTTAGAGCTGATTCAGCCGTTTAAATCTTCCTTGAAGCTTCTGTCAGCCTGAGCTGATTAGAGGATAAACTTGGCATCTCTATGTCAAAAGTCTACTGATGCTGCCTGGCCCTTGGAAATAGTTATGTTCACTTTCACCAGTTTTGCATAAAAAAATTTTATAAATTTTGTGGATTGTGATCTATTTTGTTGGGTATCTCAAGTTAATCTAGGGTGGTGGGTGGGTGGTATAATTTGAATTTATATTAAAAAAATGTTTTGAGGACTCTTGTGAGTGAATTGGCAGTGCCAATGTTTGCAGTAACTGAGGCACTCCTTTTTGTCCTCTGCCTGCTTTGACATAACCAAATTACCTGACCATTCCCTCTGTGGTCGCTGGCCTGATCCAAGCTATGTAGTACAGGAACACTTCTCTGCTCCTGATTATGCTTTTACTTTGACACTCAGCTCTTCAGAGTCTGGACAATTGCAATTCTGTGCTTATTTGTGCTGAAAATCAACGTATTTTCTTGCTGAGATAGCATCTTTTAGGTTATAATTTTATTTGGGGAAAAATCAAAAAGAAAAATTTTGTTTCGGGGTAGTTTGAAAAGAGTGTATTTTTGAGCCTAAGGTGTTGTGGTGGCATTGATCTGTAGTCCTTCAAGCTCCTGCTCTTTCCTAAAGCCTGGCTTATGGATTAACTGAGGTCCTCAGTGCTTGCCACTGTAGAAATTTTTCCGGTGACGGTAACTTCGGCGATACAGTATCTCTATAAGCAACGTTGAGGGGGGTAACACGTGGTTTATTGTGAGGGCCTGCTTGTAGCTGTTACTCACAGCTAAAGCAGGCCAGGAAACCAGGAACATAGGAGAGATCATAGCCAAAAGCCAAAAGCCAAAAGCCGCGGAGGTTCTGAACACTGTACATTAAATATCTTTTGGTTGAATAGACCAGCTAATACACAGTCCCATCACCACCGATACCAGGAGAGTCTTGTTACATCATGTGAGTTGACCTTCTGCTTACTAGAGTTGTATTGTTTCATCATGGGAGCTGGCTCTCATCTTAGCAGCTCGTTGTTCACAAGCTGATGGCTCTATACCCCACACCCTAGATGTCAAAGCATGCTTTCATTTCTATGTCGATTGCTGAAACCACACTCCCAGAAACTAAACGACCATATTTGCAAGCTCTTTCTTCTTCCTCCAGCCCAACATGCCACAGTGGCAAACGTTGCCTGTGGTGCTCTAAGAAGTCCTGGAGAACAGAAATTAGCTGTAATAGTGCCTTGTACAGCAAAGGCTATATCACAAAAGGGTCTTATCAAGGTTATGTTAAGAAGCTTAAAGTTGCATTATTTAGATTTCAAGTGCTTAACTCAAAGGGGTGTTCATGTGTCATTTCCTTAGCTTTGTTTATTATGATTGTTTACAGCACTGTAGAATACAAAAACTCTGCAGGGCGGTGATGAATGCTGGGTGAACAACACAAGATGTTGCTGAATTTCTGTAAGGCTCAAACAAGTATGTTAATTCACAGGCTCTGTGACATCAATTAAAACTACTTCAGAACTACAACTGCAAAACTGTGATGTCCAGTTTTGCAACCTTGCTGCTAAGTCACAAAGCTATTCAAATCTGATTTGCTTATTAATTTTCAAAAGAAACAAATGTGGGGTTTGTAATGTTTCCAACTTTCAGAAACAATGAAACAGGTTTTCTTTACTCTGAAGCCCCATTCCCAAGAAAAACAAACCAAAAAAATTCCCAGCCTGGGGTAGGCACCTAGCAAAAGATATTGCTGGCCAGCCAGTTAATTTGTCAATGCTGTGAGTAACTGAAAACAAAGTCTTACCATGAGATATGTCAGACCAGTGTAAACATCTGTGTAACTGCCAGTTCCTTCCATATTATCCAGCATTCTGTTCATGCTGTTCTGACCTTTTTTTTTTTTTTTTTTTTAATTAATGAATCTAGATTTTTCCCTTTCCCACTGGCAATGGCTTTGATTTTGGTTTCAGAGAGTGGAAGGTTCTTTGAAAAGCATTCACTTGCCCCTGACAAACATCCCCACCAAATAACTCTAAATATAAGGCAAATCATGATGTAAACAGAACCAGTTGGTACTGTGCTGTTTTGCTCTTGTTCAGATGTGATAAGCATATGGAAATCATTATATAACCAGAGACCATTGCCAAAATGTGTGGATAAAAGCCTCACTCTGATTTCACAAACGGAACAAACACTTTTCCATGTCTTTGCAGGCAGAGACAAAGGGCTAAGTGTGGAGCAAATGCTTTCAAAACCAGTTGTTCAGCTGTACTTCTAGTTCATTTCAGAATGAGCAATAAGAAAAAATACTTTTTTTCCCATGAATGCTGTTTTCTCCTAATGAAACTGTTTACAAGATCAGTGGTAATATTAATATTTTAATATTTTAATACTATTTTATCATCATTTCATGCTCTTTCAAAGAGAACTGCATTTGTATGGGTAATAAGAATATTTTAACTTATAGTCTGGAGATATTTTTCATATTCTTAAAGAGGGTTTGGGGATTTTTCCTTTCCCTGCCTGTGTTGTAAGAAGATGTGACATTTAGAGACTTGCTCTCCCTAGGTGGAGAAAACAACTGGTTGGGGGTGGTTGAGGGGAACTAATTCGTTTTCCTGCTTACAAACCTTTTACCTTTTCTTATAATTTGTTTTCCCTCATTGGTAGCATGGACTGAGTTTTGTTACCTGCTTTGAGTAGTGCTAAGAAGAAACAATATGCAAGAGAGTTTGCTACATCTTCCTTTGAAATATTTTTCCCTTTTTATATTATCAGATATAAGTAGATTTGATTTAGTACAGAGTTTAATTTATGCCTTGAAAAATGCTCTTCATTGTTGAAATTCATATTTGGAGATTACTTCAACACTTCCAGAACAAGATAAAGAGTTTTCCTGAGCCTATATTGGCAGCTTGGGTTATTTAACAGTCACTTAATCAGACAATGCAGATATAAACCCAGAGACTGAGATAGGAAGCACATGAAGTAAATGCACTCTTTTCAATTTATCTAATCTCTTGTACAAAGTACTGGTGGTGTTGCTCTGAGAGCGGGTGTATTTGGCATACTCTTCTGCTGAGTCTTTGTTGAATAACATATTTGTTGGCACAGTGAGCAGTGGTACCATCCTTCTGATAATACTGCACAGGCACAGCCCCAGAGGTCACACAGTGTTACTATGCATCCAACATTTTGGGTGCACATTCTCCTGGGAAGTTGCTATGGCAGAGATCCAGTGACGTGCTTTTGTGAGATGTTTGCTTTCAGAACCCTGGGCAGAGGTGTTTAGAGAGCTGCTTCCTTAGTCAGAGCAGAGGGATAGGTGGCACACAGATACAGACTTCACCAAGCTTCATTGTTTGTTTAATACAGAGGGGTAGTCCTGGTAAGATTCTGTGGGCCAGGGTCAGAGAGGCTGGGAACTTGTAGGTCACCCAGCAGCACAGAGCAGAATGTGGCTGTGGGATATTTGTGATGGACTCAGAGGTTGTTTAAGGGTAGCAGTATCCAGGATTATGGAAGGGAGACTGTCTTTTTGGTACTGAAAAGACTGAGGGTAAAAGAATTAAGCTCTGTTTGCTGATTGAAGGTATAGAGAAGATCAATGTTGCTATCATATTTTAATTAATATTTTGCATTTAAAAGAGTCCTGAGCACAGACTGAGGTTTTTATAATGCTAGTAGGAAAGACTGGCCTTTGTGCCTGCTTTGACTTCTGACTGGGTTTAAACAGATGGTCTTTGTACTCCCAAGATGTTCTGTACTCTGAGACACAGCTTCATGCTGAGCCTATATAGAGGCT
This sequence comes from Cisticola juncidis, assembly GCA_013400215.1. NCBI lineage: Eukaryota > Metazoa > Chordata > Aves > Passeriformes > Cisticolidae > Cisticola > Cisticola juncidis. The sequence goes on along the minus strand of VXBR01009209.1, from coordinate 685,837 downwards.
GTGCTCCTCTACTCAGGAATAATGCTTTGAGGTGCTGCTATTCCTCTGCTTCTCATGTTCAACCTTCTTTTGTGAGATATATTTCATAGTGTGAATATTCCCATCAGTAGAGAGAATCTACTTGCTTTTAAAGGCTCCAATATATGTAGGAATGGGGAGGAATAAGCAGAAACAGTTACACTTGCCTACTGAGGTCAGTATTAAGAGGATGAACATATTTTTTCCCCAAGGCATTTGAAATAATGCCTCTTTTCAAAGGCAGCTGGTTTATTTGGCTGTACTTGTTGCTTTGGATCAGATTCCTGAGATACACAAGGCAATGAACTTGATAGGTGTTTTGGGCTAGTGGCTTTTTATGTTTTTCAAAGGATCATTCTCACAGAGTCTCCCATCCACCAAGGAGATCACTCAACATGACTGTGTGTCTACCACTGTGTCTTGATTTGGCAAGACAGGTTCTGTCAGGTAAAGTTGAAGCTCTCCTTGGAATGTAGAGTGTAAACCACCTCCCTCCAAATTATTATAATTTTGAAATTAGGGGCTTTCAAGCTAAAATACGGGAATAGGAATAACAGTTTTTTACTAGGAATATTTAAAATACAAATGCAGTAGTAAAAAAACAAACAAAAACCAACCAAACAAACAAACCCCCCCAAAAAACAAATCAAACGACCAACCAACCAAACAAAAATTCTAGAAAACCCTGACAGAGTCAGAAATATGACCTGACACCCTGTTGGTCAGGGTGTTGGAAACAGTCCAAAGGAATCCTCCTGGAGTAACAGATGTGGTTCTGCAGAGCAGAGATGATTGTGTAGAAAAAAGGTCCAGTGCTGATATGGATCTGGTCTTGATCCAGTGGAAAACAGGTTGCTTGGTGTTCTGACAACTCAGTTTTTACCTTGGTAGAAATGGATGGCTCTTCCCCACTGTTTGGAGCATCTCACAATGGGATGGTGTAATGTGTCATGTCACTGGTGAGCCTTAGTGGCCCTTTAACAGAAGATATTCCCTGGAAGGTGGACTGTGGTGAAAGAGATAAGAAACACTGCCCCACCTGGTTTTAACAGCTGGCCTACTATCAGAAGGCATCCGCCCTCCTCTCCCCTAGAGTTACAAGAGATTAAAAAACAAAAAAATAAATCTCCACAACTGCTTTCAACAGATCAAATAGAATACACTTTTAGTTTTGGTTACATAACCCAAGACACACTGCCCTTGATTCCTGGTCTCCTGTATGTTGTCTGCATGAGTAAACACCTGTGGACAGGTACACACCTGTGGACTGTGCTTTGGGGAGCCTGGACCTAGCATGTAGCTGAGCTGAGGCTTCTGTGCCATACAGAACTCCTCTTCCATGAACCTGTCACCAGATTCTGTCAAGCCATGCGTCCTTCACTGGCATAGGTAGAGATTTTTGAACTCAAGACATATTACAAGGAAACAACACTACTAGGTGAGAACAATTTTGGGCCACAACATGTTAGGCAACATGGATTTCAGAAACAAATCCAACCCTATCCCAGACAGGGAATCCTTTTGAGCAACTACCAGGCTTTTTCACCTTTGGTATACATTTTGAATTCCAACAGCAAAAACTCTTTTGCTAAAGCATAGAGAAAATTTTGTTCTGTTTATATTGTGTTGATGGTAGATTCTATTCTTTCATGCTACCAAAGTAGAAGCTATATGAATGAGCAGGGTTTGGGAAGCTATTTATTGCCTTCATCAAGCTTATAAGCTCCTCTGAGCAATGTGGTGACAAGCAGTGGCAGCTAGAAATCCCCAGCCATGAATCATCTGAAGATTTGCTCTCCACTGCAGGCAGCATCTGCTCCAAAGTTGATGAAGTTTGAGGTGGAATACCTGGAAGAAGGGTGTCTTGGGATTCATCAGCAATCTTCTTAATTTTTTCCTTGCATGTCATTCTGTGGGATATACTTCCTTTGCCAGTAACCAGATTAACTAAAAAAACCCTATAAAAACCAGAAGAGAAGAAAGTGTATTTCATCCCTAAGCCACGGGAACTGTTTGGCTGGAAGAATGTAACATTAAATGCCTGAAGTGAAAACAGATTTTGGTGATGGCAGCAGCATGTCCTCAGCTGTGAGGGTAATTGAGAATGGCTGCATGTGACGTGCGTGGTAATCTTACACAGTTCTTCCCTTTGCAAGCTCCGTGTCATGGCAGCAGTCTGTACTCAGGTGAATGATCCCTTTGCTGCAGCAGAACTTATCCTGCCAGCAGGAGTGGCTGCCTGCCTGGCTCAGGCCCTTCACATGGTGTGTTTGCCCTTAGCTCCGTTCAGGAGTGCAAATAGCTCAGCAGGGTGGTGGGTTAGGGAACTCCACACTCACCCTTACTGCCCCCTTACTACCCCCTCTTACTGCTGTGGTCTGGACTTTGCTTGCTGTCCATGCTGGGTTGGAGAAAGACACATAAAAGCCTTCTTTCCCTTCTGGGAGAGCAAACCAGCAGAAGTAGAGAAAAAACAGGAGATATTGGCTTTTTCCTGCTGCCCTAAAAACAAGAGGGGAACACCAAGGGAAAACACGTGCAGGAACATGGTGAGTGAGTAGGCTGCTGATGTGCCTCTCTAAGCTTCAGTGGTCACTTCCTTCACCTATTAGGAACATAGATGACCCTAGGGAAAAGGGGCTAAGGAAGGGAAAGCTGTTGCACAAACACTAGCTGCAATCCTTCATGCTACTTATAAGAGGGGCTCAAAAATATTTCTATGTAGTAATGCTGAAGTAATGCTGAAGTACAGTGGTATTTAATTGAGAAGAGAAGATCCCTTTTTCAGCTTAATAGCTTTGAGCTATTCTTTTCTTGTCTGTTGAAGAAACAAATTGTCTTTTTGTTGGACAAAGGACAGAACTGAAAGTAAAACTTGCAGAAGAGATCCTTTGTCAATGAGAGTTTTGGGTTTTTGGTGAAAAGGTATTTGTGTTTTGCCTGAAAAATTGAAATCAGTTCTGCAGCTAACAGTTATTTTTGCAGAGCCCCTTGTTTACTGTTCACAGAATTGAGCTTTTTGAATGCTAGACATCTCTAATACTGTTTTAGGCTCCAGTGGCATTTTTTCTTGGAAATTCTTTCTTTGAATAATAAAACAAAACAGAATTGTCATTGTTGCCTTCACACTGTGTGCAATAATGCCTTGATTTCAGGCTTTTGATGTCATTTCAAACAGAATTGTTATGCATAAGACTGATTTCTGAGTGATAAATAGTATACACAACTATTTGAAAATACAAATGACCACCTAATTAACTGGCAAGGGATAATGCATGCTTGCCTTATTTGTATGTTTTATTTCAGGTGATGTATTTATCAAAATATGTTTGAAGTCACATAATTCTGTAAAATCAGCTCATATTTCTCCACAAACCTACTTATAAGCCCCCACTAATATGTTTTAAATTAAGAGCCATGAAGTATATGCTGCATCATACAGTGCTTGAAAAATTAAATCAAAATGTTTTCATGCAAAGGTCCCGTACCTGGGAAGAAGAAAACATCAGTAATGGGGGTAGAAATGAGTGCCTAAATGAGACCTAAGGCTGAGAGCCACTTAAGGAGGGCCCCATTTTGTATTGTCTTTTCAGAGGTATCGCATATTCCTGCTGTGTGGGGAAAAGCAAAGGAATAATACATTCTCTTTGTCTGAAGAGCACTTGTTGGAGTGTGAACAATTTTTCAATAATCCCCTGCTGGTAAGAGTACTCCAGAGTAAGGCTGGTGATAGGAAGGTTCCCTACTTCTCTACCTTTTAGAGTTTTATACCATATGTCTTTGCTGGGTGGCAGTGAGTAGTTGAAATTCTGATAGTCAACACAAATTTGTGGCATCTCCCTGACACATAAACACAGCAAGCCTAGGTTTGTAAAGCAAGAACATGGCATCTCACATGTCCTGGTCTCCATGTGCCCATGCAGATAAGTTTTTCACAGCCCATTGGATCAGTGTTCTTTGAGGGAAAATGTGTGGGTTTCTGCAAAATGAGGCAGTGAGCCCACCTATGTAATGTGTACATTGTGTCATGTGTGAAGAAGGATGTGTGGAATTAATAAGTTTATTTTACAATGTGGTCTTTTTCTGATGCCATTGTCTTGATAGATTGTTTCAGTCTCCATCTCATCTTGAAGAATGAAGGTGATAGATCAAAGCCTGCTTGAGTTAAGTCAAAACCTAATGATGACACACTTTATAAAAAAAAGGGGGGTTTGGTGAGTTATGACAAATTGGAAGAGAATATGGAGAATTAAGGAAATAGCTGCAGGTTAGGCTTCAAGGAGCCCTAGGAGGTAAGGATCTCCACTCCTACAAAAAAAGAATGTAAATGATACAGATTCTGTATTACCTGTCTGTAAGCCTGCCACTAAAATCAGGAGAGTTGTAGATGACATCTCTGAAATCAAGACTGCTCACTAGGACCATTAAGTCTAAGCAGCCAAATTTGAAACACTCTAAAGCCATGGTCAACAATATGACAGTAACTCTGAGCTGCAGCCTTTGTTAATTGTAAGACAGTTTTAGGATTATTCTAGCACAAGTAGAAGAGAACTAGGCCCAAGAGATCTAATTAATGAAGTGTTTTGTTGCTTGGCAAAAATAAATTAATTACACTTATGTAAAGATAAATATAGCAGTTTGCCATGTGATGATCCAGACAAATAGTCCCACTGTTAATTAAGAAGTATAGAATGTAAAGACTTGTTAGGCTGAAATCCATGCAGTCTAAGTTTAAGGATTGTTGTAGTACTAAATGCTTCTATTAGAAATTTGCAGAGTTAGATTGTTGTAGTGTCAGCGTATGACAGTACAGCACTGCCACAGAGGTAACCATGCTGTGGTTAGCTCCTAGGAGGGATGAGGTGGTTCCAAGGTATATGCAGTATGTGAATTGGACTGGGTCATAAAAATGGCAAGATGAAAGGAAAACCTGCTGGCACTTGTCTCCCAAGAACAGGCACTGACTTGGGGCACAGAAGAGAAGATGAAACCTGTGATTGTGCTGAGTAGGATGTCAATGGGGTGAAGGCAGAAGCAGAGCCCTTCTGGGGCTCATGTCATTTCTGTAGAGTCCTGCAGCATTTTAAAGTCCCTCTTTGTTGTGCGGACTCCTTCTCTGGGCAAATTTTGCCTGGTTTTCTTGCATTTTGTTTTTTCCTTTTCAGATTATTTGCTTGTCTCTTGCTCCTTCACCAGTTTCTCACAAATCTTCTTGGCCAATGTTGTGTGTTTTCATATCTTGTTTTGAATCACAGAGGGGCAAGAGGTGGCTGACATTTTGTTTATACCAGTGCTATTTTGTTACCCTCTTTTTTTCTTGAGCCTCTTTTACAACCAACCAGATTTACTGCCTCCCTCTTGTTGCTATTTTCCTCTTTATTGAATTCCCTTCTCCACCCCATTCCTTCCCCTGTGGCTCTCCATTTTCCATTGTCTTAGTTTTTTATTTCCCCCCTAAGATCCTGAAACAGCTCTTGGAAGATGAAGTGTTCAATCTTATTTTCCATCTCCAGCTAGCACTTTATTAATAACCCATATTTATTTAGCATCCAGAGTCTGCCAAATACACACATACATACACACAAAGCCAGTCACCAGTGTTTGCTGTCAGGATAATGTCTTCCTGGAGGCTTACCTCCCTCTGCCAAGCCTAGCTAAATGCCTCTTTGAGGAAAGGAGAGAAAGGGCTGTTCGTGTTGAATGATGTTTATGCTCCAGCATCTTTCTGAAGAAAAACGAACATGGTCAGAAATGCTCGAGGGTCCCGCTATTGCTGCGGCAGAGTGTGCAGGTTGGGAGGATCTGTGAGATGAAGAGATGAGTTAGAGCTGTCTGCAGAGCTGTCATTTCAGCATTCAGCATTCTGATGTGGGCAGAGGCAGCAAAATCTCTGTGTGTTTCATGGACCCCCCCAGTTGCCTTAGGAAATCCCTGACACCTTGGCTCCACCAGGATTGGGAAGCCTCTGGATTGAAGCCTACAGTATGACAGCGAGGGAAGAACACAATTTCCCCCAGACTGCTGCCCAGATCTGCACGAAGGTCTGGTGCATGAGGAAGCTGAGTGACTGCAGTCAGCTCAGACTGCAGCAGACCATGAAGAAATGCCATAAACCACACTTGTATGGCAACATTTTTGGATGGTTAGGTCCATCCCAGCAAAGCATTTGGCACTCTATTGGTGCAGAATTACAAACAGCAGCTGTAGCAGTGATGACTGCAGACCCCTTTTTGGGGCTTTTGCTCAGACCACCTAGAGTCTTGGGGTCAAAACTTGCATCAGCTGACTGTGCCAGTTTTCTGTCCCTGTTATTAAGTAAACTGACTGGGGTGTACTCCCAAGGCATAAAAGTAAAGAGGAGGGGCATGCCTCAGTTAACAGTTTGCTCAATCTTCCTCTCTCACCATATTGGATGGCCTCATCAAATCCACCAACAGGTCCTGAGAATGCCCTACATGTGTCCTAAAACTACCTGGCACAGTTCTAATTGGTCTGGCCAAATCCATGCACAAACCATTCCAACAGCTGCACTGTTTAAATGGTTCTGTGCCTGTGCTAGGGCTCTCTTTGTTTGCTTTGGTGGCATAGATACTGTCGCTGAGTCCTGGCTTCCAAAGCTGAGACAGTGCCAAATCTTGAAGCGAAGCACTCCCCAGTAGGCCTTAGGAGGCTGGAGCTGAGCTTCACAGAGCAAATCAATCTGACATGGCATTCTGGCTGTGCCTGTGAAAAGCATGATGGGCCATGTTGTTCTCAGGGTGCTCCTCGTCAGTGAAAAGAGCTCCTTCAAAAGGGAGTGTGAGCCTGTTGAATGGATCAGAGAAGTTGTTGCCTGAGTGTTTATAGAACTGCAAAATAAGAAAAGCTAATCTCATGTGAGATTTAAATGTCTTCCATTAATCCAACTAGATCCCACTGGCTTCAACAGGCTTTAAAAGGTAGGCTGCAAAGCTGGTTGGTTTGTGAAGCTGAATCAGGTTATTTTCCAAATGTCACTGACTACTTGTTCTTAGCTGTCAGTTACTGTTGAGAAATTGGGAAATTGCTGAGAAATTTCAGTCTCACCAAAGACTTGGGTTTCCCACTGCCTTTCTTCCCTCTGATTTTCTGAGTGAGACCAGAGTAATGGAGTTTTACTTGTTTATTGTTTTGATAGTAAGTAACTTTCAGAGGGAGAAAAGAAATTAGAGAAGGAGGGAAATCAATGCTTGATTTGCAGTGAGAAGTGCAAAGGAGGCTTCTTCTAAACAACTCTGATGATACAAAGATCAGGCTGGTCCCATTTTTTAATTAGGCCTGTATTTCAGGAATGAACATGAACAGTTTCAGTCCATTTGTAACAAAATTCAGTAGACATCTGATCCAGGTAGGTTTAAATTCTTTGTCAGGGACTTAGAAACCCAGAGCTGCTGCTGCCTTTCTTGTGGAAACTCATTTTCTCTTGCAAGTACATTCAGTGCCCCCAGAGAGCAATAAGGGTCAAAACAGCAGAGACTAACAAATGAATAAATAAGACACATGAGCTGAATATATGTATTGTGAGCAAGGCACACTTGTGCTGAAGCAGTAGGACTTCCAGACATAGCAGTTTTTGCTCTGAATTCAAAGATAAGCATGGCTCTTTCTTGAACTCTGCTGAAGTCAGTGATGAAACTGAATGGAAAAGCAAGAAGTTAGGTTGGATGAAACTAGCTATTTTTTAAATTGTGGCACACAGCAAAAGGTTCTTCAGAGCAATGATACATGTATTTTTCATGTGCTCCTGTCTGATATATAGTATGTGAGTAACAAGAAATGATCCACCTTTTCTTTGATTCTTTGGTAGTGGAAGGTTCATCATAACAGCCTATTTGGACATGGTTCTGTTTCAGAGATGGGACTTTATTTTCCTAATAATAATCATCATATGATAACCCTAGTGGAAGGAGACAAACAGCATAGAACTATAGGGGTAGCATCTGTGCTATGAAATGCCTAAAATGGTTCTATGCATCCACAATGAGCTTTCAAGTTCTGTTCTTATTACCAAAGTCTTAGAGCTGTTTAGGAATAGATGAGCCCTACAGCCTTAGCCACTGTCTCATTGAGTTAAGAGCAAAGACTGGCACTGACTTCAGGGGGTGCTTAAGGGGAGAGCAATATGCATCCAGTGTGTGCAGAACAACCCTGTTGTGAGGTTCAGAATTATCCAGAGCCCAAACTGTAGGTCCCTTCACTGAAACAAAAATTCTGACTTACTCTATGCATGTTTGGCAGCTCCAGACCTGACACTCAGTAGCTGTGCTTAGGACACATATCATTTACACTCAGTGTCCTTCAAGACTTTAAAGGAATTGCTTTTTAATGAACGGTGCTGTTTTGTATATGGTTTATGATGAAAAAAAATGTTATCTTTCAGTGTGGATATAACACGTTAATGTTGCTGTAATACATTTAAATCTCTTTTGCACTGGGAAATATTGTGCTGCCAGCATTCCAAGGAAATACAGACTCAGTGTAGTAAAAAAAGTTCACTTAAATTCAGCATTATTTGTTTTTTCTGCTCTTATCTCTCTATGGCACGTTCTTACAGAGGGAAATCATTAGAAAGTCAATGCAGAACTTTGAAATGAGTCAAACTGCAAAATTTACAGGTTAGAAAGTTATGTACAAACTTTACTGGAGTTACTGACTGAGGTTTTGAAGGATAGTTTCATTACTATGGCACTTGAATCCAAATTAGTTGTTTCTCTAATGAAGCTGGTATCACCTGCCAGTTTCTACTGTGTTGAGTCTCTCCCCTCAGACTGTGTTGTTTTTCTGTCTTCTGAGTTCCTGAAGCCTGTTCCTGTGTTCAGTATCTCCAGTATACTGAGATATTTAATTGAGATTACTCAGGGTGGGGTTTTTTTTGATTTATTGTAGTTAGCTCTTTCTGATTTTCTTGTCAGTCACTCATATAATTTTAACAAGGTGACCTTGGTAAGATTTCCAGCTGTGGAACAGCAATTAAAAAAAAGTAATAATCACTTCCAGGGCTATTTAAATTCACAGTGTTGCTTTCTGGCTTGCAGAGAGTCCGTATAAAATCAGTGTTAGGAATGTAAAATGTTCTGTGAAACACAAAAAACCACATAGGTTTTAGCCAGTGGGACGTCTCCAATTTTCTGGGGATGAACCTAGAACTCATCTGAGGTTTTTAAGTGTTTCATTTCTTCACAAATCCTCACAAATTAAGCACTGAAGAATGGCAAAAACTCTTAGGAGATGTATTTGCTTCATCAATAATGTACCGCATGTGTGGAATGATGATACCGCTTTGTTTGTTTGTTTGTTTGGGAAGGAAGTTCTTTTATTTCTTCCTCATAAAAAATGTCTAAGGATGGAAACAAGTGGTCCTAGATTTTACTGCAAACAATTAAACAAGTGGATCCCTTTAAGGAAAGCCTATGTAGATCTTACGACTCCTTCAACTTTTCAGTAACTGGGATAGATGCATTTGGCATCATAATCTGATCTTCATGATTCTTATATTCTGTCATGTAAGTGATCTGATGGCACCTAGGTCCCTGAACATGCATCCTATAACTCTTAAACCTCAACAAACTGTTTGGGTTGTTGCTTTTATTTTTCTGGTAGTATTTGGATTTGGATGGCTTTTTATTTTTTTTACAAGCAGACATTTTATTAGACATGTTTAATTTTTATATGACAGATGTATTTATAAATATAAAATATATATTATAATATACAATTTGCTTTTATAACAATACTTGTGTTTGGATGGGTGTTTTTTTTTTATACGTAGGCATTTTATTAGATGTGTTTAATTTTGAAGATAATTCAAATAGTGTATCAGAATACAATGGAGGAAAATATAAGAAAATAACAATCAACCATCCAAGGTTGATTGAACACACAGCAATTGAAATTTTCCTCAACAAATAGTAATAAGTCAAATTATGAAGAAATTTACATTCTGGTAAAAAGAACATTTAAGCTGTTCTGATCTAATTAATGTTTGCTATTTCTTTATGCTGGGATTTGGTCTATTTTGCACCAATCCAGTTTCTAATCCATTACCAGCATTTCCAGACAAGGGGAAAACAGTGTCATGCTGATCTGGCAGAGCTGCAATTGTAGCTAGTTGAAGGCTTTGCCAGCTGGAATTGCACTGTGGAGATGAAACAGAAAAATTCTGTCAAGGCACAGGTCTGCCACTATCCAGGGTAAGACTAGAAGTTTATTTTGGAGAAATCCTCATTGGTAAAGAGAGCGAGTTTGAGGAGTGATGATGTTTAGCAACAGAAGGATTTGTGGAAGGATCTGAGATGATTCTTCATGGGAAAAACATCTTAAATCAAGGTGTAGAGTGGGTCTTTTTTGTTTCGTTTTGTTTTCTTCTTTTGCAATAGCATTTCTTGGCTCAGTGAGTGAAATTCTGTTACTCAGATTGGAAGATCTTACAAGTTCCTGATCTCTATAGACTTAAAACATGAAGATGTGTTTGGTCTCTCAGCTTTGTAAGCAGCAGACTGCTGCTACATCAACTTCCATAGGAGAGGTGTTAGCATTTCCTAATGACATTAGAGGGAGGGCTGCCCAATCACTCTTTTAACATCTTCTCCCTTGCCCAAAGAGAGAAAAATAGAGCTGTAGCTCCAGTGCTTTACTCTTCTCTGTGGGAATTTGTAATAGAGACCATTCAATACTTTTAAATTGCTTTAAAAAGCAATCAGGAAGTACTAGAACAATTTTCTTCTTTGTCTCTCCACATTTAAAACCTCTTAGGGGGACCCTTGGAGCTATAGCTTGATGATTTATCTCAGAGCTTTCCCTAAATTAAGAGAAATTAGAATTAGAGAGAAGGTTGGTATACCCTGGTAGAGGCTGGTCATTCAGAGAATGAGAGTGATTGAGATAATGAATACTTTGTGTATTATAAATTCAGCAAGAACAACATTTTGCCCCTTTTATGGAATTTATGCTGCTTTTGTTTCTCATCTCTAACCAGAACTCAAACCAGAAAAAGGACTGTGAAGGTGAATAGAGCTGATGAAACCAATTTTTCCTGGTTTTGTGAAAATCATTATAAGCTCAGGTTGCATTTAATTGGCAATTTGGACCAAGTCTCTTTAGAACACATTTAGTTCTTCCTAATTAGTGTGTAGTCTTTGGTTGACTAGATTATTACTGAAGAAGAGATGTACTTGCTGATTTCCTTTGAGGTGGTGTGATGGTACAACTGATATTTTGTCACTTCACCAAATAGTTTTTTTGGAGGAAGAGGAAGATTCTGATTTCTAGCAAAGATGGTGTGCTTTTTCCCATGTGTTTAGATAAATAAAATGTGGTGTATCAATAAGGCAGGCAAAGGAAAGTCTCTTCTTCTATGAGATCATTTAGGAAGCAAGAGTAAGAAGTGGGAAAAATCTTGCAAAACAGCTGCACTAAGATTAGACCTGCAAGTACAGATACCTCTCCCAGCTGCATTTTTTCCTTCGGAACCTTCTGTGATGAATGCCTCTATGTGGAGTAAAACTGTTCACACTTTGGACTCTAGAAGGTGTGATCTACAAAACAGGCTGCCTTAATTTTGGCAAAACTCTCCCTCCTTTTATGTATCGTGAAAATAAAAAAAAAACAAAAACAAACCATCAAACGCCTGTTTATAGAAACCTTTCTGTTTGTCAGACTGTCCTGGACATCTCCGCAACTCCATCCTATTACCCACCTGCACAAGAAGTAGATTGCTAGAATATGATGGGTTTATTTATTTGCCAGAAATTGCAAAAGCCATTTTTTGTGTTTGATTAGTGTGCACTTGAACATGGTACAGCAGAGAATGATAAATGTTAAAGTGTATGTATGGAATTTGTTATAGTTTTACATGGAAACTCCCTGCTAATACAGTACAAAAGTAAATTTTTGTTTGAGGGGCTCTTGTTCACTGATGAACATGCAGAACCTCCTGAAAAAAATCTAACCTTTCAAGTTGAGAAAAAGTGCCTTTCAACAACTTACATTTTAGACATTGAGCACTGGATTAAATGATCATGGTCTTCATTGTAGAGAGAAATATTTGAGACACATAGAGATTGAAATCTATTGCAGAGATAGAACTTTGCATCTTCTACTTCAGTAACACTTTGCTTCCACAGTCTTGAGTCTGTTGATTATAAATACCTGAATGTAGTTCTGCTAAAATCTGTTTAACAGTATATGTGTCTTTACTTCTGCTCCATGAACTCAGTATACAAATTTCCAAAATTTGGGTTCTCCTGAAATGATGATTAAAATATGGTATCTACTGAAAAAAAGGAAATCATAGACCTTTCCCTCAAAGTCACAGATGGTATGTTTGGTTTTGGTTTCATTTGTCTTTGAGTTTTAGACAGTTTGCTTTTTCTTTAACTAGCAATTCTTACTACTTTCTTTTAACTGTATGGTGAGCAAATAGAAAAGCTTTCCTGAGTAGCTTCTCTTTTTTTTTCTGGTATTCTAATATTAGCTGATGAAAACTCAGCTGTGTTTTGTTTTATTATACTTGTACACCACTGTGGCTCTATACAGTGAGAATTTTGTTTTTCTGATCTAGGAAGTGAGCTTTCTTTCCTCTTGCCCTTGCCTGAACTCTGATGACACTGCCTTAGAGCCATTTCTGCCTATTTGCTTACCTTCCCTGTTTTCTCAGGGTAAGCAAAAAGGATTTTTTGTTTCCATATTATGACTCTGGCAGATATTCACAGGTAGTTCTTTGGTTTTGGGTGGGTTTTGGGTGGGTTTTGGGTTTTTTTGGTTGTTTGGTTGTTTGTTTTTGTTGATGTAGTATCTAATTTATAAACACCTGAAAAACCCCAGCTGAGGAAAGCATGGCATACCTGACTCATTAGTGCTTTCTTGCTTCCTTGTTAGTTTACTGTTCTTTTTTCTTCTTTTGACAGAAGTCAAGGGGTTTTCAACCTCATGCTCCTTTTCATGACAGTGTGATCATGTTCCATTGTTCTTGTTTCTTGTTTATGATTCTTTTTTGATTGTGGGTGAAAAAGAGACATGATTTGGCAGTTAGTGCATCATAGTAGTACCTAAGAAAAGAAAAGCTTAATTCCTTAATTGATCCTAAATCTCCAACATGACCCTTGGCAAACTAATTATGTCTTTTCTACTTTAAGGAAGCATCTTGCATAGAATTTTTATGTAAATTTATGATCTCCATCTCAGCATATTTATTTGGACCAAGTGATCTTGTAGGTCTTTTCCAACCTAAATGATTTGATGACTTAAAAATATACCTTGGCAGCATGCAATGGTTGCACAAGTGTTGTGCAACCATTGTAGAATTGTAGAAGCGGAACCAATCCAAATATAGATAAGGCCTTTTCTACTTTCATTTCAGTTTCTCCAGTGCAAATTAAAACATTTTAAATTATTAATAAATTCATGCATTTTTTTCCCTATATATCTTTTGCTTGCCACTTCTGGATACAGAAAACCTGGGTAGATAAACTTTTGGTGTGTTGCTACAAATGTTGCTTCTGCTTACAATGACAGATTTTGAGGACAGAATTTTTTGGTGGTTGTTGTTATCATCACTGGCATTTTTATTTCAGTCTTCTGTGCAACCTCTGGTGTTACTGAATTAGTACTGCTTAGAGTGTGCTGGAACAGGAATTCCCACTGCATGAAAAATCTGGTTGGTTGATTTAAATGACAAAGTTTCTTAGCAGAAGAAAAGATATCCTTTGAGAACAGAAGACCTGAAATGGTACCTAGAGAAAACTAAAGCTGGTCATTGCCTTTTTTTTTTTTTTCCTAAGGATTTGTAGAGGTGTTGAGAGCAGCCTGCCAGGGAACAGAGTAGCCTAGAGAGACTGATCCTTGTGGTTTCCCAAGAGTACACTGAGATGCACTGAGCATCCTCCTACTAAATCTTCTTCCAGCTATAGGGGAAGCCTGATTTAGTTCTTTAAATACAGAAGATCTTGCAATATCTGGCTCAGTCTTTTTGGAGACATCTGTCAAGCTGCAGTGCTAGCAGGGAGCAGACTTGGTTTTGAAGAAATTTCCATACTGAATATTTTCTGTAGTGTGTGACCATATGAAAGCATGCACCGTAAGTTGTGAAGGTTCTTAGATTTGGACCCTGTCTAATGTGCAGTCAGAGAAGAGGAGGGGTGGTTCTTTCTTAGTCACAGAGAGCACCATTGCCTTTACATTTTACTCACCAATCCCTTGCAACTTCTCGGGCCAACCTGGAGGATTTCAGAGGCTGGTGTTTGGACTATCTTCATCCAAGCTGTAATTGCAAAAATACAGTAGGACTATCAGGAATATCTTCTGTTCATCAACTGCACTCTTTGCAGTGTATATCATAGAAAAGTGTTAGAGAGACAGAGTCTTTTCAGGCTGTCAGAGTTATCTCCCCATTTTTTAAAGGGTTGGGCCTCTGGTTTAATAAATTTAATCCCTTCTGTACAAGGAAAGATTGAAGACGTGAAAAGCCTCAACCAAAATGTGTAGTGCATGACAGTCTCATCTTTCTAGCCTTTTGCTTTGTGATGTGACTGTCTTTAATAACAGTCCTTCAGAGACTCATAACCCTTTGTGTGATTTACTGTGATTATCCTGCATGGCACCTGTGCACGGTATTAATTAAGACCTGAAAAGACAGTGCCCTAAAGCTGAAACATTCCCTTTGACAAAAGGCAGTGCAATGAAAACCAGCAAACCCCCACGTGCAGTGATTAGAAAGTCCTTCCAGAGTTGGTTTATGACTTTTTTTCCCCCAAGAGCTGGAAGGAATGTTGTATCTCAAAGAAAAACTTACAAGTTCTATTGCCTACTTAGGTGTACAGTCATGCATTTTTGTCCACTTGAATTAAATGTACCTAAGAGACTGGGTTTATTTTTTGCATCTGTTCAATCGCATGATAGCAATAAACAGCATGGTCCCAAACATAGCCTGCTAGCTATTAATCCACTAAGTACCCTATTAGTACCTGTCACTTTGGATTAGCAGAGAGTTTTTTATGTTCATCATGTATTTAAGTATACTGACTTCTGGATGGATTAAATCTCTCTTATTCAACTAATTCCCCAAAAGCATCCATCTGGAGAACTTTATGCCTTAGAAGTCTTTTTCTCAGCTATAAGTCCAATAAGATGGCTTTATCATCCCAGAGAGTCACTCAGGATGAGGTAATGGGAATAATAATTGGTTTATCCAGTTTTAAGTTTTTCCTGCTAGAAACCAGCTCATACTAAATCAAAGACAGATATTTTGTTTCTGTCAAGCATTTAAATTGTTCGGTGATTGATTAAATGTCAGGCAACCTAATAATTAGTGTATCTGAGAATCATTTAGAATGTAAACTCCCTGGGTGGGGATTTTTCTTCTTCCTTCTTTCTGTATAATCACCATTTCAAGTCTCACAGTGCATGATTTGAACTCCTTAACTGCTGTCATAAAAGAAATAATAATGTCTGCACAACTCCCCAAACTAATACCATATTCTCTAGTGATAATCTAATCACTACATCTGAGACATGTCAATGTGCTACTTTGGAATGGAGCTTAAAAGGCACAACTTGGAGGTTTATATCATTATTTTTTTACCTCTTTAGTCTGTTGTGCATATGAAGCACCTCTTGCCAAGGTTCTGTGTGAGGTCATGGATTGAGCCATGTTACCTTCACAAAAAGATTTTAGTTATCAAGGTCAGTCATTTTTTTAACTGAGAGAAGTGGAGTGTAGATAGCAGACATAAAATTAATACATGGCTGAAAACTGTAGACTCTATGGCACTATCAAAACATTTTCTTCTTTCCAGAGAAAACTGGAACAACAGACCTGCAGGTTCACTCCATGCTTTCGTACAAACAGAGGCAAAGTGGACTGTGCAAGCAAGGACAAGACAGCTGCTGTGCCATGCAGCAATTTGCAAAAGGAAGATGGTTAATCTTGTGGCCTGTTTATTTAGCTCTGTGTCTCTCTGCTCTGTCTGAAGCTGTTGGAATGGATTTTGATAGTGTTTCTGTTAGTGTTCTCAGTAAGAAATATCCACCAATCGATTTTGTTTGATCAGCATCAAAGAGCCATTTCATAACATTTTCTCACTAAAACCTCTGTAATTCTGGGGAGCTAGAATCTCCTCAGAAAAATGAAGTTTAATGCAAAGTATTGTTTTCTTTAGTTTGAAGTGACAAACTAAAGTCTGGCAGTCACTGAAATGTTGGTGAATCAAAAACAATTCATTGAGGATTTGGTGCCTCTGACAAAGAATACTTTTCTGGACAACAATCAATACCAGGAAGAATCCTCAGACACCTTCTTCCTTTATTATTTTGGTTGCTTAATACAAATCCAAGTGTTTGTTTTGTGATTGGAATTAGAGGGAAATGGAAAATCTATTTTGCTAATCAATTTCAAGTTCCTAGGGAGCTTCTAATTCAATCAAATTTTCTTGAGTTTTAGACTTTGAGGCAATGAAATTGAAATGGTATTTTGGGGAAAATGGAGTTTCCAGAGAATCAGCAAGCATGATTTTTGACCATGATTTTTGATGTTATACTAGCAGATCCCACGGCAGGATGAGAGACTTGCCCTGGACATGGTGCTGGGTCTGTGTTCTACTCTGATGTGCTGAAGTCTGAATGCCAGTCTCAGCTGGCATTTGCACACCCTGTGTAATTCCAGCAAAGCAATCTTTCTTCACTCCGAGTCCTCTGGCCAGCAATAAACCCGGTGCTTCTGACAGATTAATATGATTGTAGTCTCCAAATTACTTGTAACACCTAATCTAATTTAATTAAGGGATTAAATTTTTTCAGTAACTTGAAGGTTTAGGAAGCTGAATAATAACAATAAAGAAAACTTGGCATTTTCAGATTTCCTTTACAATGTCTCCATGGATTGTTTTGTTGTTCCCTACGTATTTGCTATATCCATCAATGGCATGCTTTGGGTTGTAAGCTTGTGGGTGTTCGGAATTTCTGTGTATCAAACAGGCCATTTCTCTCCCACCTGATGTAGACAATTTTCTATAATTTACCCATTCTATTCAGGATACTGTATAAACATGCAAATGCTGCATTTTGGGAATAACTTAATACTTGTGTTTTCTCAACCTCCAGCAAAATAACTTTTCAGCCAATCTGAAAGCTAATTGCACCCGCTAAAATGTGACAAGTGCAATATATTCCTCCCTAGGCAGCCTAAATTTCTGCCTCGTTGCTGGCCTTTTTGTTAGGGTGGTATATGGTTTCTTAGTTGCATAGCACAAATGTTCAGTTTACTATGTAGTTTTTACAGGGAAAAATAATATATTGAAACAGACCATTATTTCTTAGATTTGTGTGCCACATGCTTTTCATGCCCTGTCACTGCCTATATCCCATTGTTCTTTCTGTGTGCTGTTTTTACAGGTTACTTGGAAATTGTGGTAGAGACCAAGGCTGGGGTTTTCAGAGTTATTTAAGGATGAAAACAGCCCAGTGAATGATGAACTGGATCAGAGATCCAGGATATGTCTTTCTCTAATGTTTTCTTTCCTCTATAGTTTACAAGCTGCATGCATGCGACTCTACTCTCTCATATATTTATGAAATGTCTAGTACCAAAGATAGAATACGTAGGAGACTGGAATGGGACAGTTTGTTCATTTTATCACAAGGTTTCAGAACTTCCAGTCTAAATGTACAAATATCTAGGCTCACATCTGTATAAGCTTTAGCTTGTATTTTGAGATCAGTCCTGAGTTTGCCTCAGGAGTGATGTCCAGCGAGGGGTATAAGTGCCTTAAAAGTCTGCCTGGCATTTGGAACAGATTTCAGAACCATGAGCAAAGCTCCTGAGTTTGTTTTTTCAGAGCTCCTGAAGAGAAGTAACTTGGTATCATGTTTTTTTTTTACTTATATGATGTTCTGGTGCACGAGCGATTATCTTGGGATGGTAAACCTAATTGTGTGCCTCCCTGTGCCATTTGGGACCACTCCTAGAGACTGCAACAGCACAGCTTCACCTGCCAGGGAAAGCACTAGGGAAGAAGGGGTAGTCAGCAACAAACCTGAGGCATCTCCTGGACTAGACCCCAGTCAAGCAGTTAATTTTATTTTAAACTAAGTTACAGAATTAGGTAATAGTGCAGAGTCATTTTTCATGGTGCCAAGGTTCATTGTTTGATGTAGTTCCAGGTGGTGTCTCAAATCTTCTGCTTCTCATATGTTATGATCAGCTCTTATCTGTCAAGGACCACACCCTCACTTTTTCTGCTTTTGTGGTCTGATCCAGAACAAAGTTTCATGAAACTGTATCCTTAAATTTTCTCTATGGCACCTCCTTGTACTCAGATGTGCAGATTCAACTCTGCAGAAACCTTGAGAAATATTTTTAAGAGTTGTCTATGTCTGGTTGCCCAAGGAACGGCAGGAGGAGTGTTCCCAGCACATGTGTCAGCATCATTCATTTCTCCCCAGCAATCAGCTGTATAATCTGGATATAATCCACTTAATTTTCCTTGATCAGGCACTTCCTATTCTGTTTTTCCATCAACTCTCTAAAAATTTATCATCTATCTGATCCTTTGTTCAGTCCCAAAACAGCTTGAAAAAGAGATTTCATGTGTCTCTTGTCTGAGTTGCCAAGGCTTTTGGTTGTCTCAGAATTTACAGAGATTTCCACAGAGAAGAAATGGACTTAGCTGGACTACTGCCATCAGTCAGATATTTGTTTGTTTGAAGCACTCATTTACAAATGCTTTGGGACTGTCCTGGAAGCTGTTCCAATCAAAACAAGATTGACAGGCATGAGCAACTTGTGGTAAATTTGAATGTGAGAATGTGTGTCTCTGTGCACATCAGTTATGGTTATGATGCTTTCTGTCACACAGCTTGAGGGTTTTTTTCGTCTTAATTCTATCAGCATTGTGTGTTTAAATTTCAGCAGGGCAAATGGATTATGATTTCTCCAAGTATATGGAGAGGAATATCTGGACTTGAGAGTAAAGTGATTTGGTTGTTGAAAGATGTCCCTAGCCAAATGAAGGTGCAAACAAGAACATATGCCAAAGTCAGTAGTACAGATTTTATTTAACAATACAATGTGTGTGAGAGAAATAGAGAGAAATAGAAAGAAATAAAAAATGGGAGGGGGAGAGAAACAGAGACACAGAAAGACAGATAAAGCAGATGGTATTCACTGCCCATAAATCTGGTAGCATCCTGTTGGTCCTTCTTCACCCTGGACTTGTCAGTGTGGGGATCCCGAGGTCGCTAAGAACTTTTCACTATTTATACCTTTTAGCAAACAAAGGCATAAATGATCGATGGTTCTCTTATTTTCATTGTTAAATTATTCCCTTGCTTCTAATGCTAAATAGTCCCATGCTCAATCTTTCTCTTCTTTTGAGTAGCTGGGTTTCTTTGAGTTGGTGGGTTGTAAGCAACCTTCTGCTGCTGGAATTGCTTCCACCCTGTTGGAGCTGACCTCAGCACAGTAGCTGAGGGGCTTTCCTTGTGGGTTCTTTGCAGTGGTTCATTCTTCTTCCCCTAGATAACACTCATGTTCAGAGGAGGCAGGTGGGGGGTTTGGTGGTGGGAGATCCATCTGTCCCATACCTTGGGTGCTTTGTTTGACTGCGGATATGAGCATGGGCCCTGCGCAGACTTTGCCACAGTGGGAACCCTTGTCGGGATGCACAGCCCAGGATGTGCCAACCAGGCCACCCTGCCCTCTGTTCTGTGCCTATCTCACTGCAAAACCCTTCCATGGTCCTAGCAGTGTTATAGATGGGCAGTAGTGCAGTCCATACAAAGGGCAGGGAGCTGGGGAAGGTGTGCATCCTGTTGGATTTGGTCAGGGAGCTCTGCCATTGGTAGAGGAAGGCAGAAAGTATGGCAAGAGCTGAGAAGAACAAAGAGGCCCTAAGATTTTGTTTTGTGGGTATGTTGGGCATTTGTGTGGAGGGGGTTTGTTTGTTTGTTGGTTTTCAGTTGTGAAGTGGTTTTCCTGGGTTAAAACTGCAGTGGAAAGTGTGAAAAGTTTAACAGGTAGGAGAGATGTATGTGCTTCCATTTCAAGTTCACCTGCTGCGTGCATATTAACACAATGTAGGCAAGCAACACTGAGTCAGGCCAATACTATTACAGTAAAATATATTTCAGCTTGTGCTCCTTTCAGTCTGGTCACTGGAAAGCTCCAAGCACATTTTTCTTCCTTGTTAATAAATATCACTAAATAAAAATCACCCTATACCAATATGTAGCAGCAGGAACAACAACAATCTCACTCCAGCAAGGCCTGATGTTTCCTTGCAGCAAAAGCAATGAATTTGCTATCAGAACAGCAAATATTTGATAGCTGTAATAGCTACACTGAAGGAATTGACTACAGTAATAATGTTTTATGCTTTTTGCTCAGTTTTTCTAAAGCAAAAGGAAATGAGAATACCAGGCACTACAGACAAATGCCCCATTCTCCTCTCACTCCAAAATAAAAAAAGAAAAAAAAGAAAAAGGAAAAAAAAAAAACAAAGAAAAAAAAAAAAAAGGAAAAAAAGTCTAGGGAAAACAGACAGAAAAGATTATTTGTTAAGAAACTCTGAAAAACACTGAAGGAGAATGATGAAAGCCAACTGAAAGTTACCAGTATATTGTGCTAAAAATATAGCAGAAAAGCAGGAAGGCAGAAAAGCAGGAAGGCAGCAAAACCTTTTCTGTCTTGAAACTAATTTGTCTTAGGTCAGCCACAGAGGGATAAAACCAGGCACTTTGTACCAGAGTGGTAGAGCTTAATCTTATACTTCAGCTTGCCCAGGCAGCAATGTCCTCTGTCTGGAGTAGATGGAGGCATTTTATACAAGGCATCTCTCAAATCTAGCTGTAGATATGTATTTGTGAAAATCTAGCCCAAATTAAATCAATGCCTTTGTTATAAGGTAGAAAAAGTCTTTCAAATTCTGGCACATTCAGGTACTTGTTGGCTGCATCCAGTAGGCATGGCAGGGAAAGCACTTTTCCTTTCCTTCAAACACATTCACTAATCAATTGTAAAACCAGACAGTAACAACAGACTCAGACCACGATAAGGAAAAACTAAATCATTAGCTGTTTAATCTGATGCTCCAGATCATGTAGTGTAATCTTAATAACTAAGAGCTAAAGTTAGTTGTTAGTTAACTAGTGACTTTAGTTGTGAGATTTCATAGGATTTTGAAGACCCATAGTTGTGGTTTAACCCTAGCTGGCAACCAAACTCCACACATCTGGTTGCACATTGCCTCCTACTTGAGTGGGATGAGGGAGAGAATCAGAAGAGTAAAACTGAGATAAAGACAGTTTAATAGGTAAAGCAAAAGCTGTGCACACAAAGAAAGGAATTAATTCACCTCTTTCTATGGGCAAGGAGTGTTCAGCCATCTCCAGGAAAGTATGGTTCCATCACATTAACTGTTATGTGGGCAGGAAAACACCATTGCTCTAAATGTCCTTTCCTCCTTCCATCAGTTTATGTACTGAACATGATGCCATATGGGATGAAATATCTCTTGGGTCAGCTGGGACCAGCTGTCCTGGCCATGTTCCTCTCCCAGCTCCATGTGCTCCCCCAGCCTCCTCACTGGTGAGATGGGATGAGAGGCAGAAGAGGCCTTGACACTGTGCAAGAGCTGCTTAGCAGTGACCAAAATACCCCTCAATTATTGACACAGTTTCCAGCACAAATCCCAAACACAGCCCATCACAACTGCTGTGAAGAAATTGACTCTAGCCCAGCCAAAACCAGAATCCATTTCCATTAGCTTATTTAGAAAAAAAACCTAGCAAGTCCCTTTTAATGTTGTTTTAAGAAAAAAATGCAATACAATGTAGTAGCTCAGGTACACAGGAAACAACTGCTGAGTCCAGAGGTTTTTACTCCAGTTAGGTACTGAGTTAATTTACTTTTTCCCTTGGTCACACAAATGTAAGAAACCTGTGGACATTGTAGCCCTGGAAGAAAAAAAGCAGTAAATCATCATGAAATTTGTACTTGAATTATGTACAATTTCGTGTTTTAACACAATCTTCTACAATATGGTTTGGTCCTGACTGGAGTTTTGGGATGCTGACTCAATCCTAATGTGTGATAATTGTAATACATGCATTTTTGAGGCAGCAGTGACATTTTAATTTTCCAAGTGGAGATCAAATAACAGTCTAAAGTAACAGATGCATTTCATTTCTTAAATATATCTTCCTGCAGAAGATGGAGTTTTATTGTCATTGTGAGTACTTAAAAAACCTAAAGTTTGTTTTAAAGATTTTTTTAGATTTTCAAGGAAGGCAAAGAATCATTGTTTCAAATATTAATAAGTTATTCCTGTGAAGTACAGATATATCAACTTTAGTAAAACAAGTAATAACAATGAACTTAAGCTTTTTTTTAACTCTAAAACAACGTTTGCAGTTTAGACTGTTTTGAATAAACAGAAATATTACTCTCTAAATGTTTCACAGAAAACGTTTTTTCATAAACTTCTTTTTCTCCTATCCTTCTTTAAGTATATTAAAAGAAACTTTTTCAGTACTTAACTTTAACTGGAAATCTTTTGATTACTAACAATTTCAATTGCAATAAACAGAAAAGTTCCCTGGCAGAGCGCACCTCTGAATCAATGTTGGACAGAAGCATGCCCACCTTCAAGCTATGAACATCCAGAAAGTCCGTCCCAGAAGAATATATATTTTCAGGTAGTTACATAGGAAGATCTTACTTGTTATTGTAAAATCAAATGCCCATCATTTTTTTCTGCCATTAGCTCATTTGTATTTTGAATGACAGCAAGTAGAATCTCCATCTGCAGAGAATTAAAACCATACAGTCATTAATGATTTTTTTGATCTCCCAAATCAAAAAAATTTAGTTCTAGGAAGAGCAAGTGCTGACCCAATAGCAAAATACACATAAAGCATAAAGGACCATATAGAAAATGAGCCTTTCTATATGTCATCATATATGTTCCTATGAGCAGTAGAGACACTCCTATCTAATCTTCCAAGATCTATATTTATCACATGCTTTTTGCTGATAGTACATTGATAATTTTGTGCTCTGTGTGCTTATTCACATTATTGGTCTCTCTAGTGCTCACATGCTTCCCATTTTAATATAGATTTCTGGGAATCTAAGTTATGGCTCAATTACCAAGACTGCATCTGGTAGCCTCAAAATGCCAGCAATGAAGACTTCACAGAACTCATTAAATGTTTGCATGGCTGAAAGGGTATAAACCAAACATGTTCTGCAAAGAGAATTGTTTGTTTTTTTCCCGTAAGGCTCTTAGGAACGACTTACTGTCTTCCAAGAATCCTCCCTGATGAGGACGGGGGGAAAATGTAATAGCTCAGAAGTGACTGTATTCTGCTTTTTTGCAGTCTGACAATCTTGTGTCTGAGATTTCTTCCCAGAGTACCATTTTCCCATTTTGCATTCACTCATCTCCCTTGAAAGTTGATTCTGAAATTCAAAGTGACTTCAAGAGGACTCAGTGCACCAATGCTGGCCATTTTTAAAACTTCCCCCTCACACCACTGGATGACATTAGCTACCTCAATGTACTTCTCGTTGCTGTGAATTCAGAATGTACATGTAGAGAGTAACCTGGCTCAAAAAGAGCTGTGGGAAAGCCCTCACAGCATCACAGACAGTAAGATGGAGCTCCAAAACCAGTGACTCCAGTGTGATTCTTGTAGCCAAATTTATCTACTTGGCTCTCATGACAAAACATGCTCCCATTTCTTGTGGCTTCCTTCTTTCATTCTGTGGTGTGAGCAGCAAGGGAATTCCTCACTGTCTTACCACCCAGGAACTCTTGCCACTGGGACTGAGTCCTTTTCTTTGCTCCTCTGGACCAGAGAGAAAAAGGATAGAATCTGAGAATGCTACTATGTCCTGTCAATATTTGGTACTTAGATAGGTGTGGGAAGGGAAAAAAAAAACAGGCCTTGGTTTTTGTTTGTTTATTTGGCCTTTTTGGTGTGTGTGCATCACATGTGTACTTGTTTTTTTCTGGGGTGGCATTCTCAAAGGCTTAAAGTGACATTTGGGCTTATATTCACCTTGAAAGCCACTGAGAGCCGACTTAGCATATATTTTCTGCAGCTGTCGAAGAGAAAGGCAGCTTTTATTATTTTACCTTAATTAAAGGTGCTAAGTGTGATGCACTAGGTATAGCCTGTACCTCATCCACATTTCCCATCAGTGCTCTGCAGCAGTGACAGTTTTCTCTGTGAGTAGGGATGGGGAAGTTGAGGAAGAGCAGTACGGGGACTGCTTATCTCCTGAAGCCCAGGGCAAGAGGTGTGGCAGCACAGGCTGCACATCTGCATGGCACCAACTCAGGGCTCACCTTCCTAAAGTGTGTATGCAGCACAACTTGGGCAAGAAATTGGAGCAGATGTCCTGGGATGCAGATCAGTGAGATAGGGGACTCTGGGTGAGTTAAGGCACAATGTTTCATCCCAGTGGCTCTGGGGACTTGAATGCAGCTCTCTAGCTCCTGACTCTGGTATCCTCTACATCCTCAGGCTGTACAGGGTACAATGAGCTTCCCATAGGTGCAAAATTACAGAGAGCTTCTACAGGCCCCAAAGTTTTCTGCCCTGACTGGTACCAGAGAGGCTCAATACTCAGGGTTTTTTGCCTCCTCTGATTTCAGTTCATGCTTGTTTGTCTTGATCAGAATTAGCTGCAGGGTAGAAAAACCCTAACAATTCATATTTGATAAACTGCAGTTTTCTTATGATGTGGAGTATCTTACAGTGCAATGAAATACCTCCCTTATTGGTCTACTAGTCATTAAATAATTCTTCCAACTCAGTTTATGTCTTTCTGTTGCCAACTTTGAGACTTATACTGCTTTCTCAGTTAAATCACTGGCTCCTAATGATCCAACTGAATTTTTATGTCCAACCTATCCCCTAGGAGACTTTTATATACACTGCAATGATACTGGTTTGCCTGGGCCCTGGCAGTCAAATGTTCTAGCACCTTCTTTTACAGCCTTGGATACATTTCTGAGAAAGCAAGCATTGAGACTATTTACGAGAAATCAGAATGACAGTTGTGCTAAGGCTGCAAACACAAAGCACATGCTGAGCTCTATTTAGATGCTCCAAGCTTTGCCTGAAATGAAAATTTACCCCTGTACTGACCATTTGTTTTGTCATTGCTGTTGCTGCCTTCATGATGTCTTTACTGCAATCAGCATGAGTGAAGGCACTGGGAGTTCAGCACTGGAGAGGTGTCTTGGCATGAGGGAGCCTGGAGGGTTTCTGACCATGTACCTTCATCACTCAGGCTCTATTGGAGTGCCTCACACAACCTATCTCTTGTACCTGATGTTGTACTAAGTAAACTAAAACTACAAAATTAGTATTTTAGGCAGTTTACTTTTTTGAAAGTCACAGCATTTCTGGACTATCAGAAACAGAGATACAAACATAAATGCAAAAGAAAAACCATGTAATTTGAATACTTTCAGAACAAAAGATTGTGCTGTTTGGTTTCAAAATATTTTGATTTCAGCTTACAGTTTCATTTGTTTGGTTTTTAGTTTAAAAAGTAAACAAGGCAAGTTTGGGGTGAAGCAGAATATTTTTTTACTTTTTACATTAAATCTTGGAGAGAAATATTTTTAGTTCAAAATGAATGAGGTTTTTTTATAATCAGCATCTTTCTGCACATGCTTGCACATATCAACATTTTCAGAGTTTTCCAGTCCAGTTATTCAACCAAAAGAATCAATTACTAGTTGAGCCCTTGCCAGAAGGCAAACTAGTTGAGGTTGAGGGCAGCTTTCACAGCTTTTCTTGTTTATTTCTCTTCTTGCTCAGATTCTGGCTTCCACCTCAGGGCCAGGTACCTGTTGTGGGAGGCACTGCTGGGCAGCTCCTCTTTCTAGCAGGGAGACCATCCTTCTGCATCTGCTGACCTGCTTGTCAGGCTTTCTTCTCCCCATTGTTCCCTCTGACATACAGCTCTGGGGTTGTGTGTTCATCTCTCCTGCCACAAAGCATTCAAGGGTAAGACATCTACAAGTCCTGCTTGCAAGGTGCCACTGCAGCTGTTTTGGGGCAGGTGACCCGAGTAGATCTTTCCTCTCTGCCTGTGGAAGACTGGGTAGCAAGAAACTGAGAACAGAGATCCAGTCAGGCAGCTGAGCTCTGGTGGGTTGGAAGTCCCTATCCTGCTTATAATGGAGTTGAGACAATGGCATTTCTCCCTGGTGTGGCAGTCCCTGCCAGCCCAGTGCACAGACTGGCTTTTTTCCTTTTTGTTTCTCAGTTTTACACCAAGACTCAAACTCCTGAATTCACTGGAAACGTTTTTCCTGGAATCCAGGGTTATAAACCTGTACACTATAGTCTAAAACAGGGAGACTCTTTGTGGCTGTTTTTGATTTCAGATAGTGTTGTGGCTATTTTTGATTTCAGATATTTCTGCTTCATTTTGGGGGAGGATGTATTAGACTGAAAAGAGATTTTTATTTTTAATTTTTTTTTACTTGAAATCATTGACACAGCTTGCTTCTTCTGAATGTTTCTTCCTTCAGAGCACTGAGATCATTTTATGAGGCAAATCTCTCTTTTGGGGCTTGAATGCAATTCAGCGTGGCCATAATTTTGAACATATTGGGGTGTTACAGAATAAGGGATTAACTGAGGAAGATGGCTGAGTTTGAGGGAGACGTGTTTTGCTTCAGGACAGGAATGTGTGTGCTGTGTGCATGCAAACCAGTAGTAGCTGGTGTTCTCTCCAGGCAGCAGGATTGAGATTTCTGTAAATAATTTAAATTTCTTTTAAAAACTCATTATTTTCCCTTTCCTTGTGTTATAGTTTGCTGTCTTTGTTTAGCTGGTAGAATTCCTTGGTCTTTTGAGAAATGCTGTGTAAATAATAAGCTAACAATTCCTATTCATCAATTCTTGTTCATGCTGTTTGAGACACTGAGCCCCCTCCTACCCATGTCAAATTGCAGTGTGATTTCTAAATAATGATTTTGTGTCATATAACTTAGGTTAACAGAAACTCCTGGACTGAAAACATAATACGAATACTTTGTATTTGGTGCTGTAAACATATGTAATAAATGCCTCATGTAGTGCAGTTTCTCTCGTAACTGATCTGCAGATTTTAGATGATTTGCAATCACCATATTACAAGACCTAGGAAGATATTCATACAGCATCAGTGTCATGCTACTTCCCATTAAAATCAAAGGGAGTTTTTTCTGCTGCAATTAAAGCAGCTAGACAACACTGAACCACAGGGTTAGAGGCACATCCTTCCAATTACAGGTAGCTCGATCAAACCCCTTCGTACTCCTGTTTGTGTGCTTATTGAATGGGTACCACACTGGGCTATGTGGAATCCTCCCCAACCAGGGGAAAGAACAAAGCAAGTCAGGTTGATAATCTTCTGTCACTCTATGTTGTGGCATAGCGGTTTTCTGTTTCTTGGCGTGTTTTGGGATTTGAAGTTACGCTGCTGCAAAATACTGATTCAAATATACCTCAACAGTTCATTGAGACTCTAGGTCGTAATTTAATAAGTCTAATCTAGAAACTGCCAAAGGAATCTACTCTGAGGCTTTCAGCTATATTTCCCCATCAGGTCTGGAGTAAGATTTCAACCTGAGTATGTGCAGTAGGTTTCTTTCCTCTGATTATTCAGATACCTGCTGGTAAATTTTTAGGCTTAGTGAGGAGATGAGAATTTGCCACATAGGGAAAAAGCTGAAAAATAATACTGTTTAAGCTCTCATTTGAAAATTGCAAACCTTAAATTGTGGGCCCAGAAGCAGCATTTCTATGAAAAAGAGGCTGCTAAACGATGAATATTTTAGTTTGAAAATGCCTTAAGATGACTTTTGCACATGCAGTTTCTTGCAGGAAGCTGTAGGTGACAAACAAGGTCTGTTCCCTTCTGAAAATTATGTGCCATACCATTTCCCAAAAGTACTGGTAGCATTTGGTTGTCACTGTATGTCAACCCTTAGTAACTGGCCAGCTGTACTGTCATCCAGGAGATGGAGGGAGACACTGACTGGTTTCTCCAGTTCAGATTAAAGATTCTAAACCAGACTAGATTGGTTGCCAAAAGAAACAAGTGCCTCTTGGAGCAAGCCATGATACCTTAGCAGCTGCTGACCTCTTGGCAGTGTGTGTCTATGTGCTCCTATAAGGTCTGTACCATACAAGACCATCTTTGCTAAAATTATTCATTCAGAGCCTGGTACCACAAGCAGATGTGGGCCTGCCTGCTCCCTGCCTTTCAGCAAACCTGGAGAAATGTTGGAAACACATCAGGGCCACAGGCTGCTGTGAAATCAGAGGGTGACAGGTCTGTGCAAGGGTGCAGGGAAGACAAGTCTCCCTTCTGAATGGCAGCAGGTCCCTGAGCCACTCCTATGAGCAGTTTCCCAAAGATATGGGGCTCACGTGGCTGGACAGGCTGCTTGACTCCCTCCTCCCTCAGCAGTTTGAATTTGCTTGCCACTTGGAACCAAAGTTAGCTGAAGGGCAGGGACTGGAAAATGAAATGCTCCTGAAACATAACTGAGAGCTTGTGATGTGGTGGAGGAGAATGACATCCAAATTGATGTCTCCACAGTCGAAAAGAGGGCAGCAGGAGCCCAGCTACTTTAATTAGGCACTGGAGGATCTGGATGGGAGCACTCTGCAGGAAAGCAGGCTGGGAAGTTCACAGACTACTTGTTATTAGGAAAGCAGCCTGCAGGGGCTCAGGGCTTGCTGCCGAAGTTTGTTTATAATGCAGCACATTCTTCCAGTCTGCTGTAAAGGAAGCCTGGATGGGGCTTAGCAATCAAATTTAACTCTTTACTGAATCCAGTCCAACTTTAAAACACATAGCAAAGCTGAGTCTCTGTTTTTCTCCTAACCTTGCCTGCTTGCTCTTGCAGCTTTTCCCTGTCTCCAACCTGAGAACTTTACTGTGAGTGTCGTGGGTCACACACCTGGGAATATGATTGGATTTTTCAAGCTGCCCTGTCAGAACTAAAGAGCTACTTATGGTCAGGAACTTTATGATCTCCAACCTGATGGAGAGAAATAGGAGAGGAAAATCTCCCTATAGGTAAAAGATCCTGCTTCCATGAGGGTTTAGAGCTACTTATTTTATTTTTATTTGAATATAAATATAAAAAGGATTTGAATGTGCAGAGGCTAATCAATCATGCAGGCTTTAGTGATCCTTTTGGGTGAAAAAAAATTAATTTTAATCTCTCAATGGTTGTACGAGAGGGAATAGTAGTATTTATTTGGCACGCTCTCTTTGAAGCACACAGTAAAACAAAGCATAACAAATCTGTATTTACAAATCTGAGGAAGGCTGCACTGCAGTCAACATATTCAAGTTCTTTTAGCAGCTTGAGAGATGATTTGCATTGAGTGCCTTAGCCCAGGTTTACTGAGACAGAGGAAGGTGTTGACACAATATGTGTTTGAAACATAACTTACATTTTCTCACATGAAACTTCTGCTGTTTCTTCGAAGTTTGCCACATGCTGAGATGAAGCAAGAAATACTTTTAAAAATTCCTTGTCAGATGCTTTTCTAGATGAGAGAAAAGATAAGAAAACAAGTACAAAAATGCAGAGGAATTATTTCCACCCAGTGATATCTCGAGTTTGCAGTATTTTATTCACAAGTTTAGCTAGAGGAAGATCAATATCAGAATTCTGCTAGCAGCATTAGTTGTTGTATGCTTGGGCGAAGTCAGGAGCTGGACATCAAAGTGCTCCTTTTTTTTTTTCAGTGAAGGTTATACTGTTATAGGCTTGGAGAATGTTGCTTATCAGAAAGAGGTAATTGGAAAGCAAAAGTAAATGCCACTGCTCTAGCAGCATAGAAAACTGTAAAATACCATTGCTGTATGCATCAGGCTGCAAGATGAGGAAACTCATCTGGGAAATAATGGTTCAGAAGATCACTATGTTAAGGGGTAATGGAAGGGCTGCTCCACCCTCTCTTTGGTCCCGAGGAGGTCAGTGGAAAGATAGCCGGAAGGAGGAAAGCTGCTTAAAGATCCCGTGTGTTCCCTTTGCTGGCAGGAGGAAACATGAAGAAAGCATATGTTCCATCTTGGGTAGGGGACAGCTTTTCCCCTTCTCCTTCTTAGCTGCTTCTTTTCCTCAGGAATCTTTTCATATAATCTCTGAACAGAGGTTGGCTCTTTTTTGTAAGATATGCATCAACTCCTGTAGAACCAAGGGTTTGGTAAAGGCACTGAAGATCTCTCTTACTCACTGAGCCAGATGTGATGTGCACATTCTTTCCAATTATCAGAGTTTCAGGATAAGAAACCTAAGAAAAAACTCCACAGTTAGAGACATAATGAAGATTTTGGCCCCTGCTCATTCTAACTAGCACTGCTGGCTTCCTGAGACTTGTAAATTCTGACAGCTGCAATTTTCTGCCAGTGGAAGAATGCCCACCGAAATCATGATGCAGGTGTCTTCAGGAAAGATGGAGTTGACATACACCTGGACTAAAGGAAGACAATAATGATGTTTTGTCCCTTCCAAACGCCAAGATGTCCCTTCCACACCCTAAAAAGACAGTTTGAAGAGTTAAAATCAAGTTTGCTGGAGAGATGTTGGTGAGGGGGTTCTCTAGTATGAGAAAGCAGGTAGACGGGATGCCAGCAAGAGATCTGCTTATCTGGCTCTGTTGGCTCCCTGTTGTGCTAATCTCCAAAAGACTGAGTAGGCTGCAAAGCAGGCTGGATAAGGTTCCCTGCAGCTCCTGTTGTCCAACAAATCAGTCCTAATGGAGCACAAGGACAGAAAGTTGTCTTAGGAGTAGGGGCCTTCTCCTGGTGAGAAGAGGAAGATTTACAGACAGGTGCACAGCTTGAAAAGTTGTTGGCTTTTTGCCATCCTTCTATACACTTGCTGATGAAGCCAGAACAAAGTGAATGAAATTAAATCTCATTAGGATCCTGCTGCTTTTAACTAACCCAGTAGTTATGTAAGCTCTTGTTTCTTTTAGTTGTGGGGGTTGTTTTTTGTTATTGTTGGGGTTATTTTTGTTTGTTGGTTTGGGGGGGTTTGTTTGGTTTGTATTTGGGGATATTTTGTTGTTGTTGTTTGGTTGTTTTTCTGTTGGTGGTTTTGGGGTTGTATTTTTTGTTTGTTGTTTGTTTGTTGTGTTGTTGGTTTGTGTGGTGGTGGTGGTGTTGGTTGGCCTTTTTCTCTGAAGTGTACCAGCCCCACCAAAGGAGGCTGAGAAAGCCACCTGGCCTCTGAGGCTATGTTCAGATGCTGGTCCCTAAATGAGTACTTTCTAGCAAGAACAATGCCAGCTGTTGTATGTAGAGTGACTCTTTTCTCCACACTCAGCACCAGAACGTGGTGACAGCAGAACTGACGGGAGCCTGCTGTCCTTGCTGCTTATCTGAGGAACTTTCCTCTTGATTTGTATCTCTCCTGTATTAGTTAGCAGAAATATGATACAGAAAAATATTTGGGTGGCTGTTGTACATCCTTATGCTCATTTCCCACCATTCATAAATACTCTGAATTATACAAAAAAAGTAAGTAGTGCTTATCTTTTCTCCCAGTGAAAAACAGGATTGTGCTGTTGTCATTGCTGTTTTCTACGTCCAGTTAGACTTCTATGGTGAAGGAAAGACAGGCAAGTTTAGTGACTTTTGAGATTTCCTCCATCTTGGCAGCCTTTTGGATAAGGACTTTTATATGTCAGAGTTTGCAAGACCTATCATGCTCTTTTGATCCTTCAGCTTTTCAAATGCCCTACAAGAAAAGCTATGTGAAAGCTATCAAATACCACCTTGTGTGCCTTAATTTGTTTTATTTTGGTCTAAATTTAAATCATTGCAGATGTTGATGTCACTTTAACTCTGATCCCATCTTTTGCTGTGTATCCAGTGCAAATGTTTCCTTAGTGAAATCTTTTCTGTTTAGTACTTTGGGTACATGGGTGATAAAACAGATACAATATGTGTGGTTTTCCATAAATCCAGCCCAGCTCTGCCTCATTTGGGTTTGTGTGACTTAAAAATGTTAAAAAAGGATTATTTGCAGGCTCCCCTTGTTCCAATAACCTTCACAGCTATTGTGGTTCCTTTTGAGGACTGCATTTTTACCAAGGTCAGTTTTATTTCCTTTTGTATTGCACAGCATTCCACAGCTTTAAATTGCACGGCCATGGGTGGCAGATGGGCCTGATTCAGCTCTAGGGGGATGTAAATAAACCTTAATAGTTCTACAGCATAAAAACTCCTAATGCTTTTCACAAGTAGTCGGTATGAAGATAATGCTTGTTTGTCACAGTGCAAAGACCTGTACAAGTTCATGGATGTTCTTCTGCAGCAAGGGTGCTTCTGTCCACCTGCCTTAATTCAGCCTTTGGGTCCTCCTGTATTGAAGCAGAGTGTGCAAGACACCTAAGAGCCAGCTCATGTGACACCTGTTCTAGGCTAGGTATTTTGAATATTTCCATATTCAGCAGAAATTACTGCACCTTACAGGCCCCTCTCTAGAGAGATTCTGAGCAGAAGGCTTGTAAGATGGTCAGTTTACTTTCTGACAACATTAGTAGGTAGATTGGGGGTCCATCTCCCCAGATATTTGGTTTACTAGCCGTCTAAGTGTAGGCAAATGAGTTTAGGTTCAGGAATAGACCCTTAAAAAATGGAATTCTACTTTGTTGAAGAGGTTGAGGCTGTTTAATGACCTTCTATTGTAGGCTTGAATACAAATATTCAGTTTGCCTGAGGACCTTGCAGGATTTGACTTTCAAAGAAAACTTTCTGTAGAATATGCAGGCTTTCATGTTTGCTTTTTTGAGGGTTTTTCTCCTCATTTAGTCGGCCAGAGGAAAGTGGTTCCTGATGCACCAGGAAGCAATCTCTGAGAGGAACACAAGACTTAAAATACAGATGCTGTCCCTGTACAGAAAGAGAAATATAATCCAGAACTAATCACTAAAACAAGAGCCATCAGTGCCTGTGAATCTGACTGCAGCCCAGGCCTGAGGGGGGCAGTGCAAAGCAGTGGACTGTATTTGCAAGGATCGCTAGAGTGGAAGCAATGGGAACGTAAGAGAGTCAGGAACACAAAATTGTGGGACCTGAAACTTTGATTAGCCCAAAGTCTGAGTACAAAATTCCCTGTTTATTGCAGATCTCAGTAGAGCTTCCCAGTTCAGGAACTGAGTAAAGGGGTATTCCATAAGTCCAATGGGAGAAGCTGTCTGCTTTCTCCTCTGTGCTGTTACTGTGGGGAGATTTTTGCTGGTGAATTTTGCCCTCAGCGTGATGCCCAGGATGTCTGCTCTCTAGCTGCACACACAGCTCCTGTGCTTGCAGGTCCCACACCTCAAGGAGCTGCTCTAGCCAGTCCCTGGGCCGCCTCCTAGCACTGTGAGCCATTCCCTGGTGTGGGGCCTAAGAGGAGATGCCAGCTCTTTGGAGAGCAGACAGTTAGATGGTAAATTCAGCCAACAGCCCCGACAAAACTGTAGTACAGCATAATTATAATAAAGTTTTAAAATATTCCTGTATCACTTGGATGATTTTTTTCATTTTCCACTCTGAGAATAACCTCTGATCTCCCGTGGAAATGCATCTAGCATTTAAATGTAATCTACATGTTTCCCTTGGACATTCAATTTTTGCTAGAGCTTACAAAAGAAAAATAAAAATCAGACAAAAGACACTTACTCTGTGATGATGGTTCTGTTTCAGCACTGTCTTTTAATTATGCTAGCCAGCTGTGTAAACTTAATTGCATTAGAGGCTACTAATTATCTGATTAGGAAATGCTTGGCTGTAATAGCTTATTTTAATGAATTGACGATAGATGCATGTGATTTTTTGTTGTTTAGCTGTTACGTCAAATTGTTAAACTCCATAAGCTGCATTCAGTCCTTTTTAACTTTTAAATCTATTATGTGAAACATGAACACATTTTTTGCAATATCGAATGGTTGCATATGTTTTGCTGGTTGTGCCTTCCTATAACTGACCACATCTCTGTTGTCCTTCTTTTGCTGTGGTGGGTTTTGTGGAGCTTTTGTTGTTGTTGTTGTTCTCTTTTCCCTTCACCACATTTGTTTCTGAGTGACATGGGAGGTTTTATTTGGAAGCTGAATTGTATTTAAGTTGTTTCAAAACGGAGATATTGGGATATTCTGCTTCTCTGAAGCATCTGAGAATTGCATGGGTAAAAAAGGTGTAGAGATAGCATCTTCTGGCTAATGAATTTCAGAGGATCTGGTCCTTCAGCTGATCTGCAGGCATGGATTGTTTGGCTGAATGTGGGCTGTCACATTCATCCTAGGGGTCATGGCCAAGTGATACCACTGGAATGCAAAGCAGAGATGTGAGCCTGACTGATCTCATTTCACCACTGCTTATGCTCATTCTTGGAAATGCACTGAATTATAAATCTGTAAGTAGAGTGCTGGTCAGGAGCATTTCTGAACAACTGTACAAGCTAAAACAAGGCATTTGTTCACTTGGTTTCAATTGATTTTCAAGGAGTGGTGTCTTAAAACATTTCTTGCCATTTTGAGCACTTTCTGAATGTTAGGGGGATTTTGGAGTCATTGCAGAAATGACGATAAAGGAGATGAGATGAAATGGAAGAAATTTGAGGTGTTTCAAACTTCTCTGTTCATTTAACCTTTCTGAAGTGGCATATGAGCCACCCATATGTTTTTGAAACTATGGAAAATATAAAAATACTTTGGCATAGACTTTATTTAAGATAACTTTCACACTTGATTTTCCAGTTCTGGAAATACTGAACAAAATACGCACTCTCAAAGTGAAACATAATTACTTCCCTTGGCAGATTTTTTCCCTCTGATTAGGTGCCAGAGTTGGTTTAAAACCCGATAGTCCTGCTCAGATGCAGCAGCAAAGTAATGACAGCAACTGGAAATTCATCTTGCTGCTGAGAGAAATCTTGTGAAAGTGGCTGTTATTTATGTACTTGACCCTAACCTGATGTTTTGGTACCTGAGGAGGGCTGACATCTGGATCTGTATGCAGGAGAATTTCCATTGGAGCTTCCCCTGTGTGGTTTAGACTTGTTCCCATGCTCTTTAAGCCCCGCCTTCCTTTACTGTATGCTTCCTCTTGGATGCATCCAAAGCGAGTTCTGGAATATTCCCAAGGACTAGCAGGCAGTCCTGCTTATTAGACAGGTGGAGAAGGCACAGATGTTATTGAGTGGCACCCGTATCATCCCCTCTCTCTCCTCTGCCCTCCCCCAGCCCCATCTTCCCTTCTCAACAGAAGTGCCCTGCACAGATAGACTTAATTCCTCATTTTGGGTTTATTCCAAAATTATCTATTTTATTTACTTGTCCCCTGCAGTATATATATATGTAACTCTCAGGAGTTTGCTGACAACTACATGAAAGCTCAGACCACTTCAGTCTGGTTCAAGAGTGAAGTGGGATCCTCTTTCTCCTCCTCACACCACTACAACTGCTGAGAATTTAGCCCGTGTTAGGCTCACAGCAGCAGCAGCCAGTAGGAAGATTCTTCTTTGCCCAGGAGTGCTGGGAACCTGTGGTGTTGGGAGGTTGGAGAGGGGCTGTAGGGGACTGAATGAAATGTTGTGACAGGAATCAGCTCACAGGATCTCTATTGAACCCTGCCTGGCTTCCTTTGGTTCTGAACTATGGATTTTTTTCTTTGTTTTTGCTCTTGAAGTCCAACAGTGTTGATGAGGGATTTAACAGTTTCTGGGCATTTTTTTAAAGTGTCAGAGCTGCATATCCTGATGCTTGGCAAAAGGTGTGCAAGATGTATCTCTTACCTCCTTAGCCTAGGATAGAAACACAGGGCTACTGACAGGGTCTAGTGGCAAAGGATTAGGGCAGCTGTGAAAAGCATTTCTGCGACAGGTGTGTCAGGCTGGGTTTTGCCTTCAGCAGAAGGACCTCCCGACTCCTGCTGAGGTTCTCTCAGCACATCTGATGCTCCCAGGCCTGGGGAGGGAATGATACAGCCCAGCAGCCCATGGAATCAGTGCCTGCTTTAGCCTGGCTCTGCGAGGGGATTTGCTGCATAAGCAGGGAAAGCCACAGAGAGCAAGAACCAGAGAGGGGAGAAGAAGGAGAAAGCCAAGAGGAGGACATATACAGCTAGAAAGAAGGGGTTAAGGTACCAGCTACTGTTCAATCTTCTGTCACTCTCTGAAAGCTTATAGAGAGCAATTAGGAGCTGGAAAGCAAAACCCTGTCCTGCTGCAGTCTCAGCTTTTGCTGCCAGGTGCTGCAAGTAAAGGCAGGCACTGCCACTTCATATTTAATTGCTGTTTGGTGAATAAGCCTTTGGCTTTTTTTCTTTTTTCTTATTGCCACCTCCAGAGTCTGCAGGTGGAAGAGTCAGAAGAAATAGCTTCAGGAACTCCCAAAATGACAGCCCTGAAGGGTTGGTGATAAGAATTAATTTCAGGCATATTTCTTTTTCTTCTGCTGCCTTTGGAAAGAGAGAGGAGGGAAATAAGGGGAAAGGTGTGTGAAGATACTCTGAGACAGTCTGCTGCTTTTTTTTTTTTTTCCCCTGGACAGATGTGGCTATTAGCTGTCTGAAGGGAGAAAGAATATAGATGGGGAGGGACGGAATTACAGTGTAGCTATTTCTTTTAGGGGGAAAAAGAAAAAAAATATGGACTTTTGTGGTTTGTGCTTGAATATTTTTCAAGGGACTGGTGCAATCTATAGTACTAGATTATGCAGAATTTAAAAGAGTGCTTTTCTAATCAAAAAAAAAAGCTTCCTTCAATGCTTTACCAAGATTCCACGACATAAGCACATAATGACAACTAAATATAGGCACTTGTCATGCTGAAGGTAGCCAGTAATCTTTAATTTGCTGAATGTATTTGCATGGCTGTGTTGAATATTATTTCCATCTTCAGAGATGCAGTTACAACTGTTCTCCTCCCCAGTATCTGATAGCATTAATGCCAAGATTAACTTTCTCTTTTCTTTCCTAACAAAAAAAGAGATGTATGTAATAAAAAGAAAATTAGTATAGGCTACTAAATGGGAATAGCCAGCTATAAATAACCAAAGCACTTCCTCTTAATGACATTTTGATGCTTGCCTTGAAATTTTCTAGTTTTCCTTCTAACATATTAAAAATCTGACAGGGATGGGTTGGGAAAGAACCTTAGGAGAACTGCTGTTACTTTTCATTAATTTTATACATGGTTTTTTCAGTGTTACATTTTCAGAGTTTAAAGATTCAGGAATTTCGATTCCATGGAACCTGTGATATCTCACCTCCCACGCTGGTGCGCTGTAGGTGTGAAACTTGTCTAAAAGGTGTTTGTGAAAGGGTGGCAATGGCCAGTGCAATGGTACTTAGTTTGGGAAGAGAAAAGATATCCACAGATGTTAAAAATATGATTAATCTTGTAGAATTAGATTGGAAATTTACACGCTATGAAAATCACAGATCTAATTTGTTCCCAAAGGATATATTTAAGTACAGCTCCATTGACTTTAATAGAGTTACTTGACACTTCAGAATAGTGTCAGTGAGAGGACAGTCGAACCCAATTTCCTCAGAGTAAGCAAGTACAGGGAAATTTCAATCAGCATTTTTTTCAGATTTTGGTTACTAAATTGAAGCCGCACATACCCATCTCAAACATAACTTTTTAAACTTATTTGTATTTCTTTTTGACTTAGTGATGAAGGGCAATAAAAAGAAAATATATTTTGTGTTGAAATTGTTAAAATGCAAGATTTGTATACTTCTCTACTGACTATATGATACGCAGTCCTTTGGGATGGGGTGTGCTTGGCACAACCAGAAACACAAAATAGCAATCCAGACTCCAAACTTAGTCTTGTGTTGGTAGCTGGTATGCAGCTCAGAAGTTACAGGGGAATATGTGATCTTGCTTATGAGTGGAGGGCAGTTCCTGGCATCCACCTTCCATTAAATCACCCTGATCATTCTCTGGCTTCCCTCTCAATGGTGCTGCTGGCTACAACTGCACTGCACTACATTGCAATGGACTGCTCTCACTGTCACCCAGACACGTTGTTTTAATTGCAGCTGTTTTCCTGCTGCTGCTTGCAGCATGGAGATTCTTCAGGGTTTCCTTCAAATTTGATATTAAATAGGTGCTTGTTATAAACTGATAGAATTACAGAATGGTTAGGGATGGAAGTGACCTTAAAGATCATGTAGTTCCAACTCTCCTGCCATGGGCAGGGACATTTTCCACTAGGTCAGGTTGCATAAAATCTCCTCCAACCCCAATTGATTTGAGTGCTGTTGTTGCTGAGGCTGAGAAACTTGTTTGAGGTGGCTCCAGACACATGGGAGAGGAGGGGGATATCAGCCTTCCAACTCTGTTTAGCTGTTTGGTGTCATGTAGAGATAAATGTTGTCACGTGAGCATAGAAGATAACATTCTGTGTGACCTGAACACAACAGTTAGGTAGCAGGAGGAGGTCAAGCATAATGAGTGTAAGTCCTGGATTATGAGGAAAATCTCCCTAATCCTAGACATTTACATAGCTGGAGCTCTTTTTGCTCTAGCTATGTTGGCAGTGATCCTGATGTGAGAGAGGAGGAGGAGGGTCAGACTGACCCTTACTGGTCTTTTGTGCTTTGGTCAATGTAAATTTTTGCCTTGCTGAAATGTTTCCATAAATGGGGATCTTCTTTTAACTCCTCTTGAGATAAATGCTTCTGTTGAGCCTGGCTTTTTTTTTACTATGCAACATCCAACTCAATGCTGCACTTTGAAATACCTTGAAGCATAATGCAGTAAGCAAGGAACAATTTCGTGCATATGAGACAAAAGACAGGTCTTTTTGAAGTTGCAGAGAGCCTCGGCCTTATTTTGTATAATTTTGGGTATGGATCGATAGGTCAGTTCATGACTTTGTGATTTTTTTTTTAAGAAGCTCCTTGTCTAGGTTTAAGTAAATAAAATTTGTATTTGATGTGTTAGAAAATATTTTCTTAGATCCAATTGATTTGTTTCAGAAAACAACCTAAAAAGCCTCAAACCAGCTTCACAACTAAGGTAAAATTCATAATTGAATTACCCCCTAACTTGAAGGTGGGGTGAAATGATACTTGCAGTGCTTTCAAAAAGATCTCAAGCTGAAGTCTTGAAAGAAAACAGAGCACTTATGGCATGTGAGGCTTACATACATGACCATTAATACAGCAACACAAAGGGAACTTTTAAAAGGTACAAAAGGTATTTCCATAGGACTCTGTGGTCTTTTGTCACAGTACAAAAAATTTCCAGTGGAGTTCCAAAGGGCTAGGATCAGTGCTGATACTCGTTCATATTCATCTATTCATTCTCAATATATTCATAAATGAAGTGGAAAAGGAGAGAACTGTTATTAAGGATATGATTTAGTGCTATCAATAAACATTTTTCACAATAGTAAAGATGAAGGCTGACTGAAATTTATGGAAGGACCTTATGAGACTCAGTGGCTGGGCAATAGATGGGCAGATCAAATTAAACATAGATAAATGTTAAGTGATGCATGGAGGGGAAACAATCATAGTTTCACATATCATATGATGGGTTCTGGACTGGCCATTAAGTTCCTGGGAGGCATATCTGAGTTTATGGCAGAGTTCCCTGAACACATCAGCTCAGAATTCTAAAAGCCTAGCAGTATTGGCATTATTAAAAGTAGAATAGAAAGGAAAACAAAATCATGGTGTTGTGCAAAGCTGTGGCTTGTATTTTGAAAGCTCTGTGTGGTTTGGTCCCTTCATCTCAAAAAGAACATGACTCAACTTGGAAAAGTTTCAGCGCATGGTCAGGGCCTGATAGGCTATTGTTGGGAATATGATAGTGAGGAAAAACACTGAGTGGTATGGGAGAGATGGCAGAACTTCTGGTCCAGGTTCTAAAGACACAAATATAATTTTTATGTGATGTTTAATTATGCCTTAGAAAAGGCATAATTATGCCTTTGGAAAAGGATGCTATGAAAAAGAAATCCTTCTTCTCAGTCCCTCTGTTTTCCTCCCGAGAAGATAACTGAATTGCTTAAAGGTTTCTAGAAAATTTTGAACTCTGCTATGCTGATCTAACAGATAGATAAACTGGCCAAGAGCTCTTGTAGGCAGGAGCACACAGACTGGGGCCTGAGCCCATGATGCTCTTCTTGTTCATTTGGCATACTCTGAGTGTTTCTCCAGGGCTATTTCTCTCTGTTGTAATAGGCATGTGTTTTATCTCCTCCTTGTGCAGGGGACCTTAGTAACATTTATGGCACACTGGGAAGCTGAAATCGAGTTAAAGCATAGGTAAAAATCCTGTGGGAAATCATCCGGCAGGTGCATAGATCTTACACAAGTTTATATACACGTAGGCATTTTATCCGTGGACCTTCAGTCCCAAACACTCATCATGGGGTGAGGCAAGATTATTAGGGGATGCAACATCCATAGCAACTGGCATTCTTTGAAATCCATCTATGTTTTGCCCTTGTGTTTTTGGAAAAAAAAGTCCCACCTGACCTCTGACCTTTAGCTTTTGAAAATAATCAGTAAATCACCATGGTGTTTTAGCCTCTCCTTGAAGGTTGTGTTTAATTGTGTATACCATTTCTCTGTGGCTGTGATCTTACTATCCCTGAATCTGCAGTAGAACCTGAAGAGATATTTTACATGTTGATGCAGAGGAAAAAAAATGTCTAGGGATACCTCTTATCTCCTCTGGCAGTGACTGTAGGAAGACAGAATCCAAGAATTAGTAGGGAGGACAAAGGGCAACCTTATATTTTTGATGAGCTTTAGCACAAATGGTAGGGAACTGTTACATTTAATTTATTAAAATAAATTTACCTTCAACATCAGAATTATGATCTTCATTTAGAGAATCTTATGGGAAAATCTAAAATGAAATTGTGTCTTTGATATCTTGTTGTTTATGGCAAAGCATCTAAAACACCAGAGTCTGGGCAAAATATTTTCTCCTGCTGTTGAGGTTGGCTTTATCTGGGTAATAGGTCAAAGCAGAGGCCTTCAGGGGTGGAGAGGCCTTCAGGGGTGGCTTGAAAAGTATTTTAGATCTGGAATACACAGCGAAGATCCTCCTTCAGCTGTGTTGTCTCTGCATACTTTGATGCCATTATGGCAACCTTCCTATCTGATTTTGTCTAAGATTGTATCAAAATTGCCCTCCTGGTAAAGCACACTATAAACTTTAATTGAATTCTGCTAAGTTTACCACACTCTCACAGTCACAAGGAGGCTGTGATGGATTTTTATGTGCAATGTAGTTATTTCTGTTTTCTGAAATTATTTGAAAAGTCGGCAGATGTTAAGAGAAAGGACAGAATGACAGAAGCTGCCCACATTGTGGACTCCTATTAGGACACTTGCATACAAATCATATTCTCAAATATGGTACCTTTAGACATGACATTTGAAAAAGTTTGGGTACCTCTGGCCCATGTATTTCTATAAGCAATAAGAAAATCTGTGAACACTGCCAAAAACCTCTATCTCTGTGGGTCTTCCCTGGTTCAAATACACCTGTATAATGCAGACAACAGAAAATGCCACAAGCTACAAAAGAGGAATAGTAAAATAAAAATATTTGCTGTTCTGAGCAACCACACACTTTGCAATGTGTTTAATCTTGAGTGTGCAAGCAAGAATGCATGATGAAGGAAAACTAACAGGTTTCTGTGAAACCACGAGGGTGTGTTTCTGACTGGCAGTAAAGCCAGTGCTTGAGAATTAGCATTATGTATCTCAGATCTCCCTCCCTAAGAGATGGAGATGGCTTCAGTGGCTTCCAGGCAAGGCACCATGAAGGAAAGAAGAGTGCCAGTGTGTGAACCAAAGGACATGGGTTGCTGGTCACCGTGGCCTTAAGATGCTCAGAGAATATTATGGGTCCCTTTGTAGGAATTGCTGAAAACTGAAGGCTTTGTGTTTGGAAGGGTATCTTCTGAGGAGTAACAAACGTCAGAAGATTGTTAGAAGAAGCACCCTGAAGCATCAAGAAAATAGCAAAGAAAGTTTCATCTGAGGAAAGAAGTCTCTGCAAATGTAGTTCTGAAGCACAGAGTATGACTGCTGAACTTCCCCTTGTTTTCTTAAAAATGGAGGTGCAGTTTGACTGCCACACTAACATCTGGAGAATGACTTTGTGAGAAGTTTAAGTGGTTACCAAAAATAAGGCAAATGTTGCTTTCTTGCTTAAACTGGCAAACTGAAATGAGTCACTTTCTAAGGAGACAAGGTTTTCTTTCACATAAAGCAACAATGCTTAATTTTAATTTTTTTTGCAGAAAAATGTCTCATTTTTATTCTATTTATACTTTCTTTTACTTATATTAGAATTTTTCAGGTATTTCTGATCTTCAGCAACCCTCTGTTCTGGTCAGGGATCTCATCTGTTGAAACGCCCTTATTCAACTCATCAACAACACACAGGCAG
The DNA here is from genome assembly GCA_013400215.1 of Cisticola juncidis. Lineage (NCBI taxonomy): Eukaryota > Metazoa > Chordata > Aves > Passeriformes > Cisticolidae > Cisticola > Cisticola juncidis. The sequence continues at coordinate 643,346 of VXBR01009209.1, read as the reverse complement.
TTCAGAGTGTTCTTATTTTGTTTTGTTTTTTAAATTTCATGTGTCAGTCATCAATTTGTGCT
>VXBR01009209.1:584863-643244 GCA_013400215.1 Cisticola juncidis | reverse complement strand
TTTTTTTTTTTTTTTTTTTAAGCAGAAAAAAAGAAGGTAAACTAACTGCAGGACGGATTTTCCTCTCCTTTGATTCTGAAATTCTCTTTTGATTCCTAAAACACAGCTTCTTAAGCTGCTGGGACTTTGTTCTGCCAATATTCTGTTGAGTAACAGTCCAGCTGATTCCAGAAACCTCTACAGTCTGCAGTTTCTCATTTAATAATGCAGAATAAACAGTTACTGATTTACATAATTTATGTTTCCCTTGTTTCCAGTGCAGCTTCCTGATTACATTAGCAAAATCATGCTTTTGCTTTCTCATCTTTGAAGTTCTTACTTTGAAAGCTGAGGATATCTGCTTTATTAATTCAGCGTAGGTGACATTAGGAATGGGCCATGGCCCATGGTGCACCAATTACAGGCAGATAAAACAGATTCTCATTAATGTGAATATATAATCAGTTTATTAAGGTAGGGTCTGTAGTCTGTAGGAAAAGGGGCACCCTAGTGCAAATTGCTTTGTTTATTTAGAAACAAACCAAACCCAGTGTTGCAGAAAAAAATCAACTAGTAACTAATCAACACAAGGAGACAAAAACCAGAAAAGGAAATGGATGGGGGGAGATCACATATCTGCCATTAGTGAAGTTCTGATAATCGCTGTGACTTCATCAGTGTAATGCACCTTTTTCAGACCAATCTTTCCTTTAATTTCCTTCTTTGTTAAATCCAAGGTCTACCTAGTGTTTCTGTGTGATTTCAGTCCCATATTGCAAAACTGGCTTCAAACTGGAACTAAGACAAGGTTTAAGATGGCGTTTTGATTTTTTTTACCTCATAAGATTTATTTCCTCTTGTTTTTCTTGTTGAGTTATGGGACTTCATTATATGCTCTGTTTGGGTCCTACAAAACAGCTGATTGATGTGGCCAGAAACTTGATCATCTTATCTGCTCTGCATCTTAGGTAGTGCTCCTCAGAGTGACCGTGCTCTGGTGTGACTTGCTAGATGTTATTACCTGTCTCTTTCCAGGAGTCCTATGGAGGCTAAGGATTTAAATTTAACCTTTCTCTTTTAAAATGATGTCATTTTAATTTATTTATGCACCTATGAGAAAAATGGCTCAACAAATTATGGACTGCCTTTTGAGCTTGGAAACAACTTCTGTTTTCATTTGGTGATTAATTTCCCTTAAAATGAGGAGCTACATGTCCCATTTGGGTACCACTGTGTCCACGTTGAGGATTAAAGTTTCAGCCTAGAGACGCTTGAAAGTGTGAGTTGATGAAATGTAACTGATACAGCCAAATGGAGCAACTGAGCATGTGCTGAAGATAGTTGAAACTTGATTCTGACAGGAAATGAATGTAGTTGAGCACAGTGATAACATGATTTGTCTTTACAAATCTGCAGTATTAAGGAAGTTTAAATGTGCTAAAAAACACTAGGCAGATGTCCTGCAGGTTGGTAAATAAAAGTTGATCTCAGCTATCCATACTTAATATTCAGAATTGCAACAGAGAAGACAAATGTTTTCTCTGCAGTCATATCTACTTTTATCTTCACACCATGTGTTAGAGGCAGTCCTCATAAATCTTAAAGGATGTGCATGTTACTTCACTCTATTTAGCTTTCTTGGAGGTACCACGGACTTTCTCCTGGAAGTACAACCCTGGCTAGCAATTATTTATTGTGCACCAGACATTAGAACTGGACACTGATACAGAGAAAAGAATTGGATGCATCAGCTGCAAGTAAGCAAAGCCGTATATTTTTGCTTTTTCAATCCCACCTAGAAAGGTAGAGAGAGGATATTACCCAGTGAAAAGGCAGGCAAAAGTTGTAAGTCCTGGTACCACTGTATTTTGATGTCTACCTTGGACCATGTTGTGTCCTGTTGTTTGGAAATATTTTACCTCATTTCTTGTCTTCCCAGATGTGTATGCTGAAACAGATGTCTGTGTGTTTTACTGCAGAGGAATATTCATACCTCTTGGTTTAATGCAACTAGTGTAGTTTTCTTGGGCACAAATTTGGTTAATTTTTCTCTGTTGACTCTGCAGAAAGCTCAGGGAGTCTAAATTTCTGTCTATGCTGGTTTAGGTGCAGAACGTTTGGCAGGGTTCATAGTGTATCCCCTTTCCTCCTGGCATAGAACAATCTATTAGTGGGAGGCTCAAGTGAAGAGAGCCTCCATAATCTATGCAGTGCTGAAGTGCCCTTAAATTTATGCTCAGGTGTTGTGAACAGTCACGTGCTTCTCTTTGTATTCTGTACATATTCCTTCCAAGTCCATTAGCATTCTCCAAAGCTGTATTAAGCAATAGATCTAATACCTCTCTCTCACAGCTTATCCTTTCCTCGAGCAGAATTTTACATACAGGGTGTCTATTTGGGACATTTTTGTTCTTTCTAAAAGAACAGAATGGATAAGTGTTTCTGGAAGGACCATGGTCAGTGGCCAGTCAGCCAGAGTTCCCTTGTTTGAGGCTGCCAGCCATCTCAATGGTGTTTTCAGAGTTTAGGTTCCTTGCAGAGGATGGTGTTTATGGGTAGTGAATCAGCAGGAAAGCAAGAAATTAAAATTTTCAGCCTAGCAAAAGCTTCATCACACTTCATCTGTCTTATTAACCAGCAAAATAACTGTGCTACCAATGCTCCAAACACAGCATTGAATTTTTCTTGTAGCTGAGAAAATACCTTTCCTTGTCTCATTTGTTAATTCCCTTGTCAGGTTAAATTTGCTTTACCGACTTGCACTTTCCACTGTGAACTTGCCATGGTGCTAATTTCCAGCAGCTGTTCTAATGAGCTTGTTTTCTTTAAAGAAACAAACCAAAAACAACCAGATAAAAGCTTACACACCCCTAACTTGTTGCTGCTATTGCAAGGCCCTGAGACTAAAATTGTCCTGATAAAGCATTTTTTTCTCTTTAAAATGAAACCCAAAGCCAAGTAAGCAACGAGACAGCTGTCTCAGCTGCTTACCTGTAGCTCACACCTTGCTGCATGCATGTGCACTGTCAGTTTAAAATATAACAGAAGATCACAGTCTGTCTTTCCTAACATAGAAATGCTCAGTCTTGAGTTTTCTTCAGCAGGAAAATTAAAAAATTTATCTGAGCCTGAAGGGTAAGTTCAAACTGTCTTTTGTTGAAAGGTCTGTGTCATAACACTGATTTGCTTGGCTCCAAGATTTCCTAGCTCCTAAGAAATTCAGTTGTGAAAAGAATATAAAAGAGGCACAAAAATATAGGTGTTTTTCTTCTAGTTTTCTGTTTGGTGACATGTAGTATGTAAGCAGAGGGAACCATTTTGATGCCAAATTCATGAAGAGAATATACCTAAATTTGTGTCATTTAGGTGCTGGAGCAGGTGTTTTTGTCACTTGTAAGGTCAGCTTTTGAGGCTAAAAAAAAGGAATGCTGTAAAACTTATGTAGATTGCAAAGAACTTAGTGACTAACAGGAAAAAAGTTATTGGGAACTACAGATCTGTCTTACAAAGTTGCAGACTATGTTTCACACTTAGGTTTTAGTAGAATTTCCAAATAAAGTTAAGATTGAATAAAATGATGAAGGTAGAAATAAACTTTGTTGGTCTCTGCTGATTTCTGTCCATCCTGTGGCTCTATATGGCTTTTGATGTATTTTCAGCTTTGAATTGCTTTGTCCATTCCTACTGCCACGTAGGACAGCTTATAAACCTGGGTGAGCAGAGTTAAGAAGCAGTATTAGGAACAAAAGCTCTCTGTTTGCCTGATATCTTGCTAGGAACTAGAAAATTGGAGTAATTTGGGTCTAAAACAAACAAACAAACAAACAAACAAATTAAAATCAGCTAAGGATAATATTTTATCATAGAGAATATATGAGTTCTTTTAAAGCTCACGAATTAGCCTTTGAGGTAACATCTTTAAGATTTTGTTTAAAACACGGAAACTACAAATTAGGTTACATAAAAATAAAACTCCCTCCCCTTGCCATGATTCTTATAAATCATATGGACTATCTTACCCGGGTTCCCATGGGACTCTTGTCTCTATGTAAATGCTGAAAATTTACGTGATTTTAAAAGAAAAAAATGGATAAATTTTAGAGACTAGTATAAGCACCTCTGACTCAGGAAGTCTGAGTCCTGTGAGACTGAGTGTCCTTTCTAGGGAAGGTGGCTTGGGAAGAGCATGAGCCATATCCAAGTTAACCTTGAGGAAAAGCAATTCATCCAGAAGTGACTGTAACAGTGTGGTGTTACTGCTCTTCCACTGGCCTCCAATGGGTCTTGGTGTCTGGGAACCTGTTGCCTCTCTTCCTTAACTCTGAGATGCTGAACAAACTTAAATTCACTTGTCCTTCCTGTTTTACTTTCACTGCTCAGTCCCTGAGTCCTGGATTCCACAGAAAGTATTTCCTTCTTCTCTGGATAGCTCAGAGTAGTTCTTACGCTCACAGAAGCATTTCCATTCTGATTATTTGGGAGCTTTTATCTCTGCTGCAAAACAGATATTAAACCATTTCTTATCCAGGAGAATGGATTGATGGCCAGACAGGGAAACTGTGATAGCTCAAGGTTTATGTAAACACTGCAGCAATTCCTATCACTACACCAGCTCAGTGACAAAGTTTTACACAAACATGTTACCAAGGAAGGAAGCCAGCTAGCATTAGCAGGCTTGTCTGCAGTTTGGAGATGCAGGTTTACTTTCAGGCAGTGCTCTCATGCAAAAGTGAGCAAGTCAGCCTACCTGTGTCTTAATTCTTTCATCTGTGGCATGGGGATATGAGCAATAGTCCTGCAAGGAAAAAGCAGAAGACCACAGGATGCTCCAGTACAGTGCTATTGAATGTGTTAGTACCACAGGCAGTAACAGGCAATGCTCCAAGGCTCTTCTGTTTCTACAATGAAGAAGAGTACACTGTCTGCTACCAAGTGCCTCTGTGCGTGCAATACCTGTAGGGATGGACTTCTTTATTGAAATGACAGTAATTTCACTTGGTAGGTTTGGGTCAAAGATTACCAGTCAACTATAGTGATGATAAATTAATATTGTTTTAGCCAGGTGGACTGTTACACTAGTTAGGAGGTTCCACTGACAAGACCCCAATTATTTGGTTTAGGGCAGCTTTTAGCAATCAAAAAAAAGATTTTTTTTGTGTCTTGAATAAATGTGAACTCAGACTCTGGTTTCAGAAGATACCTCACTCACTTAACTNTTTTTTTTTTTTTTTTTGGGGACTTTTTATTCCTCAAAGATAGCTTTAGATTTGGCATCTTTCCTGAACATACTGTGCTGCCACACTACAAATGTGTCCACATGCTCTATTTTTAAATAGAGCTTTTAAGGCAGCTGCTGCTCACACTGATGTTTGCAGTAGAACACAGATACCCAAGCCCTGCTGTGGCTGATGAAATAATACAGGCACAACCTGTGCTTTCCCTGCCCTTCAGTTATCATCTCAGCAGCCACAGTAACTTCCCTGCATCAGCCCACAGGGATTTTGTGTAGTAGGAGGGTGTAATTCTTTGATCTGTGCTGCTTTTTCTTTAGAACCTCTGAATCCTATGCCTAAATGCTCCACTTGGAATATTAAAGCTGTGTTCTGGGTTGTGGTTTCAAAGTCAGAGATTCACAGAAATTAGGACTAGAAGGAATGGCAAGAATTCCTCTAATCTTTGCACTGATGCAGTGCAGGACCAGCTCAATCTATTATCCTTCACAGCAGAAAAAGAATAGGGAATCTTTATTGGAAAGTATAGACATAGATCTTGGGATCTGTAATTGCAAGCTTTATCATGCACCTGTATTCTCAGAGCACTGCAGCCACAGCAGCACAATTGTGTGGTTATTTGTGGCAGATGACTCTGAGGACCCCTTAGGTCTGAGATGCCCAAAGCAATCTGTTCTATTGCTTATCCAGAACACTCAGTGGAACTTGGCTCCTGGGGATATCGTACCTGCTGCTGCAGCGATGACCTTTGCCAGCAGATACAGGGAGCTTGTTTTGTGCTGTTCAGGAAGGAAGAGGATACATTTTGGGTACCACTCACAATTTACAAACACTGATTAGTGCTTGTAGCCGTAAGTATAGAAAGACATTTAATGCAAGGAGAGAAAACATTGACGTAAATCATTGTGGCTTTTACTGGTTTGAGTTAATCCCATTCTCTTTGGTTAAGTGGGAATTTGGGCTTGTGAGCATGACTCTTGTATGCAGAAGAGTCACAGACTTCATAAATAAGGCTCTTTTTCCCAAAGCGTGGGTGTAGGGTTTTAATTTTAGTAGAGGTCACCTTTTGTTTCAAACCACTTCTGTTTCCAGAAGAACTGTTTCAGAAGTGGGCTTATCTTTGATGAAATATTTTGTCAATGTTGTGCATGTAGAGATGGCTCTGATGATGTAGGTCATAGCCATCCCCTCTGTTTTGCTATTCCACAGATTAATACAGTGTGCTGTGCACAGAATGTGCAGTGGCCGTGTATATCACCCTAATAGACAGTGTTTGCAGAAGTTATAATTCACAAAGGCAGTCACAGCAATGAATTAAGTGCTCTTGGCATTTGGGAAAGAAAGCCCATTTGAAATCCAGCTGCTTGCCAGCTGTGGATATTCATAGCAATTATTACATTGGTTGCCTTTTTCACTCCATCTTTTCATTTTAAAAGTGTAATGAATGATTTCATTGCCATCTTAAAATTCTATTTATAATACATTCATCTTGTGATGAACATGTGTATCCGATTTTTGACCTCTCTTTAATAATCTACAAAGTAATGTTGCTTAAAGTTTCTTGGCACAAATGTGAGATTATCACATTTCTTAACAGCTTGAGTGACCTTAACTTTCACTCCTGTACTACTAAAGTGTGAGTTCTAATCAGTATTTAATATGTAACTAGGATCTTTTTCCCTCTACATTTTAGTCATCCCTACCTTTCATTTCTTTTGCCTAACAATATCTGGGGAGTGACTGGAGATACATGAAGGAGTGGCAATATGGACAGAATTTTGTTAATTCACTCTTTGAGGTACCACTGCAGTTTTTAAAGCCTATGTGCAGAAAATAAGGCATCTGATGGCTACATGCTCATGGCGCTGTTGTTCTAAATCTGTTTGCTCTGTCAGCTGCATTTGCAATGGCCATTTTACTGCAGCACCTTTTTCATCTTGTATTCTCATCTGTCCTGCTGTGGCACTTTTGGTAAGAGTAACTTAGCCCAGAGCTGATGATGGAACCAGGCTCAATCTTTGCCATGCTACTGGCAGGCCTGAAGCCTAGCTGAAGGAGCAGTAGAGGTTAAATATTTTAGGTGGACAAGGAGTGGGGTTTAGATTGTTGGCACAGGGTTGTGGCACTGGGCATTAAAATTTCAGGTATTTTTAGTCTTATGCTCATTTTTGGGCTGTGATCACCCTTTTTAGCTGTTGCATCCGAGGTTCACCCTCAGAAACTGGGAGACTTGGGCATGTGACCTTGTTCTAAGATGATCAGATTTTTGAAGGCTGTATCTGTATTTTTCATCCCATCCTCTTCTAAGCTGGCTCTGCTATCCTCTAATTTTCATAAAAAATATTATTCTATCAAGCCCCTCTGGATAAAAAAAGTGAAGATTCATTCCAAAAGAACCAAGCCAGAGATGCCTCTGTCCTGCAGCCTGGCAACCTCAATGTGGACAGGGTGAGACACGTGGTGGAGGAGGAGCTGGATTTTCTTCTATAAATCCCTCCTTGGAGGGGCATGCCTGATGTTGCTGCCTGTATCAGCCTATCAACCCAGGTGTCTGAAATGAGGGCTACAGCAATTCCACTCCAGGCACAGATAAACTGCAATACTTTGGAGGTGGCCCTTACTCCAGTAAAAGCAAACTGAAGGCTGTGGGACTGGGCCAGTGGAAGATTGTGCCTGAGAACATTGTTTCTGATTTTTAAAAGCACCTTTTTCATAATTTCCTGCCTAAGTAATAAGAGAATTTTGTGCATCCACAAGCATTAATTGAAGGGGACAAGGGAAAAATGAAGCTAAATGATTTATGACAGGGAGGGTTTGAGGTACAGGAAAGGGATCTTAATCAGGAAGCCAGAAACTTATCTGTGCCTTGTGTGAGAACACATTTTTCTGAGGGCAGTGGGTAAGATTGAAAGCTGACTGGACAACTTGAGACTTTCTATGCACTAGAAGATCTAGAAAAATATGGTATATATCCATTTTTGTCCTCTTGTCTCCCCAATTTCCTTATATAGACCTATACAGTATTTTCTAATGTGCTCTGGTATGTTGGGGGATTTTTTCCTCCCATTTCTTGTCCTGCCTCTTTTGATTTCTTTTTGATAACAAAATGTGAAGCACCAAAGAGCATCTTCTGAGACACCAAAACTCAAAGAAAGCTCTTACTTGCTGCTTAACAATTTCAGTGCCTGCAAATTAGTTTACCACCAAGGAAAAACACTGACCCAGAAATATCAAGTCTTAAGCAATGAGGAATGTATAAGCCCGTGCCTCTCTAGTTTTGATGGGTTCATTTCCCTGAAGAATGAAAGGGCAAGCACTGTGTCAGTACTGACCCTCAAATCACCTCCCTTTCTTGTGATCCTCCTGGAAGGACTTGGGCTGTCTAAGAAGAGTCAAATGGGCAACACGTGCAAGTGGTAAGATCCCAACTCTTTGCATAACTAGCTCCCACTGTATCAATCCTTTCTTTGGCTTCTTTCTTCCCCTGCTTGCTGGATGTCGCATTTACTGTTGTGATATATTTGGTAGAGAAAGTTTTCCAGAATGTTATTGTTAACTACACTCAATAGATTTATTTTATCTATTAGTAGGAAGAGGAGGAAGAGGAGAAATGGTCTGCTGAAGGTAGTTCTAGGGATAAGAACTGAGAAAGGGAAAGAGAATTAATTGCATAAGACTTAGCATAGAACTAATGGATTGAAAATAGAGTTGCAAACACTGGTGTGTGTGAATACTACTAATACAAATAAGAGCTGCTTGAGTTCCTGTGTGATTGGAGTCATTAGCTTCATGGAGAGTTACTTGCAGAGTTCCATATCACTCCTTCTGCAGTTCTTTTTTCAGTCCTTCTGTGTCCTTGATGAGTTTGGGCCCCATCTTGCACAGGCTTATGCCACTTCATCATGGTGATATGTGTGGGAGTTGCCTGCTTTCAACTGGTTAAAATGGAGAAATAAACATTAGTTTAATATATCATTTAATGATTTTTTCTTCTCCTTATGCTCTTTCAAAACCACCAAGGTTACCCCTTCTCCAAAACTGGGACCCAGTATGAGTAGTATTTGTTGTCTTGAACTGAGATGGTTAAACCTAATTTAAAATCCTGTTAGAAAAACTTGAAGTGATTTTTTACTTATTCTGTAATATCTAAAGGGTTTCAAATGCCTAAGTTGTTCAAAGCTGTTACCTGATTTTATGGATTTCCAATGTAGGGAGGGGCACTTACAGCCTTGATTTTTTGCAGAATATTCTGTGTCCTGGGGGCTAGATAATGTGGCTAAAAATTCCATCTCTTCCAGACAGATAGCTAAATACTTTCATGCAGATTTAATTTATCTGTGATATTTTTGTCCACAGCTTCTGTCCAGTACTTAGAAATCTGATCATAAGATCTAGAAATAATATTATTTGGAAAGACTTTTGCACCTTGGAAAGTTTTGCTAGTAATTGTTGTAAAATGACCATACCAGTTAGGAATATGGTTTTACATCCTGATATGTAAAACACACCATGAAATTAATAACCAGACACAGTAGAGTAGTTCTTTTCATTACTTAAATGGGCTTAATTGGAGTTACAGCAAATCTGGATGGCGTACTAGCAGCACTGTATAAATTAGGTATGTGTTCCCATGAATAATACAGCCATTATTCAATTCTTCCTAATTTCTTTCTTCTACCTAATTTCATTCTCCTTAAAAGAAGTTAACATTTTTGTCACCTACTTAATATAAATTATATTTTACTCTTAGGAAAGAAATAATAGAGGAATAAATGGTACAAAAGTGTAAGACAACAATTAGAAAGTCACTAGGAGCAGCAGTGAAAGTCTTTCTGACTTTTGTGGTAAAATATGCCTTGAATTTGACTGTGGTTTTGGCATGACAAGAAACTGCAATGTGCTATGACCTGCTACAATTAGCAGACAGTGGCAAGATTAAGAGTCAGCAATAAAACCTTTTTGTTGATCTTTCTGCTCCCCTCTACTCTGTGACTGAACTAGACACACCCAAACACAGCCCCTCATATTCATACATTGGATAAATCCCTTCTGAAGCAGTGACACAGCTCCCATACCTACATTTACTAAATTATTCCTCTCTGTCCATTGATGGTGAATAGGTGGTGGCTGATCTCTGTTTGTAACTTTGAGAGAAATGAGATATGCCCTTAAGGTCAGCTAAAATTTTCTCAGCTGGATGCAAGTAAAGTGGTTTTGTACGTGTTGCTCAATCAGCAACAGCAGATAGAAAGCCCAGACTGCCAGTTTAGCTGATGGGGTGACTTTCACATGGAACAACCACTGAACTAAACATTTCTAGCAGCTGTTTGCTTAGATAGTGTTTTAAATAGATCATCCAGTATCCCTGAACAGAGTGGTACTCATTTTCCATGAAAGAAAAAGCCCCTATTTTCCAGACTTTAGAAAAGGTATTTGTGAAGATATTCCATTTCCTCTTATCCTTCATTGAAAGAATTGAAACAATTTTTACAAAATAGGAAATTCTCCCTTGAAAGCTTTAAATTCTTGAAAAATGCTTTTTGAAAAAGAGATGTCTGGAACAACTGGGCAATTCAACTTTTAATTTGTGCTTAATCTTTTATCCAGCTTCTCAAGAAGAAGGGGAAGATTTTTAGGACTGAAATGAGAATTAGGTTTGCAAAGCTTCTCATCTTTCACTGTAACTTGAATGTTTCTGTCTTTGAACCTTTTAAATATCCTCTCATAACAAAGATGCTGAGTAAGTGTGTTCTTTCAGCTTGATTGAGGGCCAGATTTAAGGGTCAGAGTTATTTTTTAATAGCTGTTTTTAGCATTTTTGGTATTTTCCACTCTCATAGTTATTCAGAAGTGTGCATGAAATGGAAATGGCTTTGAATATTTATCTTGCTTCCCTTTCTATTACTTGCCATGCTTTTTATAGGCTTAATTTTTCCTTCAGTATTTATGACACCTTCTGCCTAACTTCAATTCTGAGTACCAGTTGTAACTGAGACTTAATGAAGTTTTTTGATAGTGAATATAGATGCATTCAAATAAAACATTTTATTGTAACATATTCCAAAACTAGCCAGTAGTATTAATTGAGGCATTAGAGATTCAAACAGTAATATGGATTTTTAGTTTGTATAGCCTTACAGTAAGAACTAAGTAAATCACTGATGGAATAGAAAATAATAAAGTACTTGAAATCTCACCTCACGGCTGATTTAGCAACAATTTTAAGTTTTCTTTCCTATATTCAATTGACCTTATTTATAGATATTCTTTCTGGTGTAAACTTGAAATTGTTCACAAATATTTTTAATGAATATTTCTAAGCATTTCCCTGATCTGTGAGTTTTTCTAAGCAGTTGATTGCAAGTAATCGGCAATCAAAATGCAAGCTGTGCTTATTCATTTTTATTAGGCACATCACTTAGAGCAAGGTATTGTTTCTCTCCCCAGATGAAGGTTCCAGTTCAGGGAAATATTAAAACAGAGAACTCAAAGGGACTTCATAAAATGTTTACAGGTATGTTCCTCAGCACTTAACTGAGTCCAGAGTATAATGAGAGTAGTTCTTTAAAGCAAGTTTCTGCATTGTTAGTGTTTATGAGTTTAAAATACACTTTCTGTCTGTGTTTCTCTGATGTTAAATTAAAACTTGATGCTTGCATAATATCCTTGCCAGGAAATTCACTTGCCAGAAGTATCCATAGATAGGGAATAGAAAATGAATGTGAATGCAACCACAGCAAATGCTGGTGAGTGAATAGTCAGGGGAGCAGGAGGGGCAGTTCCAGTCTAATTACAATCTGAACAATGGATGTTATCCATGAAACTAAAGGATTTAAAACACATTTAAAAATGTACATTATCCATCCACCCAAATATGAATTGGTTCTGATATGTCTTGGTTTTTTTCCCTGTGTCTGTAGTCATGCAAGACAAACAGAGGTTTATAGTTTCAGGTTCCTGTGTCTCCCATCAGAACAAGAAATTTTAAGAAGCAGTAGGATTGAATCAGTTGTACACACATATATTGACAGATATGACCATCTTCCTCCAATGCTGCCTGGTTTTGTCATGTAATTTAAGGAATGTAATCCAGAGGCCTGACAATGACTTTTATCATGTAACAGTTTGAAAGACAGTTTGTCATACAGAGGGGCTCAGACCTCATTAAATTCTCATTCCCAGCCAGCATCTGGTGATGAAGGACTTGATACAGGTAAGAAAAGTTCATTGTAGGGTCAGAGCCTGAGGATGGGGATGAAATTTCTTTTGACATCTGCCAGGGGATATATCTTCTGTGTAGGGTGTTGTGACAACACAAGGGCATGAGGTAAACCTTGTCTTCTGGACAGAAGAGGGTAGGGTCTACCCTGTAGGGTCTACTGGTTTTAGATTTCTACCCAGTGGAATGGCAGTTCAGGCTAAGATTTTCAGCTGATGGTGACAGTGACTTGCCTCTCTCCTTGTAAGCAACTTCATTTAGAATACTTCTAAAATTACTCGAATTTCAAGAGTTGCTCATGCACATGTGGGTTCAGTAAGCTTTAATGTAATTGATAAGTCTATTTAACTGTATTAGTAATTTAGTCTTACTTTGGACTGTGTTCTCAGTTATGATCCGTCCAATATTTTGTCTGGTTATTTTCTGCATAGTATGTGAAACATACATATTTTCGTAACAACTGGTGTGTATTTGCAGGAGTGTGAAGTTTCACTTGCAAAGTTTGAAGTTGTAATCAACAAACTGTTCTTTAATTTAGACAAAGCAAGCATATCAAACACAAATATTAACCATTCTATCTTTCAGTGGATACTTTAATGTAATAAGAAAAGATTTGGAAGTAAATCACCAAAGCTATAAAACTCGTGTATGCATTTCCCATGCTGATCATACAACAACTTGTTTACTAAGGAAGAGGGAAGTCTTGCTTACCTGGCAGAAAGCAAGCGGAAAATAGTTTCTCTTTGTCGTTTACCACGTACGTCTGTGTGGGCCTTATTAAAATAAACACATCAAAATAGCAGGTTTCCCTTCCAGTCAGTGTTACCTGGTAGAGGTACGAGGGTGGATTTTGATTCATCATATAAAAAACTCCAGACATATGCAAAGCATTGTGGTTTGGAACACAAACAGTTGTCACTGGCAAAAAATACCTAATTACAGATGGAAGTGAATCAGTGCAAGGACTTTACAACTCTTCAAGAACATGAAGGAGGACAAGCCAGTGAGAAGGCCAGTGTTTGTTTGCTTGGATTGGGAGGCAGTGGTCTGGGCTCTCGGTTCTGCTATTGATCTGCTGTACACAGACACATCGTTTTCATTTTGTTAAATCACACACAGCATCTCAGGGTCACAATGAGACAGTAAGCTCAGCTGGTCCTGTGGGTGCCTTCTGAAATGGAAGTTGAGGAAAGTAACCTTTGCTCCGATAGGTGAAAGTTAATTTGTGCTGTCACGCTCTCTTCTGCTTCTTTCTCTGGCAAAATAGAACCGACATTTTGAATAGAAGCAAAAAGACTATTGACTCTTCCTGGGTGTTCTGGGTTTATTAATTAAAGTGGTTCTGAATAACAGCTTTCAGTATCTGAGGATAGGTACATTTTCCTGTATTCCTGTGTCCTGGCAGTGGTCACAGCTGGCTATGTATCATGGTAGAGTAACCAGATCTCTGTTCCAAAGTCAGTGAATTGTATATGGTTCAAGGATAGTGCATGGTGGTTGCCAGCCTACTGCAAGCCTATCTGCCCATCTTGTTGCCCTACTCTTTCCATCTGCATATATTTAGACCACTCAGTGAAGCTGTGCACTTAAAACTGTGATGTGGATAAAGAGTCATTTGCATTAAAAAAATAAACTTTTAAAGAGCTTTTTCTGGGTGAGGAGAGGAGGGGATTGTCGAGGAGAGAGAGGATTGTTGGAGAGATTGTTGGAGAGAGGAAGTGTATGAAGTTACCTGGGAAGATCAAGTTAAAATCTTAGTGGTATATTGTATATGCTTGGGCAATTCTTGCCCTGGAAATAGCAGAGATTTAAGGAGCACAGTGTCTCTTGGATATCCATCCCTTTATGCATGGTTTTTAAGGGTTATTGTACACAAGTCAAGCAATCTATAGTTTTTGTTTGCTAATAGTTGATGTTTTAGGGATTGTTAATCCTCCCCTTTAATTTCACACATAGAAGATTGTGGCAGAAGGGCACAGACCCCCAAAATGGTGTATTTTGGGATCTCAGTAAGTGTCATGTCACAGTAGTCCAGAGCACAGTATGGGCTAATTTCTCCTGGGAGGCTTACAGACTCAGCCTGTGGCCTGTGTTGATTGTTTCTGAGCTGGTCCTTTTCTTATCACAGTACAAAGCTGACCCAGGAGTTCATGGCACATGCCATGTATGTAACCTTCCAACAACATAATACACCCAGCAACTCTAGAAGGTGGTTGTTTAGCAGCAGCAAACAAAAATGGTCAGCCGGTGACTCAGCTCCACAAACACAAATTGTCACTGCATTAATGGCCATTATCTCTGAAAACCTGTCAGCTTTCCCCGCAAATGGCTCTTGCAGAGGGCCTGGAGGGCCATCAAATTCAGACTGTTTTAGGCAGCTTTTTTGAATCGCCTCTCTTGGTTCAAAAGCAGAAGGGCTTTCAGGCATTTGCAAGGCATGAAAGGGCAAAGGTTGTTACTCTGAGGCAGAAATAGGGCAGTGAATGACTCAGCCAACCAGTAGAGGAGGAGGAGAAGACAGATCACATTTTGCATAGTGTGGGCCACAAATACAGAAGCTGTAAAGCAGTGGGAAATCAGTGTGAGACTTTTTGCCCCTTCACAGCATGCCCTGCTGTCTCAAGCGTCTTCGTCACAAAAAGAGCTGGCCCATAGCTAAAGGTCTGCAGAGGTCACCCCTCCACACCACTCAGCCCTTTCACTCTGACAGTCAAACTGGTATTTAGGTGAAGTTGACTTTAGCCTGTGAAACATGCACAAATAACCTCAATTAGTGTATTAACCTGGCTGACCAGGTGGTAAAAGTCTCCATGCAATGCTGAATGCCTTCAGAAGAGACTAACTTGACTACAATTTGCTAGCTGGGAAGAGAAATTACAAAACCATATAAGAGGAAGGCTTTCTCTAGACCAGGTTATAGTTATGCTACATGCCTCCTGGTGCCTCAGGATGCTATGAGTTTGTGTTAGAGAAATTTGTGTCAATATGTGACCAGTAAATGGCATAGTCCCCACATAACCTCCTAATGAGAAGTTTTTTAAAATGTACATGGCCATTGTTAGGAGAAAACTCTCCTAAACACAATAAGTGCCCTCCTCTACATTCTTAATCATCCACATTGGCTGTTGTCAGAGGTGGGATTCTGATTAAAATATTTGGTCTAAATAGGTGTAGTTTCTTCCTTGCTTTTAAGCAGTTTTTGATCCATTTGAGAATTAAGGCAAGGGTTCTACAGCTTGGTGCTTTGTAGCTTAAGACTGTCAGTACAGAACTCTCTAATGGACCTAACTTCTCAGCCAGTAGACTGGCTGTAGACTGATTGGTGAGGGGTGAGTCAACTGATTTAAACGAAATCACCCTTGAACTGTCTTCTCTCATCTCTAAAGTATGTATCCTCTTGCTATTGTAGCAGGACCCTCAAGTGAAAGTGAAAACACAGAATTTCATCTGAAGCTTTAGTTCTCCCAGAGTACTTTAAAGCACAATTTTATATTCACAACACAAAAACATGATCCATTCTGTATTTCACTTGAGCACGTCGTTTATTTTCAATCTCCCTGTTAGTAGAGAAAGGTACTGTGATAATAAATGAAAACTTAAATTCCCTTGAATTGCTGTTCTTTTGCTTTTTTATATTGCTACTGAGATTTTTGCTGGCCTTGGTTTCTCTTCCAGACTGCTTTTGAGTCTATTAAGAGACATTTCTTAATGGTTCCAGTTGGTGTACAGAGGAGGAGGAAATCCTCTCTCAAATCCAGGGGGTTGATGAGAATCTTCATCAGAATTTTTTCAAGACCAGATCCAATATATGTAGCAAGACCCAATAAGAGAAAAAAGGCTTCTCTGCACAGCTAGTTTGTTGGCATTCTTGCCCACAGCTGCGAAGCGTAAAGATCTGCTTACCATAATTTGGAATAGGGACTTGAATTTTTTTTAAATTTTATTGCGGTCTGTCTTGCTGGGTTTCTTCTTCATGGACACAATAGATACTTACACATTGACGGGGACTAAGTGACTGATTCAATAGCTTGTGGACATTGGCCAGGATTGCTTTCAGCTGCATTTGTAGTGCTGTATGTTTTTCTTCTTTGTCTTTCATATCCCAGGAAGTTGCTTTGGCTGTTCTGGAAAAGCATGTTTGGCTTGCATGTTGCTTCGGAATTTCTCCACAAAAGTTCTTCGTATCCTCTTGTTTGTGCAACAGAACCAAATGTCAGAGTCTCGGTGTTTGTGATGAAATACCATTTTTATTTTCCAGACAGACCTTCCTGTGACATATAAATGCTGGCAGCATGAAGCAACTGTTGTGACACAGCTTGTCAGGAAAATAAATCTGGGCCTTGGGCTTTCACCACTTTGGGCTTCTGCTGACAGGTGTCCAAGTGGCTGCTGCCTCACAGGTCTGCTTGTATCCATAAAAGCTCACACCACTAACTCACAGCAAAGAGGCTCGACACCCAGTGAGTACTGTAACAAGACTATCAGAGTGAAGGCTTTTCTGATATGATCAGGTGCTGCTACACCTCTTCTCATTTTTCTCTGCTGTTCCAGTGAGCAGGGCTTTATTCTGGACAATGCAAATGGTGTGTTGCTGTCACAGTTGTTAGTGCCACTGTGAACAGCACGAGTCAGCTTAAAGTATTCAGTTCTTTCAGTGGGCAGTGTGCAGTTAGGAATTTTCCTTTCAATGTCCTTTAATGCAGTAACACAGTCCTGTTTACTTGTAGGTACTGAATCTTGCATTCAGTAGCTTGACTACTGACAAAGAGGTGCCTGTAATACCTGCCAGAAATTCTGTGTTGCTGTAACCCACAGTATGACAAGCACGTGAGGTAAACAGGCTTGTGCCAGTGGCCATAAGATGGAAATAATTATTTTAGGAAGTGGGTTGTTGGTGTGGTTTTTTGTGTGTGTTTTTTTGTTTGTTTGTTTTTAAATTTTAGGTTTTTTTGGAAGCTGTGTAAAGATTCCTCAAGTAAATTTGTAGATAAATTACTGTCCTCTTCTATTTGAACTTTATGGAGGAAATCAATCTGCCATGGGTCCTTACTCTGCAAAGCTGAGACAGTGGTGTCACAAGGAGTGTGAGTCCTTTGCCAGTCTCAGGAGATATGTTAGAAGTCTTTGGATCAAAAAGTCATATTCTGAATTAAGGGATGGACCTGCATCCTCTTAATGTCTTAATGTGAAATATTTCTACTGGTGAAAGATAATATTTATATAAGTTGGTAACCTCTTGAGGAACAGCTCACTGTTGCAAATTCTGCTTATAAATTTTAATTAATCTATATTTTAATAGATACTGATTTCTACTGGGTCAATATATACTAGTGAACTGTGAGGGGCCTCTATACAGTCTGCTGCTTTATGCAGTATTTTTGATTAAGCACATAATTTCAATTACTGTCGATCTGGCTTTATCAAAAAGATCTTTTAAGTGTTTATCTTTTTTTTTTCCAGTTTACCGATGCCAGCAAAAGCAGCATTGGCATTTTCATATGACACTTGTAGCTATGGAAAAGTACAAATATTAAGAAATGAGGAAAAGAGCAATATGTACACCAAGGGCAAGATTTAAGACAGGAAAGTACCTACATGTCCCATAGCTATGCAAATCCTTCTCAGTGTCTGAATCAAACTAAGCCTTTTAAAAAGCCTTGGGCTTCTTAAGGCCAGATTTTCAGCAGTATTTGTAAGAAAGTGCTGAGGGACTGTGAACTTTGGTCATTTCAGTATTAGAAGCTTCAAGATAGAGATATCTAGCTAGTGTGATTTTCAGAGGATTTTCATAATATGTGGTACTGAGGCATTTTTCAAAATTCTGCTGCTGTCTGTATCTGCATCTGTAAGCCTTTAAATTCTTCCATAAATCCAGACCTAACGTCTTTGAGCTGCATCTGAATGTTAGACTTTGACATCAAAATTTTCCTGGTGGAACTAAATAAATGTCCTACTTCTCAGAAGTCAGCAGGAGTTAGTCAGAACTTCCTGAGGTCAGGCTATGATTAGGATGTGCTTAACTCTGAGCTCTGCTACTTGGGGTTTGTTACTTAATGTGATTGCAATTAAACTCGCTTGCTTTGAGGTGCTGTTATTTATGACATTTCATTGCAGCTGAGCGAGTTAACCAGTGACTGCTGCAAACCTACTGCTGAAAATATGGCTTCTGGGCTTTTTCCCCTCCTTTCTGTCTTTTCTCATCTTTGGTGTTCTGAAACAATTCTGTCAGAACAAAGAACTCTGCAAGGGCATGCTGTTGTGGGGAGAGAGGACAGAGATGTGGAGGGGATTTTAGTTGTCTGTAATTTGGACAGTTTGTGCTGCCTGACTTCACACCTGGCTTCAGTTTGCATAGTAAGAGCATGAGATTCAGCCCTGCACTGGAACCCGAGGTGGGTGAGGGCAACCTCAGGGTGGTGCAACAGGGCCTGCATTCCACGTTCATTAGGGAGAGGGCAAGGAGTGTGCCCATGTGTTTGGGACTCTTTCGTCTCTGCCCATTTCAACTTTGAAAGTGTCAGCTGGGGTGATTACAAGACTGGAAGGCATTTTTGTATTCTGGTGATAAAAGGTCATGAGATTTTGGGGGGTGTTAAACTTCTGGAGAAAAAAAAGTGGCTTCTCTTCTTCCTGATAATGCAAGTGGTGATAACCCCAGGGGATCATACCATTCTCTGATAGCAGCATTCGAGTTGCTTCTTCTGCTCTGAGGATTTTTCATTTCAGGGATATAAGGATAGTAATAAAAGCTTTCTCCACACCTTCTTCCCAGAGCAATTCCCCAGTTCATAGCTGTCTGTCCAAAGCTTTGTCAGTAATATTCCAGTATTCAGCCCAATAAAAATTTTGTCAAGAAAGCATAAAGTTTCTGTCAGATCTTTTCCATTAAAAATCACTTTTATAGCAGCAGGCTGTAACAAGCACACAGCTATGGAGTGAAAGTGTGAAACGATGAGAAATTTGGACAGTATTATCATCCAGTGGGGAGTCAGTGGCAGGCCACTTAGAATGCCTCCAGTGTATGGAGCGTGACAACCAGAATATTTTTCACAACAGATTATAATGTAAGAAATTTATTGCAGATCTCAGAGGGGAATAACCCACACTACTGATTCTAGTCCTTCCCCCCAGATATATTACTCAGATAATATAACTCAGTCATAACTCCTTTTAAATTATTTATGATCCTGTCCACCTTAGATTAAAAAATATTTCTGCTGGATACTTGCAGGGTTAATATCTGTAACCCTGTATCTGATTTGCTGAAAGGCACGGTTATTTCTGTAGTCAATGGGAGATGTATAGCATTTGATTTGTCTGGTAGCTACAGGGCTAGTTGTGATCAGAAACAGGACCTGCAACCATGGCCAGAACAAGTAGATCCAAACACTGAAAGCCAATGTAGCCCAGGTGGAAGACAGTTATTCAGTGAAAGGATTTTCATCATGATCACTGACTGAAATAAATCTGATTCATTGCATACCTCTGTTTAATCTTTCTTATGATGGATCATAACACCAAGAGCATTGTGACATGAACCAGACTTGGCATTTATCAGATTAACTCTTCATTTTTTATCGAAAAGTCAGGAATGTTGATAATTTGCAGCATATTTGTAGCAGACAGCAAAGTCTGCATGACAAACAATATGAGTCAACTACCAGTTCTGTGTGTGCTAATGTATTCAGGAAACAGCAGCCTATCAAAAAGTGACTTTAGAATATAAGTATTCTGAGATAGTGGCTTCCACTGTGAATGCAGAGGCTTACCACAAATAATGGGTGAGTTAGTTTAAGAATAAGGAGTACATTCTGATCCACACCAGACTTTAAGCTGTTGTAGACTAAAAAAAAGTCCTGGAAAAGGAGAAGATTTTTAGAGCCCTAAAAATGAAAAGTTTATGAGCAGTGCAGAATTAATCATGGAAGACTTACTTGACCTTGCACTTCAAGGTTAAATAAATAACTTGGGATAAAAAGGAGGATTTTTACGGAATATAAATTTAGCCAAACTTGTCTACAGCAGTATTTCTTCACTTTCCTATGAGTATCTTGTGACTAGTCATTATGAGACACAAGGGCACACTGGTCTTACCTAATCTATTGTTGCTTCTGTAAACTACTTTCAAACAGTTTTGTACCTCATTTATTACTCATGGATTATAAGAAAGGAAGCAGAATGACAGGGCATGATGAGCAACCCTTTCATCAAGTGCTCTTCTATGGTCCCTGTTTCTTCCTTATCTCAAGAAAATAGCTCCAAAAGTCCATCACTTTCATTTTCAGAGAAGCTTCTTGGGTGTCCTTGGCAGCTGGAGCTGGTGCAGGGCGATGAGGATTTATGCCAGCAGTGGTGCAGGGTATCAGTACCGCAGGGCTGAGTGGTGGTTGCAAGGCTTCTTGTTACTTCTTCTGAGAAAGGAAGCAATGTCATGAAAATTGTGTCAGTGATGCACATGTAAGCCATGAGAAAAATTAATAAATCAAAGCTTTCATTGCTAGCAAGGCTTTATTTTTACTTCTGTGGAAACTCATGAGCTGTCATACCCTTTGCTTGGAAACTTTCTGTGTGTGGTTTTAAATACTTTGTTGTGGTACTGAAGAAGAAAATAATTATTATTCACTTCTATTGGAAAGAATGGACAGTCTATCCCATGCATCAGAAGAAAATGAAATGAATGTAGCCTGTGTCCCTAAAGCTATCATGATCCCTTAGGGAAGAAGAGAGGAGAGATTGGGTAGGGGGGCTCTTCCCAGATATTATCCAAAGTGTAATTTAGTCACGGACATGTCTGGCAGGCCAGGTGTAAGGGCAGGACAAGAAATCAGTTGTTAATGTAGAGAGAATTTTTTTTCTGAGATAAACCAAGCAGAAGTTAAAATATGGCCATTTTTGTATCACTGATGTTCCTTGCAATTGTCTAGATGAGTTTAGTGGAACAAGGCATTTCTCTTGGCTTGGCTAGAATTATATAAGAGTGCATCCACAAAGATACAGCACTCCAAAACACTTCCTGAAATCAAGTCAGGGAATGAGAGGAGGCATGAAAGTGTCTAAAACATGGTGCTTGCTTAAAGCTGCTGGCAAGAACATTAGACCAGAACTAATGTTGAAGTCATGTTGTAGGACATAAGCATCCATCCATCTGTACTTTTCCTCAGTCAGATCAGTGCACTTCACACTGAAAGTGGGGTTGAGGCTTTAAATGAAGAAGCAATTTTTTATGCCCTTTTTCAAAGGAACAAAAAAGTTAGCATTTACTGCAGTACATGTTGTTAGATTTTGCATTCTGATCTGTTGATGATTTCATCACTTGAACCTCTTGATGCATTGATTTGATTTTACTCATGACCTTAATGTGATCCTCAGATTGTCCTGTCTTTAATTATTTCAGTAAAATTGTAGTATATTAACTCAGCAGAGTGCTAATTTAAGAACCTCTTTGCTTGCTCAACCTCTTCTAGAAAACTCATTTTAAAAAGTCAACATAACAGGTTTCATCTGTCAAATTTTTCAGCATGGACATTGCATTCAGTGGGTACAAATAACCTTCAGCAAAGAAGATTGTAAGTCAGTGGTTTCTGAGACAAATTTACTATCCACATCTTTCGGCCTGACGTACTAAGGGAAAAAGCATACCTGTACCAGAAACTGTAGTGGGACAAGGGAAATAAGTGATTTATTAGAGAGATTTAACAAATAGAACATCTTTAGAACTGCCCATGTGGGATGACATGTATGCATTTAGGGCTCTCTCCTACAGCCAGTGAAGACAGGGAACAGTAACATTTCAGTGAATAATATAAAAGGCTTCATAAACAAAACCCTAGTTCATTGTGCTCCCACAAGCCACTTAAAGGGGTTATATACCCACTTAAAGGGTCCCTTCTATATGGTTTTTTTCTTTAGGGACAGTGTGTCAGGGGAGATTATATGGGAGACATTGCCTGGAGTCCTAGTGAATTTTTCCTTATCTCACCCCATAAGATTTACCTTTTCTTTCTGATTCTCCTCCCCACCAGCACATGTGAGGGGAGGGTGAGCAAGCAGCTGCAGGGTGCTTTGTTGCCAGCTAGTGTTAAACCACTACAAGCCCCAGATTCCTTCTGCTGAAGCTGCCTGGCTAAAGCGCACTGCTGCTGCCTGAGCAGGGTTGTTGGGCCAGCTCTGGGTGGCAGAGCAGCCCCTCTCAGCTTGGTGCTGCTTGGAGCATGGAGGGTAGGCTGGGAAAGAGGATACTGCTTGGCAGTGGAAGGCCAAAGATGATGTTACCAAGATGATAAAGGTACCTTTATCCCAGTTATACCTCAGGGGTGGCTAAGGGGTTCCCAAAACCACGATGCAGTCAGCTTTACCAGCACGGTCCATTTTCTCATCTGTGTGCTGCACCCAGGCACTGTTAATCAACCTGACACTGCTCAAAGGTCTATACAAATTATTCTGCTTTTTAGCATGTGTGTCCTTACAGCCAAACAGTCCCAAAGAATTTTCAAGGGGCATTATGGAGCCATGAAAAGCCCCTTGATTGACTGAACAAATCCACAAATAAAAGCACATAGCCATGTATCTTGTTTACAGTTGTATAAAGCCTGCTGATATCAGCCATTTCAAATGGGTGTGGGATGAGAGGTATCATTGCTCTTTCACAAATGGACATTAAGGTCACTCAAAATCAATAGCAAGTAAGAAGTGAAAAGCAACTCCTAGAGAAAATAAGGTTGAAACTGCTCCAGAATTTGAGGTTTGCACAGCTGCAGAAACAATTGTAAAAACACCTGGGGTTTCTACTCTCATGTGCTTACAAAGCCCCTGCCCTCATGTACCTCAAAGACAAAGCCACACAGTTACACAGGAGAAAGAAATAATTTATCCAGATATGGGCACTGAAATCCAAAGTTTTTCTTTGAACACCAGAAGCAGTTCTCTTTGTATTAGCCAGCTCTTTGTATTTTTAACAGCAGCATGGTCCACTGCAATGTTTCATAGTGATATTCCATTAATATTTGTCTTTTTCTGTATGCTCAAGTGCTTGTGTTATTATGGGCAGTTGTAGAGGTTTAAAAATATGTATATTTTAAAAGAGCTCATATTTGTGTATAAAAATGTCTGAGTTTCTGGCTTATCACTTTTTATGCTCATGCTTAAAAATAGGTTAAAAATAGCTTTTAACTAAAATACCTGCAGAGATGCATATTTCTATGCAAGTTTTCTAACTCTTTTTAAATAACTTATTTTGAATTGCTTGATATTGGTGACGAGTTTTTTGCATTATGGTTTCTTAAAGTAGACACAGTGCTAAAACTAATGCAGAGCAGGGAAGAAAGATAAGGTTTTGCACCACAGAGACTTGCCTCCTTTTTCTGTCTTAGACATTTGCCTTTTCACAACAATTTTGCTGTTGACATGCTCAGCTTGTGATCTAATCTGTGCTCATTAGAGGGCATTTTACACATGCACAGAAGGCAGACTGAAGGAGGGGGAGAGCCTTTGCCAGTACTTAGGATTTGAAGTTACTTCCCCAAAGTGGAATTTGCGTACAGCAGTCACTCTCCAGGTCAGATTTTGAATCTGTCAGTCCAACCACAAATCATATATTCACAGGAGTGGAAAATTCGAATAGGCACCTGCTGTCTAATGAAAAAAGTTTTCCATTCCTGCTCTAAACAACACTGTTTGTAGCTTTTCACTGACTTGGATTGAATAAATTCAATCTCTGTTAAAGCTTTAGCAGAATTTTAGTTACTCTAAGTGGGTTAGATTTTTGTTCAACTTCATTTGAATGCCTATGTATTTTTAATGCTATATTAAATATATCATTTAATGGATTTTGATTGGTAATGCAGCCTGAAGCCTCATCACTTGAAAGCTTTATGCTACCAGAGGTAAATGTTTTCAATCTCTGATGGAAAAAAAGCTTTCTGGTTGGAGGCTGGCTTTTTCCAAACTGAGAAATCAATAAATTTTCTCATCCTGGAATTTCAGCTCTGTGTGCTCTGAGTTGTGTTCTGTGAAAAATGTTCCTCATAGGAGAATTTAGCTGTCATAATTGATGGAATGCAGCTTGCAGTCTTTTATTGGGCACCTCAGCTTGGGAAGGACATCAAAGTGAGGCTATTTATTGGGATAATAAGGAAAAAACCAAACATGAACATGTAGAAACTGTCACCCTCTCTCGCCTCTGGGTGTCTAGTTTATATTCAGTCCAGTGGAGGCACTCATGGTGTCCTATTTTCCAAGAGCCTTCTTTCATTCTTCCTTTTTAAAATTTATTTTATCCTGTCCTACATACTTAACACAAAAGTAAAGAATGGTACTGTAGCAAATCAGGATCCAAACGAAGGAGGATCCTTTGCTACTTTCTAATCCAAAGGGGAAGGTGGTGTAAGAAAACAAGTGAGATATCTGCTGTTCTGTGACACAGGAATGCTGCTTTCAGAGGAAATGCCTCCTGTTTGAAGGTATCCAGTGGCGCCCTTAGTCAAGAGCTGCTTCTTAGGAAAGAAGAAATGATCCTCATCAGGATGATGTCAGCAAGAATATAATAATGTTGCATGTACAATGTCGCTGTGAATTAAAATTTCCATGATGTTGTCCTTCAACAGTGTCTTAGAAAAGCCTTGGTAGAACTGAAAATTTTATTGAAGGGAATGTCTGTTGCAAAGTTGGGTTTCTTTTTTTGTTTGTTTTGGTGTTTTTTTGTTTTGTTTTCTTAATGAAGAACTCTGGCTTTATGTCATGTTTCAAAAGGGTGAGCTGTTTTGTTCTGAATCTGTGTGATAGAACTGAGATCTTATTGTAGATCATGCTTGGTGCAGTAGGAAAATGTTTTGCCAATATGTTGCACTGCTGATGTGTGGGACCCAGGTTCTTGCAAAAGAGAGATGGAAATTTCAGGGTGTGCTGGTGTTAAGTGGTGACCATGTGGAACTCAAAACTTACTGCACCTTGCTTTGCTCTTAGAAGCAAGATCTTCTTCAGATGTATTTTGTGTCTAGGAGAGAATTATTCTGCAAGTTGCCACCTTCTCCTTGGAACAGTAATTGTGCAACTTCTTCCTCAAGTCTAACCTACCCACCCTTCTGTTTATCTTTAAGACCAAGTTGTCCTGCATCAGTTGCATGCTGCAGATGAATATGTGAGGAGGGGTTGGCTGGTTAGCAGAGAATTATCCTCCTGTCTGTGCCTAGGAGTTGTTTGCAGATGGGTGGGATGAGCATCAACCAGCACAGGTTAAGACAACACAGAGAGGAGCTGAGCTTCACTCATGTGTGAAGCGAAGGGTCTAGGGATGGAGCTGAGTGTCTTCTGTCAACAAAATGATGCCTCCTCCATAGAGCAGGCAGAAAGAGCTGCAGGCTCTGTATTTACTGCAGAAATTGTGCAGAATACTGCACAATTTGCTCCTCAGTGTATGAAGGTCATTAAGTGCCATCTACCAGCACAAGGGATCTTTACTGTCTGCTTGCTTAACATGAGAAATGAGTACTGCAGCTCATGCTGAGCTGCTTCCAGGTGAGTCCTGAATGCAAGGTTCCAGCCTAGTTTTAACTCTGGCCACAAGGTTTATTCCAGCTTTTTCAGTGTCTGTGGAAATCCCCTCTTGCTGTCTTTGGCAAAGCTCATGGACTAGAACCGTGTCTTGCTACCTGACCGAGCTGTGCAGACAGAACAGGTCAATGCATATTGTTGAGAGACCCTGTTTGGGTGGCATAGTATCTCACAGAAGGGTGTACACACTCAGCTAGCTTCTGACAGGAGCATTGCATGTCCTGCCACTCTTCCATGTGTCCTGAGATGTCAGCAGGCTCCCTTGGGTCTTTGTGAACTCAGGTAGAGAAGCTGGGAAATCATTTGCAGCTCTAAAGGAATGCGCAGTGGGCAGGGGGCTGTTATTGTCATTTAATTAATGTAATAAATATATTTAATGGAATAGGAGCAGTGTTATCATCAACAGGAGATCTCTCATGCATCTATTTTTCATGCAGAGCAGATTTTTGTACAGCACAGGTGCAGTGTCAAAAGATGGCAGGACCACAGCCTGAGTAGGAGGCAAGTAGATGGTCTAGCACAT
This sequence comes from Cisticola juncidis, assembly GCA_013400215.1. Lineage (NCBI taxonomy): Eukaryota > Metazoa > Chordata > Aves > Passeriformes > Cisticolidae > Cisticola > Cisticola juncidis. The sequence continues at coordinate 616,744 of VXBR01009209.1, read as the reverse complement.
GGGGAAAACCTAGCATGATTGGGCAATTTGTCACCCAGCGTTACAGAATAAAGGCATTGCATCTANTTTTTTTGTGGAGGGTGGAACTGTGACCTTTTTAGCTGCTTGCTTCAACAGATGAAAACTGAAGTCCTCTGACAGAGCTCTCTAAGGAAAATTTGTCCTGCTGCTTCCCTTGATTAGGAGAAAATGGTTTTTCTGCCTTGCAAAAATGTTTGACATTTAAAAGATTATATGAAAAAATCTATTCTTCAGTAAAATAAAATGACAGCTTTGCAAAGTTCTTCACTGAGAATGAGGCACTAGGATAGACTGGGTAGCCATTCCCATGATGGATGCCCCAGGCTCAAGCCTTTGCTAGAACAAGGAACTCAAATTCAAACTAGCAAAGATGCCCACATCACACAATTATTCTCAAGTGGAGTCTTCCTCCCTCATGAGTTCAGTCTATCTTCTCCACAGGAAGCCCTTGAGAACCATATTGACAGTAGCTCTCATCACAGAAGAATTTGTCATCTTTGTGCAGGGGAAATAGATTTCCTAGAAAATTTCCCTCTGTCTTGAGCACACACTTTATTTAAACATCCAAAATATTGAAGTAAGAAGCTGTTCACAGAACAATCACCTTATCATAAAACACACCCTGCTAAGAACATGATTTCTGTTTCCATTTTATGTGAGGCAATGTTCCTCATTATTCTTTGCACACTAAGCTTCATCTAAATCAAATTTAACTGAGAAGGACAATAGTGCTATTGATTTCTAGTACTAAAAATAATGCACAATAACCTCATTGTACTGTCAAATCTGTTCAGTGAATGAAATTGTTATCACGGAAGATGTATCATTATTCATCAATTTTATTATCCTTGCCAAGTAGGCTGGCATCTTCATTCAAGTCCTTTCTATGGAACTTGACTTGAGCAAGAAGTGACAACATGATCTGTACTTTTTGGTCACCCATGCATACCCAGGAGCCGTTCAAACATCTTTATTCCTGTGAGGAGAGCATGGAGGTGCCTTTCTGCTGATTATATTTCTGAGGCTAATAGGTATGGCAAAGCTGCAGTTTAGCTGAAAACAAGATGAGTAGAGATGGCATGTGCATGCTTTTGAACGTTTTAAGTCTGTGCGCAACAGTGCCAGGAGCAAAGATTCCTGAATTAGAAAAGATATAATAAGAAGATTAAAAGCACAACTAATTTGTTATATGCTATCATCTAGGTTGCAAGCTTTTCTCTTCTGTTTTTAAATACTGTTTATAATGAGTGCTGCAAAGGAAACCCTGCAGTACAGGGTGCCAAGAGTCATGTTTTGGGACAGGGAGTTGCAGTTGTATTGGAGGTTCAGCTGGCATAAACTGGCTTGGGTTCACAGATGGCATCTCCCTTCTCTGCAATGTGCTATAACGTGGCTCGATTCATGGCTGCATGCTGGGGATGATTATTTTTAGATTATAACTACCGAGTTCTGGAGGGGCCTTCAGCAGACTTGAAGCCAATAAGGGAACTATGGCATCCGCAGTGTGAAAATTGCTGCAGCTTGGCATCCAGGAAAAATACTGGTCAGCTTGATTCAGGTTCTGGTCAGAGAGAACCACCAGCAAGTATTGACACCAACAGTAAGGGTTTTGGGACTTGAGTCTTTTTCTGTTGATTAAAAAACCCAAAGAAACAAACCACCAAAACCAACCACCCCTCTTGCAAGTATTCTTCTCACACACACTTGGTTTTTCTGGACTGCTGAATGATTTGGGATGGGATACACTTCCCCTCTTTGTTTTTGTGACATGTCAAGCATTCATTATGAGGAGTTCTTGATCCTACATGCCTGTAGGATCCTACATGCCAGGCGTAGCCTGTGCTTTTTAACAGTTCCATCACTTGCAGCTGAAGTCCAAAACTGTTCTCTTTCTGGTTTTGATTTGTTGGTGTTTATATCTGCCCTTCCAGGGGCTAGCTGGAACATGGTAGAAGGGCAAAAGTGCTGAGTGGAGTGTATTTCACTGGTTTCTTAGTCTGACTGCTAATGGGAAATACTGACACTCAGGAAAGCTCACTCATGTGGCCATCTCAGTTTTACCTTGAAAGTTCAGGCTGACTCCAAGGTTCAATAAAAGGGGGTTTAACTGACTCCAGCCTTCAAATTTACTTCAGTCAGACTGGTGAAGAAGTTGACAAGAGGTTGAAGGTCAATTACTTTGTGTGTAGGTACTGGAATATTCAGGGGGGGAAATAGTTCTTTTTGTGCCCAAGAACCTTTCTGTAAACCTCACATTTCTGCTCCCCACCTCTTAGATCATGCAGATGATTATTGGAGCACAGCTGACTTTTCTGACATAAACCCCACTCATTTCTGTTCCAGTTGTCTTCCCAGGCCCTCCCATTTCATCTGACTCAGGGGAAAGGAACATGTGAGTAAGGAGGAGTGGGAGGAATTTGCAAAACCCCAACATTTTCACATGATGTAGCTTAGCTGCTGCTGCTGCTGCTGCTGGGTCTGAGGGCCAAAAGCTTCTGCCATTAGCAAGGCCTTTTGAATAAGAGAACCTCTATAGAGTGCTGTTGCAGGAGCTCTTGGGCAGGTTGCACAACTTGAGCTCAGTGGATGATCTAGGCAATGCACAGGCCTTTTAGAGGGCTGCTCTCATGCAAGAAATTTCCTCAGCTAACCCTGTGGTATGGGCTGACTCTGCATTGAGCTGACAGTTTGCCTTCCAGGACCTACATGACACCTGAGGTGGAAACGTGCTTCCCACAGCAAGGCTATTAATAAATCTGCTTTTGTGAGCTCTTGGCCACAGTTTGAGGCCGTATTATTTTAATAACCCTAAAATATGTTTTGTTTTCATGTACTTGTGGATATTAGGTTGAACCTTTCCTACTGTCAGGGATTTCTGAAACCTTAATTGCTTTTCCAGCTTAATTGCCCCTGGAATGAGCTCAGGAATTAGCTTTCTGCTAATAGGGAAATATTTGAGCTGTTAAGGCTCTAAACTATTATTTTTACACCTAAATTAAGGTGGGGAAATGAGATGCAGATAACAATCAAGGTTTCAGTGTTATTACATTCAAATGTACACTAGGACTTAAAGGATTAAATACAGCTGAAAATGAGTCCAAGAACCTGTTCAAAATGAGTATAGTAGCCTTGAGATGAAACATTCTCTCAAATACATGCCATCTTGATGTTATTTATCCTTGTTTTAATGTACAGGTTCTGTTGACAGGCATAATTTCAATAATTTCACTGGGTTTTTATGCTAAAAGTGTTGACTTTATTGGAATAATATGGGAAACTTTTAGGGTTTATATTTTTTTCTCTCATCTTAAAGAAAAAATTGAGAAATTGAGTAATGACTTAATTGGTTTTAGCAGATGCTCTGCCAGCATGTAGAGAATTCATGTGGTATTGCTTGTCATCAGGGGACCTTAACCATTTTTGAGCACTTACAGCCCTCAGAAGCAGTACAGTAATACCTTGCAGTACTTCTGAGGCATATGCAAAGTACAGGTTTCCGCGGATACTGCTTAAAGCAGAGCAATTTGTGAGAGTAAAACCTCGAGTGTAGCAAACCAGCAGTTTTATTTTATATCCAAGTCATTGCTCAAAGATGGAAAATTATGCTAAAAAAACATAGCATGTGATAAAAACTAACATTGTTTTTATTCCTTCAAAGAAATTTTAATAGAATGGTTATCAGTGTTGCAATTCTCATCACATACTGGTTTGTTTAAGGGACTCTTCTACTATGTGATGACCCTTCTGACAAGGAAAACAAATTCAGACAGATTCTTCAGTCAAAAAGTCTTGCATTTATTACGTAGGTCACTCAAGGTTTTTACCAAGATTTTTTATTTGTGGGGCCTACATAAGGTAATATTTGAAATCCTGTAGAAATTTAACATCTGGTTCTTTCATTAAAGGCTGTCAACATGTATATGTGCAACAGGACCTAAGATCTCACGGGGGAAAAAAAAATTTGAACCTGAATTGAAACTTTTTTTGTATGTTTTGGTGAAACAAACGGAAAATTCTGCGTGAATCTACTATAGATCTTGTCTTATTGTTTTTACCCTCTCAACTTTGTCTTTATAATGTGAACAAGGCTGTTGCTGGCTGGAGACCTTTTCTGTGCGAAGAAATACAAACATTTGGCTCAGAGGCAGGAGAGCTAACTGGACCTGCTTGGAGCCATGCTCCTTTTCTGTGAAGAGGATGGGGTAAGAAGTGAAGGGCCAGGTACTGAGTTGTTCCAGTATCCAAGAGCTGCCAATACAGAGCAGAACACAGTAAAAGGTGGGGAGGCACACTCCTAGTGTGATGTATGTACATGCTCGAGCATACCTTGACTTTACCTGGAAAGACAAACATTCCATCAATCTCATCCTGCTGCAGGGCAGAAATTGTGCCAGCCAACATGTGGAGGTCTTCTCCAGGCCTAGCAGCTAGAAAGGTCATGGTTTGCATCATGGGCATTGTGGGAATGTGCTTTGAGGGATCCAGCTAATCCCTCTGCAGGAATGTGCCCCTTTTAAGCAGATGGAGCTGTTCTGTGTTACAGTGACAGCTGTCTGGCCAAGTTGGGCCTTCCAGCAATCTCTGCTCCCTGCCTTGCATGATTCCTGATCACACACTGGTCCACTCCCCTGAGTGCTGGGTGTCTGGTGTGGCCTCTTGTGCTATTATTTTGTTCCCAAGTGAATGCTCTGCTGTGCAAAGCCAGCATGAGCTGCATAAGGCTCCGTAATGAGATGCTGGTTGTACTGCCAGTGCACCACTCCCATCTCTAAAGAATAAGTAGCATCGTTTATGGGAAGTCTTGAGAGCTAAGGCAGATATGGCTGTGACAGGGGAAATCAGATTTATATAATTTTCTGACAGACAGTTAAGCTTAAAGCTGCACAAACTGGAAATCTACTGTCAGAGACAGTTAATGCTTTAGAAGCCCAAGGTTTTGTGAGGCGAGACACAGACCTCTCCTCTTACAAAGATGCTTCTGCTTTCTCCCGTCTTTTCAGAAGCCCCACGCTGCCATAAGACCCCACCCTTCCATAAATCTGATCCTTATTAAAGGCAATAGATATAAGAGCATTTTACTGAGGGATGTATTTGGACTAGACTCTACTACGACTTAGACTTTAGTGTTTGTGTGACAAGTAGCAGCAATTCTCCTTAGTTATAGATGGAACAATAAGTACATTTTAAACTCACTAATGCAGGAGAGAGGATATGAAATGAGTTAAAAGCTGAGACTGGGTCATGATTTTCCAGCCAGCACAATGCCCCAAAGGTATCCTGAACCACTAAGGCTGTCTTATGCTGTTTCAGTAGAATAATGTATGAGTTCCATAAGTTTTGGCACAGTGTCTCAAACCTAACATTTAACTAGGGCATGCAGGTACAAAAGGCGCAGAAAGGACATGGAGGCTGAAAATTTACTGCATACAATTCTTGCACCCTGACTGTTTATGTTTTGGTGGGAGGGTATGCTGCAAGTCACAAAACGTGATGGTGGAATGCATGAGTCAAAGAGAGGGTGGCTGAAAGCAACAGCAGCAAACTCAGGCTTGTGCTGTGGAAAACTTGTTCTGCTTTACATGTCATGTAACCCTGCACTGTGTCTGGGCTCTGACTGTACCCTGAAAACACACATGGTACCCCTGATGTGGGCAGGAGACTGCAGAACTTTGGGGGCCTAAACTACAATTTTTAGCAGTGACTGAATTTAGGTAAGTGATGATTTGACAAAGCCACCTTGTGCAGTGTGTTTTGATGAGACCCTACCAACCCAAAGGATCTGGAGATAGCAAACATCCTTAACACACTTGAGCCTGATAATACAGATTTTTTTTTTCCTCTCTTCTGGGACTTTGTAGCTAAAAGAGGGTTCCTGAAGGTGAAGCAAGTTTGTCATTCAAGTGTTACTGCACACTCAAGCCCAGCAGGCTTTTGCAGGACATTTGGTGAGCTTGATACCCTAATGTCTCAAGTTCAAGAGGCATTTATGCTTTTCCTCCTATTTGAGTGTGGTCTAGGGTGAGGACAAAGCAATGAGGAATATAGACTCTGTCCACATGAAGAACACAAATTGTTGTGTTTTTGTTTAAAAACTGAAAAAGCAAATCTGTTCTTTCGGGAGGCACAGTTTGTGCTGCAACTGCTGTAATTCTGCAGAAAATTGTGCTACTTTAGGATCTTTTTGCCAGAGGCAGGCGTTAAATTTAATTCTTCCTCTTCTTATTGTTACAAAATAACTGTACCTGCTTATTGTACATTGAAAAAAACTCTTCAGTGAAAGGTTTTAACCAGAGATGATGATTGGAAACTCTTGTTTAAAGATGACAGATGTTTTCCCCCCTGCAAAGACAATCTACTCCTTTTTAGATGAAGCACTTTTGAAAGCTCAATGTATCTTTACTGCTTTAACATCTCTTTCATTTACATTCTGCACTGAAAAACAAACAAACAAACAAAAACAAATAGGTAGAAAACCAGAGAAGGAGGTAGAAAAAAAGGACAGAACTACATAATAAAAAACACTTAATTTTCTTTTCTGTCTACAGATATTCCATATGCTTCACCTCTATTTATCCATCCAAAAGGAACTGACAGGAACTCATAATTTTAGAGATTTTTCCATTTGAGTTAGGTGCCTTCATGCATTGTCAGCTGCCCTTAGTACTTCTTGCTGAGAATAGGTTCCTGTATCAAAAAAAGTAGTTCCCAGAGTTGGGGGGCCCTTCTAGCAGACTGTTTAGGCGAAGGAGCCAAAACCACCAAATCCAAACCCCAAAAATGACAGGAACAAGATGAGCAAATGAAAAAAAATAGAATTTTCAGGAATTTTACCCTACAGCTTAATTATGGGTCTCATTAAAATGCTCTTCCTTTTGTTATCTTTGCATTTATACAGTAGAGGTTTTGTTTGATGTTACAGTGATTTCTGAGTACTTGTGAAATGACAGAGAAGGTAGAATTCTACTGAGAGGTGAATGATTGCACTTAACAGACCAAGAGATTCATAGCTATAGCTTTGCTTGGCAATACTTTCCTAGTTTGTAGAGCACTTGTTTGTACAGTATTTCAGTGGGATACAAATTTTTGAACATCCCTGTGCTAAATGTGTATTTACCCAAGTAAATGTTTTACTTAGATTTCAGGTGTATTTTTGGTTGGTTTGGGTTTTTCACTTCACGGTGGTTTTGGTCATCACAGAAATTAATGGCTCCCAAGTGATTTCAGCATGTGTCAGTGTGAAGATGAAATGACATTGGATCTGTATGGAATCCACAGAACCTGAGGACAGAGAAGCCGTAGTGTTAGTGAGACTGTATCAGCTTATATCTGGGGAAACTTACCTGCTTAACCCAAGTAAGGAACACAAGGAATTTTTGGTCAGAACTCTTTGTCTGTAAATTTTTTGTTTACTATTGATTTTGTTATGATACGATTGCTCAGGTGTTTTTTCATGGATACTTTAATAACTGCTTTAGATTTTGGATATTAAACTCGTTTGCAAATATTTCACAGTTTCCTTTCCATCCCACAGTTATTAGACATTTTTACCTCTACTGCATGTGTAGTCTTCACTGTAGGAAATCATAATGTTGAAATATAGAACATTCACAGTTGTGAGGGATAGACCTGAGTGTTGGGAAGCTAGCAGACTCTCTCTTTTGTTCTGTTTTGTTCATAATAATGGCAAACTTGCTCCCTTGGTCTTACTGGACTGGAAGACCAGAAATTCCAGTCTCCCAAGATCTGAATCCAGATGCTGATGATGTAGGCTGGTGTTTTCCTAAAACTGAGTAAGCCTGACCCTGTAGTAGCAGAAGCTGTTCAATTATTATTTGATGAGATTCCTCACATGAACCTGGCATGAGTATATTTAACACTTCCTATTTGTAATTACCAGTGTTCTACAACATATTAAAAATAGTCCAAAGGCTTTGGCCCTGCTTGCCCTACAGTATGTTAAACCTTGTTTAGGCTTACTGCAACACTGTAATCACAGATCTTGTTGCCTAAGGGAATTTTCTTACGTTTCTTAATTTAATTAAACATTTCCCATTAAATGTTGAGATGGAGAATTCCTCCTTAACCCTACAATAATAAGGTTTGTAAGGATTTACAAACCAAAGTATAGTTTTCACAGATTTTAGTGTGAGACTTCATCTCATTTGATACAGTGAATAATTTAAGAGATTTTAACATTCTGGGGTTTTGTGAAGTCTGTTTCTATTTATCTCCCTCCAGCTCATTGGAAGCAAATGACACAGGTCACCAAAAGGCTCTAATAATTACAAACGGAGTGAGGACTATGTCTATACCATCTCTGCTTGTCTGGTAGTTGTAAACTCCCATCAGTTCAGTGCATGCTTAAGAATTCTGACAAGTAATCACTTTTGTGGAATTTTCCAAATTTTCCGGTTTTATGGCCACATTAATCAGAGTGTAGAGAGTTCATGTCCTGTGCTTTTGCAGTGACAGCACTGGGCAATCAGACTGTCTGTTGGAAAGTTTAGGTACCATGTAATGTAAATAGTTGTGCAGCCCAGCTATGCTTATCTTTATTAAAATTTGGAAGTGTCATGTGAAAGCTCTGGAAATAGTACTATTACAGTTATTTCACCAGTAATGGAGATATTTCCATATTTCCACTCAGTAGGATTATACTTTTTTCCCATTTTTATGTGAGGGTGCCTGAAATTGGTCATTGATCCTTTAGACTAAAATAATTTCATATTGCTCTTCAAAGCTTTGCATCTCCTTGGGCATTTCTGTGTGTGTGTATGTATTACAAACACTTTGCTATTTAAAGAAAAAAAAAAAGAGAGAAATATAACACAAGAACTGTATATCCCACATGCCATACACCAGCATGCTGAAGGAATTTCAGCTTTAAGGCTGTTTCTTTAGGTTCCCAGTTGACTTAAGATAGCACAATGTGAAACTGCAGAATAAGAAGAGTCCCATCAACACCACATCTGTTCAGATTTCTTGCTTTCTAGCTTCCACACTGACATTCACGAATATGAAAAGAAAAAAACTTACAGTTCTGTCCAATATGCAGAGCATTTTATGGTGTAAAAATTTACTGTAACTATTTTAGTCAAATACATTTTTCTGTCATGACCCGGATAGAAACATAGTAATTTTACCTTTTATATAAATAGTTTTCACATCAAAAAAAGGTTTATTTTACAGTACTTCCATGCACAGAAAAATCTGCTGTAAAACATAAGTTCCTGGCTGTGTTTATTTCAGTGGAATTTACTACAAATTGCATTTATAGAGCAATGAGGCTTGGAGCCATCCCACCTTGCTTTTCTCTCCAGGTCTGCTGTTCACAGCAGGAAGGAAAGTATTCAGATGCCACTTTAAAGCCGGTTGACCCTGTGGAGATGCTGTTTCTTCTCCACAGTCTGCTGGGTGTATAATGCCTGGACTACATTTTTAGGCACTATGTGTCAGTGGAATGCTGAGCTCAGACCTGATTGTCCCTGCAGCACCATTTAAGGCAGAAAATTTTGTACGTGGTAAACACCAGACCAAGTCCTTTACCTTGAAAAGTTGTTTTAGCTCATCAGTTTTCATAGGCCACATGTCAGGGGCAGGTTTCCTTTACAAAAGGTGTCTGTGCTTTGAAAGTTATTTGTTCAGTGTCATACACACATATAGCTTCAGGATCAGCAGATCAGGCCTCTTTGGTGATCCACTGCTCTGAGCACGGTGTTCCTGTCTCCTATGGATCTATCATGGTTCTTCCACAATAAAATCCACAAGATTTATTACCCATTATCTTTCCTTTCTGAATCACATCAACAAAGTCTGTAGCCCCCAAAGAGATGCTTAGAAATCACCTTATATTAAACATAAAATTAAAAAAAAAAAAAGAAAAAGAAAAAAAGGTAAGAAAGAAGGATTTTACTTTGCTGCTTTCTTTTATTGGTGCCTTTAAAATTTGGAGGGTTTTTTTTGTTTGTTTGTTTTTGTTGTTGTTGTTAGGGTACTTGTTGAGCCAGTTGTTTCATTGTTTTTTGGTTTTTTGGTGTGGTTGTGTTTTTTTGTAAGCAAGTTTCCTAATTTTACAGCCTAACTTGCCATTTTATAATACTATAGTCAGCAGCACAGGGATGGATAGAAAAATACAAAGGATTCATGTGATTCCAGGAAAGACTATGTAGTTCATTCCCAGGGAGTTGTGCCAGTAGTCATCAGAAAATAGTGATAAGAAGTCCATTTTTCATAAGGAAATGAGCAAGTGTGTCAGAATACATGAGGTGAGCCAGTCTGTTGAATAAGAAAATCCTGATTATGTGTGACTATTTTCCAGGGCAAATCTTCGTTTAAGGTTCTCGCATGGGCCACTTCTGCCTTAAGCTCCTGTGCTTTGGAGGGATAAACTCTGGGTCATGTCTGTTGGTGTCTGAACTTTTAGCTTAAGAAGAGCTGTTAATGAGAAATGTAAATGCTGCTTTGAGTTACACATTACAAGTTTTGAAAATTAGGAATACAACTTTTTTTCTAAGTTAAATAATGAAAAGCTCTTAATAATTATTATTAATTTTTGAGAACTCATGTTTTGTTTTAAAAATAAGAAAATCATCACTCAGAGTTCTGTTTCCTTCTAAAGAGCTCCAGACCATAAGCATGAGGCCAGCAGGGGTTAAGAGGTTTGGCAGATATGTGCAACATGCTGACTGGAGCAGAAACATCCTTCTCATACTTGGTTCAGCAGTAAGGCTGAAAACAGTGAAAAGACACTTAGAGATGAAGTCTGCAACCAGTCGCATTGCCTGGGTTGCTTTCCCCACAAAGACAAGTTTTTTATTATTGCTAATTTTCCAGAGGGTGCTAGCAGCCATTATTTCCCCATGTGTACAAGCAGAGAGTCGGGTCTGTGTCTGAAAGAGTAGTGAGTACCTTCCCAGAAAGGGTTTGGCTCACAGGTTGGTTGAAAATTGAGAAAGTGCTTTGTTAAATGTTTTAATGCAGCTGAGCCTTAGTCTACTGTGGCCTCAGTTTTTCTCTCTGCTATTTTCTAAAGTTATTTTTCAGTTGTTGGGTTTTTTGGGGGGGGTGGGAGGGGGTTTGAGTTTTTTCATTTGTTTGGGGTCTTTTTTTTTTCGTTTGGTTTCAGTTTGAAGTTTTTTTAAGTTGCAATTTAAAACTCATGACTCAGAATTTCTCTGAGAAGGGAGCCTTGGAAGCTGCTTGAAAATTGGTATCACAAACTTATAGGGCAAATAATTGAAGTGTTTTCTTGAAAGTTGTGAAATCAAATTAATGACTCAATTTGCTTATGATTTTCAGTGGGGAAAAAGAAAGGGCACTTCTGTTTTTGTCTGTGATCACTGCCTTGAAGATAAATGACTTTGCTTCTTGCTCTAGGCCAGTGTTCATAGCCTTAGCCACTACACAATATTTTTTTTGGTTGTAATTGATTTTTTTATGAGGAATTTTCAGAACAATTTCAAATCCAAATATTTCCCCTCTACTCTTTTATTTCTTACTTGCTCCCTGGCTGATTTGGCTGTCAGTGCAGTGCACTGACAAATAAATCATAGTCAGGGCTCTGTTCCCCAGTGCACAAGAATCAGGAGTCCCAAACTACCCTTGCAGTCATGCAGAGGTCCTTACTTCACAGCTTTATCAAGGCTTGCTGACTTTGCAGCATCCCACAGAGAAGGGAAGCTCATGACATGAAAGACTGTATCTTCTGTACTCAGAAAAAATAGACTGGAAACAAAGGCACCACACAAATGCAATATTTAACACGGGCAATCTAAGTCCTTTTGCAGGGTGTGTGACCTGATGGGTTAAGCACTGCAGAATGAGGTAGGTAACCAAAATGTGAGGATGTTCTCTGTGACCTTGTGCAAGCATATTCCTGTAATCATAGCTCAGTTTCCAATCTTGTTTCATGACAGAGTTGCTGCATACTTGGAGTAAAGAGCATGCCCTTGGTATTAGCCTTTCCTACCTGTCTGATTTCATGCAGATTGTGCTAGTAAGCCATACTGAAAAAACTTCTTTTTCTCATAGTTTCTGGGCTGATTTCTGTCTCTCAATGTTTACCAATGAATGGCATCTCATAACTCCAGTAATATTTTTGAGGGTTTTGCTAGAACCTCAGAGGATGACGGTTTATTGCTAAATATTTTGCCTTCACCCCTTTTCACAAACATAGAAATTTTAGACCTGGCACCCTGCAGAGGAAATCTTTAAAATACAAATGTATTTGGTGATACTAGATGAAAACCAGAAAAAGCTTAAATTTCAGCTTTAACTGATTGTATTAAATTCCCACATACTCATAGAAAATGGAATGTGGGAATTTTCTGTGATGCTGTTTCAGCTTAAGCATGCTAGTGCAGATTTTATGGGGTCCAGGGGTTCCTCTGTGCTGCAATATTTTAATGTTTTTAACTTCGTGCTGTACTGCAGACATTTGTAGTGAGCAGAAGGCATCAGATGTAGGATAGTAATCTTTTGAACTGCTGCTAAAGCAAAATGTGCTAATCTGCAAAGTGAAAGGTGATGCCACAATCAGCCTTAGAAATTTCACTTCATTCGTTTTTTCAAGGATAAGAAACAGATGAAAGAAAACCTTTTTTATTTTCTTTTAAAATTTTTTCTAGTTAGTTTCCTGACTGAGAAAAATAGTGAATTCACCTTTCAAGATAAATTAGAAATCAGTCCTAGCCACTTGCTCAAGGAGGGCCAAAGAACAAACAAACAAACATTTGAAGTGTAGAAAAGTATGCTAATATGGCCAAGTTTGGAGAAGGCTAATCTAAATTAAGCAAGAGGGAATAGAGAGACAGCAAGGATATGAAAAGACAAGGAGCCTTCAGAGAGTCCCTTTAACAGATACCGTGTTTACTTTGTTAAAAATGGGGAAAGCTATCTCTTTCTGCATGTTATCAGTAAATGGAAGTTTTAATAATAAATTATCTATGTGATTGCTATTTTCTTTGCCTTTGCAAGGAGAGAGGCTCTAAAAAGAAAATGAGTATTTCTGTAACCAAAATGTTTCACTAGTGGACAGCAAATAGAAACAAGTCTGGATTTATTATTGTATTTCATTTATGGGGTGTTGGATTTTTGTGGAGGTTTTTTGGGGATTTTTGAACAGATAGGGAGGACTGTTGTCTCATGATAGAGTAGTGTGAATTTTAGCACCCATTGTCACAATTACTCTTGCATTAGTAGATCTGGGAGCACTGTGAGTTGGAATAAAACTCTAATCTTCTTGTCCAAACTAATGGTTGGTTAGAAATCAGTGTGGGGACACAACTGACCAAAAACTTGTGTGATAAGCAAAAGGGGAGTCACTGGCATATGACATGACCATCTTTGTGTGTGTTCTGTGAGTAAAGTGAGTACTCCAAGAGGCAGATGGCCAGCGGGGGGTTGCACTTTGCCTTTCAATGCCTGTCTGATCATCCGTGCTTGGGAATATAAGACTACCTTGGCTCCCTTTCTGCCAGTTACTCAGCTCTCTCTCTGAGGACGGTAAACACATATTCCTCAGGAGAGCACAGATGCAACCTGTGAAGCTGTGGAAAGAATTGGGGTGGTAGCACAGCTGGGAGATGGTGGCACTTGTGGCAAATTAGTGGAAGAAAAATGCTGCAACTTTGAAACAGAATTAGGAGCACGAATCCCATTTTGCTGGTAGTGCTGCTTCTGTCCTAAATTTTGGAAGTTTTGCCTGGAGTAGTGTAATTACATGCCTGAAAAAGGTCGTAGTGTTTGACCTTAAGTCCTGTAATTTACATTTTGTGCATATGGTCACCTGAGAAAGGAAGAATATGCCTTGGGATCCTTTTCTTTTTACGATGACCATTTGTGCCGTTTTGCCATCTTCTGGTTCTCATTCCTTTCCAGTGCTGAGCATGAGTCCCTTGCTTCACTGTAGGGAGAGATAGATAAGCAGACATGTAAATGAACCTTCTGTAACTCTTGCACAGGATTTCATAGTCTGTCACAGAGGAGCAATCGTCTGTCACATTAATATGGTTCTTATTACAGTATTTATGTCAAACCCCCTGTCTTTCATCATTTTCATTAGCATGAAAAGTAAGGTTTTAACAACTATGGTAATAGGTAATAATGTTGCATTAGAACATAAATCTAGTGATGATACAGATACCCATGAAGTGACAGGGAGATGTTATAATGTGCTTCCAGGACTTATTTTGGGGACAGACTTGTGTATGTGGCTTAATTTTTAGGAAGTATTTACTATAATTATCAGAACTAACGGGGACACTTGACGAAGGGGAAAAAGAAATCTTTGGGTTGCAATTAAGTTGAAGACAAGAGGCAACAGTTGCAGTTACAAATTACCAACTTTCTGATGGTGCTTGGCACACGTTCCCTTCCTGCTTCTGACCGACATGTGACAAAACCTCACAGTTACAGAAGGGTTCATTGCCAGAATCTCTGACTTTGGTATAGGAAGGACATTTTATATGCAGTGTGTATTCACAGGCACAAGTGGGATAAACTGAAGTGAACCAGGTCATTGAATTAAATAATTTAAATGCTAGAATATGCTTTATTCACAGTCAGAACTGTGAAATACTTTGCAAAGATAGCAGAACTCCTCCAGAGCAGAGGAGAAATTGCTCAGTCATGAAAATTTACCTAAAGAGCTGAGGTAAAGGTAACCATTATTTGGAAAAATAGGGCCATTCAGTGGACCTGCATCAGACTGAGAAAACATAGAAAGGAATATTTTCCCTACACAGTAAGGAAAGGAAAAGTACTTTAGTTATCCAAACTAGCACTTGAACACACTGTTACAGTTAATTTGAGATTAAATGGAGGGTTTAGTGGCTTCCAGTGGTCAGGAAGTTGGTTTTAGAAAGATTGTGGGTGAGAAAACTCTTACCCATCCAAAGCATCCAGGTGATTTACAGCATTTGTAGGCTGCACAATGCACTGTTGTGATGAGAAGCCCCAAGCTGCTATCATCTGCTCTGCTGCCAGAGCTGAATGCAAAGCTGAGGTCTCTTGGCAGTGCTGCTATAGATCTAGAGAGCCCTGAGACCCCTGCCATGTGAAGATGTATTAGCAGGCTCAGTTCCTGAGGACTGTAAACAGCGCTGCACTGCTTTGTACAAAAATAATCCATTTGCTTTGGGCATGGTGCTGGTTTTCACCCTGTAGCTCTGTCTTCCCTGACTGAGCTCTGGGATCAGACACCTCATACTGGTTCATATCAAGTCAGATCACAAGACACCACATGCAGCCAACTTGTCCATGATCAGGTAATGCTTCTCCACGGGACTCAAGTTCTTGGATCTGTCTAGTATAGATGGTGATGGGATTTTGCTTTCCTTGCTGACCTAATGCTTTCAGGCGGCTGAAATGTGACTTCCCACATTGTGGTTTGGGAGCAGGCTCCATTCCTCTTTACAGCATCACTTAGATTTTCCTATTCCTGGTTTCCACATCTGAAAATACATTGTACTGCCTTAGAAGGAGGAGAAGCAGAGAGGACTGATCTCTTCTCTGTGGTGACCAGTGACAGGTTGTGAGGGAATGGCCTGAAGCTGTGTCAGGGGAGGTTTAGTTTGAATATTAGGAAAAGGTTCTTTGCTCAGAGGGTGGCTGAGCACTGGAACAGGCTCCCCAGGGAAGTGGTCACCGCACCAGCCTCACAGAGTTCAAGAAGTAGTTGGATAATTCCCCAAGACACATGGTATGATTTTTGGGGCTGATCTGTGCAAGGCCAGGAGTTTGATTTAGATGATCCTGGTGGGTACCTTTTTACTTGAAATATTCTGATTCCTTGGGTAAGAAGCTGGCAGCATGAGGTCTGTGCATGAAAATCATGAGGCTACATCAACTGGGATATGAATTTACCACATGTGAACTAGTGCACTCTCTTTCTTTGTGCAAACCCCTGTATCCAGCATGAGTATTTGGCCAGTGGTTCAACAGCTGTCCTGGGAGTTTAGCCTCCTTCTCAGTGCACTGAACTGCTCAAGCAGACCTCTGGTTAGTGACAAGGTGCATTTTTCAACTGCAACCCTTTTTTCCTACTCATGAGTTAATCAGTCTTTGTCACTCGTGTAACGGAGCTGGCTGTTACTACTGTTGATTTGTGATACAGAACTTTTTTGTCTGGTAGAGATCAGAGCAATTTGCAGATGAAGGTGAGTGCTCTCATCCCCATTTAACTGATGGGAAAACAGCAATGAAAACCAATTTCTGAGAAGCAGCAGAGCTCAGAGTTAGCCATTGGGAATAAAATCTTGTCTCTTGCCATCCCTGTGGATGCGTCATAAATTTCAAGTGAGCCTAATGTGCAGTTTGAGATATGTTTTGATATATACCCATTTGACAGACAAATCATAGCCTATCTTTCTGTTTCAAGATAGGATGAGCCTGATTATTTCTAAAATGAGATTTCCAGAGAATATTCATGTTCACAAAACCAAATTCTACCTTTATATTCTGCAATATCTGTGTGTTTAAGCACGTACTCTTGCTTGGTAATTTGCTTACTACAACATTCACAGAAATAGTTGGCAACCTGGAATTGGATACAGTCAAAGTAAATCCATGTGGAGTAGACAAATAATTGCCTGTGCAGTGGTTACCATCAATTTACCTAATTTTCAAAATCCAAGTTCATGTCCACGAGAATAATGAACTGCTTTTGTTATCTCTGTCATCTCTTTGTTTCAGTGTAGTGGATGAGCAGGCAACCAGTGCAATCAGGGCTATCAGCTGGTGCCAGCTGTTTGTGCCTGAGGAGAATCTGGCCCAGAGCATGTCTCTCCACTTTGAAGGACACAAGGAGCAAAAGGAATGGCTGCATTATAAGACTAGAAAGGTTAAGAAGATGGCTGGTTACATTGTCAAGCTTCCAAAATATTGTTGCACAGACAACAGATTCTGCAAAGTCCATTCCAAAATGACCAAGCAATTTGGCATTACTGTGATAGGCTGAAGTTAAGCACCTTTGGCTTTCCCATGGGTTGATTCATCCTCTATCCTCTAATTATGCTAGACCTTCCAGCAACTGTGACAGAATTTAGAAAATCCTGCATCCATGAACTCCTTCCCCCATCCATATTTGTGCTTGGCAGGGTGACGGTCACCTTTGGGCAGTGTGTGCCTGCACGCTCAGGTGTGCCAGTCTTCCAGGGTTTGTACTTCCATTCCCCCAACACAACTGCACATTGGGAAAGACAGACAGGAATAAATGCTGTGGGATTTTTTATAAAAATATTAGTGCCTCTACGCTTATGCAGTAGTATGGCCTGATTATGCAGGAGCTCTGAGGCTTATCCCAAGATGATGATTTTTACATCAAAAGTAGATTAATGGAAGTCGACAGCCTTGTGTCCATCCAAACACAGCATGAAATGATAATAAGTATAGAATTGCTAGTCAGTAGGGTCTCATGTCACATACTCAGACTAGATAAATGATGAATATGTAATGAAATTACATAGAATTGAGACAGATGGCTCTAGCTTTTGATAAATGCATATATCTTCACAATCAGATAATAATGCCAATGTGTGGAAGATCAATTGGGATATAACAACTTTGAAATAGAAAGCAATTTCTCTGCTTTCACTTTAAGATGCGCATTTAAATAAGAATCAAGCTTAATTTAATTATAATTTTTTTCATCATGAAATTAAATAATAATAAGAAAAGAAACCAATGTGAAAAATACAGGGATGTTTTCATCCTATTTTGCTTTGAATTGTAGTTATTTATCCTAGTACCTATAATGAAATACCAAAAAGAAAAGACAATTATTTTCCCTCCAATAAACATTAAGATAGATTGATGGTCACTACTATAAAAAGGATTAAAGGAAATTCTTGACACCTTTTCAGGAAGACGTCAATTTGTTCCTAAGAACTCTAGTTATGAGGAAGCTTATAATACAGTCCACTTGTTATTGATAGGGATGCTTAATATTTTACTGACTATTTAAGGTGCAAAGTCCTTGAGATAAATCAGCTTCTCATCCTCTCTCTGGATTTTACTATTTCACTAGAGGTACGCCTTTCAGGGAATTGACATGATTGACTAGGGACATAGTGTAAAAAATATCATTTGAAATAATGTCATTACCAAAAAGGAAGGAATTTTGAGAACAAAATAATTATGAAGCTCATTAAATTCACAGTTTCTGCATATTGCAGATTAGTGAAAGAGTAATGGCAGTAACTCAACACATAATTTTGGATGGTGGTTGTGTATTATCTGAATTACTGTCACTTCCTTTGAATTTAAAGTCCTTGCTTGTGTAGATAAACAAATATATCTGTCCCTCATTTGCATGGGATTTAGGATATTTTCAGGTGAAGAGAAAGTAGCTTTCAGTTTTCTGCAGTCCATCAGCCAAATTTTGAGTAGTAGTCATAATGAAAATATACCAGCCGAGGTCTGAGGTGTTAGGTGCTGTACCAACATACAGCAAGGGTATTACAGGTATGAAGAGTTTGTAATCTGTTGTCTCCAGAGGAGATTTCTTGAGTTGGGAGGAAGGACATGGGTAAAAGCAGTGCTGGGCGGGGGGGGAGTGCCAGGGGTAGTCCCCTGTGCTTCATGGGTGTCTGCAATGGTCCCGTAAGAAAAGGTTCAGGTGAGTATGTCCCTGTGGAGATTTGGAATCAGTGGCTGGCACAAGAGAAGGAAAGTAAAGTTGAGGCTGCAGTCAGCATGTAAAATGCCTTGATGTCTTCAGAAGATGAGTCATGAGTTTGTGCAGTGGCATTGCATGAGGAGTACGTCAATTACTCTGTGCTGAGGAACAGAAAAATAAGGCTCAGAGCTGTGGACTTGGATGATTTTTGTGCAACCATTGGAAAAAAACAGCCATGCAAGATCCCTTTTTGTCTTAGTATCGTCTGTGTTAAAAAAAAAGTGTTTTCTCAACTCTGTGCATTTTTCCAGAGCCTCCCAAGCGTTATTTCATCAGTCTTTACAGGAAGTACTGCCAGGTGCTGGCTCACAGTGGAAGTGGGACAAAAGCCCTTCCCCTCTCAAGCTTGTGGGCAGTGATGATCCCAAGGGAAACCCTTGTTGTATTAGTAAGAATTTCTACCTCACAGGCTGCTTGATCCAGAGCCAGTACAACAGGAGATATGCTTCTCCTTCCACAGTTAGCCATTTACTCAGTGCTTCTAAAAACTGCTTTCTCAAGACAAGTTGCCTAAAGTTGGAGGCTCCCTAGTAAGATTTAAATGCTTTAGTCCTCTCTAAGCAGAAACTGTCAAGTGGAAGGATCACTGACTGTCCAAAACTTTTATAGTGGTATCAGTATTTGCTTTTACCCTGCATTTACATGGAATCATGGAGAATCTGGGATAAGATCTTAAAAGAGTCTATTACTTTGTGATATTGCTTCAAGAGAATTTTTTTTTTCTGTGACTCATAACTGTGATAGTTTATTGATCAGATTAAACCAACTTTCAAAAGAGAAGATAATGCCATACATTTTACTTAAGATGTTTGTGCAGCTACTGCTCACCTCAGTGAGCAAATTCCTTGGTGGTGGCACGTGGAGAGTACTCTTCTCAAAGGTATCAACTTTCATTTTCTGTTGATGCTTTTTAGAAGCAAAACAGTGTTTTCTATTACAGCAAATCCTCAGCTGCCTTATAAATCAGCAATGATGGAGAATTCCTCATCTGTGCAGGCAGCCTGCTATCCAGTTGTATATGACCTATAACCATTTAGTTTTCTAAGCTGTAGCCGATCCATACAATCAGAGGCATTAAAGTGTGGTTGGCTAAAGGTGTTAGAAGGAGCTGTCACTAAGATTTGCTCTCACTAAGATTTGCCATTTCTGTGATATAGCAAGAAGGAAAAATATCAAGGGAAAGTCCTTATTTCTACACTTCCACTCGAGGATAGATAAGATTGAAGACAATTTTCTCCTCTGGCTGTAGATTATGGGTACTATCAAAGGCAGACTACCCTATAACTGTAATTCCCAGTAAACAGATCTTACAATTTCTGTTGGTGTAGTGACAGAGATCTGCAGGAATCCACAGAAGGTGTTAAAGCACATTGGTCTTTACCATTTCTTGGTCAATCGTACACACACACTTACACACATACACACATACACACACACTGTCTGTTTCTGGCATTTCTCATGTTTTGGGATGACTAGGAAAAACCTTCCTGTTCATCCCCAGTCAATGATGCTATAATGATTTAGGGTAGGAAACAGTTCATGGGGCTGGGCAGACTGCTCTGGAAGCTGCTGCTGTGGCAACCCCAGAGCTATGTGACATAGGAAGCCTGACTATTAAAATCCTTAAAATAACTAAGGCCCAGGTATATTTGCCTCATTTGAAAGTTATGGAGGAAAGGACAGACATTCAGGTCTTGAAAAGTTAGACAAAATGAGTTCAGGAGAGCCACTGATGTGATGATAAATATCTTTTTAGGGCTCTGCTTGGATACTACAAACATCTGTTAGCAAAGGCTATCACTAGTAAATCCTCATTAACAAAAGGCAGACTATTGCTGTTCTCTGATTTTATCCCTACTTTCTAATAGATGCATGCATCTCTGCATGGTATTAGACAATTTCCTGCATCTCTCTCTGCAGCAGAAAATGCAGTGAGTTTTCCTTTCCTCCATCCCCCTCCTTTCTCCCCTCCACATTAGCTCTAGCTTTAAAGCTGTTTAAAACTCAAACAAAGGAATGTACTAGAATTGGAAAGATCATTATAAGGCCAAAACCCCTCACATACCGCTGGATTCTTTCCCTCCTGATGGATTCTGGATTTGTCGGTGAAAGCAAAGAAAAAGCTTTCATTGGTGCATTGTCATTAAAACAGTTAGAATCTGCAAATCCTGCACAGTCAAGACAACAGCAGGATTATGTTTGAATCATAAGAATGAGCCATGTGCTCTGCTTAATTACCAATTACAGAGGAAAGGATTTCTTAATTGCCCCATCCTTCACCCCTCTTAGTGTAGGATTGTTTTCTCCATAGTGCTTCTTAAGTCTTTTTTTTTTTCTTTTTTTTTTTCAATGTTACATGCACCACGTGATGGATCATCTACAGCTTAACTGCAGGTCTTGAAGCGGTTCTTAATAGATTAAAAGGTGTAGTTGAGCCTGCTAGTTGCTAGCAGATCATGTTCCCAGTGTGGATTTTGGGAAATTGCCAAGACGTGCTCATCTGGGGCTATCAAGCTGGAGAAAACGAAGGTGTCTCAGCTCACTATCAATATGTTTTCCCTGGAACTTAGTTTTTACATTGGTTGTCTCAAGTTCATCATAGACCTTTTCCTGATGATTTCCTTTCAAGAGTTCAAAAATAGTTCCCCCCTCACTCATGTTCAAAGCCTCTGGTTTTGCAATTTCTCCCAACTGTTTTGTTAATGTGGACTTTATGTGTAAAGTGGTGCTTATCTTTGATCACACTTCAGTTGGTAGGAAATTTCCTGCTAAAGTCCTGTATTTTGATAAAGCTCATTGTGGAAAGCTTTGGAATTATTACAACAAATCCCAACAAACTGGAAACCAAACTTGATTTTTCTTTCTCTGTTTCTTTCTTAAATCCCAGCCCCCTCCCCCACTGCAAACTGAAGTCTTTCTTTTTATTTAAACTTCTGAGGTTTTATTGGAAGTGTTTGGTGTTTACTTTTTTCCTGAATAAAAGGCTGAAGCTTTTTTTATACATAAGAAGGCTTTCTCCCAGTCTGTATCTAATAGCCTGCACAAATTTGTGGCAGTAGAATGCCTTCTCCCAAGTGTCAGATACAAACCCTTATTAACACATTCTAACTGTGTCTCCTTCTATATGTGTCACCAAAAAGCACATGAAAAATTAAGGCAAATATTTTGACCTACAAACCCACTGTTATTTCTCTAACTAGCTGTTACTATTGTCCATCCAAGGTCTTTCAGTATTGTTTCTTTCAACTATTTTTTTTTACTGATAATAGAAATGTTAATTTTTGGCAAGTTCTACCCTCCTGAAGTTGTTCCACATACTTCTGACAAAGGTGTTTTACTGGCCTCCCCACCCCCAAGCAGTCAGAAATACTGTCAATCTGCAGAAGTGCTTTTCTTGCCACTCTCTTGGGTTTCCAGTTTTCAAAAATAGCAAACTCTTTCAGTTTTTATCTACTCCAGAATGAAGGAAACTCCTAATTTCAGGAAAGCAAACCCAACTTCTCTCCCTAAAGCCATCAACCCCCACATGAGTAGCAAAAGTCTACATACTTAATATATCCTGAGAAAAATAATTGACATTTTTTGAATATCTGCCATTGCAGCTGCCTCAGATTTTGATCTTGTGTCCCTCCACCTCCTTCCCTCCCTGTAAAGATGAGTTTATTATATTTTTGCTCCCTGACATTTACAGTGTCCCTTACATTCACACAGAATACTGTCTGTAAATTGTTATTGCAAAGGTGCTTATTCTACTTGAAAGTTTCTTTGAATGTAGGTATAGAAATGTTTATGAATTAGAAATATTTAAGAATTTTGATTCTTAAACCAAGCTTCTTAGAGACTGAAGACGAATTGTAGGACAATTCTTTATGACAGCATTCGCTATGACATGGGGTATCTTTAAAATTATTAGAGAGCCACTAGCTACAGTGATCAGACAATGAGAAGAGGGAGAAATTAATTTCATCAGTAGCCTGAAGAATAATTCTAGAGTTGTAGTCTGCCAAAGTGGAAGAAAATAAAAGGCTAGTGTAACAAATCCATGGGAGAAGTTGGGACCAAAGAGTCCGTCTTTTCTCTGAACTGGATTAGCCAGAGGCAAAATGCTTTCCTGAGTCACTGATTGCCAGGCCCTTCTTTGTTTTTTGTTTTTTGGGGTTTTTTTTAATCAGAAAGCTTTAGAAAGCGGATAAAGAGAAATTTTCTGCTTCAAAGTATTCAAATCTTGGTTCCTGCATGCACTCTCAGGGGATTATAGTATTGTTTAGAAACTCACTGACTGGGGGATTTGGAAACCTGACCTGCAGGACTGCAATCATACTAGAAAATAGTTATTGTTATTGGCAAAGTAGCAGAAGCAGTAGCTCTTGGGCCAAGTTTCTTTGACTTTGTAAGAAGTTCAAGGCACCTTTAGAGAACTAATATCTTGGGCTATGGGCAGCATCAGGGCTAAGAAGTTCATAAGACTTCATTTTCTTGCTGCAGCAAAGTGGTTTTTCCACTGAACTGGTTTTGATGCTACTCACTTGCTTTTGTGTTAGTGGAAACTTCTACCACAGTGGCTCAGCCAAAGCAGGACTTATTCCCTCAGCTGTGATGTGCAGAGTTCTGTGTCAAAGTTGAATCACTGAGACCTTCCTAGACTTTTGTTTGAACAATTTTCCCTGGAGCTCTCATTGGAACCCTGTAGGAGGGGCATGTATTAGAAGGTAAGTGCACATGCTCTGTTTTTGGTATCCTCTTGAAGAGAATTCCTCTGGCAGTGCTTCCTTTGGCTCACGTAATCTGATAACCCTCACATGGTAAGCTATTTGTTATACAGAGTTTTGATACAAGCATAAATCATTCTTCACCCAGCCGATGCTTTGGTAAACCAGAAGCTGCACTGTGTCCTTCATGTATCAAGAGGGTGTATGGAGACAGAAGACTGAGGTACTGGCAGGGATGGGAAGTATTTTTAAATAAGCTATTCAGTTAATATTAAAACTACATTTTTAAAAATAACCTGTTCCTTGTGTCATAACATTCAGCGAAGCCCACATTCCATTCTGGCCATCAGTCACACATTTTTATGGTTCCTGTCACTTGTTTGCAAGCTCGGAGACTGAAAAATAGGACATCAAATATATAAGATGAGGCTGTGTTTCCTGAGAAAAACCCTTGCCTTCTGTCTCATTTCAAGTGTGGGCCCTTCCCCTAGTTTATGAATGGTAGCTGCTTATATCACAGTAAGAGTGAGCATTCTCACTGGTGTAAATTGATCTAGTGCCACGGCATAGCTTTAGTACCACTGTAAGTAAAACTGCAATCACTATAGTCATTTTGAGTAAGAGACATGCATCCAAATAGATGACAATTTACAGCTTCAATTCCCTGATTATTCCAGTCTGACCCAAGGAGATTCTGATAACTTTTAAAAGCTCACTCTAACATTTTACATATTTGGGTAATTAAAAACATTGTTTGTTTTCTTTTAGTGCTTTTCTTCTTTCTTGTTAAAAGCCCTGAAAATAATGAACCCCTGTCAGCCTGGTAGAAAAACATCTGCTTTATTCATCAAAACTCACAATAGGCAGAGCTTTGGGTCTTAAGTGAAAAACTAAGTTTTTTAAATCGAAGGTTGGATTTAGCAAAGGAAGAACAACAACTCTGTTCCTTAAAACAAAGGAAAAAATACATGAACTGCCATGAAATTTCAAGTCTGGTATGTGACAGGTCTGCAGTTTCAGAAACTGGAGTTTTACACTTCGGGAAAGCCATGGACCCATATTTACAGCCTCCCCATCACAAAGTATTCTTATCTTGTCAAAGAAGCTTTGGAACGAGCAAATGCTATTTCATCAGTAACTGGAAAATTCTGTGTTAGTTGTGTTTTGTGTATGCTTTAAATAACACAGAGGAAGTGTGTTACATGATGGCCTAGCAATTAAAGGGCACAGTTGGCTGTCACCTTTGTAACACTGCCTTGCTGGTGTCTTTCGAGCAGCCAAAAGCTTTTTGCGTTGCCGAGCACAGAATTTCCCCGCAGGCAAAATCCCATTCAGACAGGACAAAGAGTATGTTCCAAGTTGTGCTGTCCCTTTTTTAGACATCTTCCAAAAATTAGGCCAGAAGAGATATTCCAACATCTTGCAGATGGTGCATGCATTTATTCTGAACGGCAGGCGGCCAGTTTGCTGCCATTCAGCAGTCTATGCTGTGGTGACATGGATTTTTGCCACATGTAGATTTTTCTAGTGTTTTTATTATTTCAAGGGGGGAAAAAAAGCAACCAGTTTAAGGGGGAGGGGGGAAGCAATTCCACAGTGTTGCTGTTATGAATTTTGAAGTGTAGGCAGTAAGTATAAAGCCTTCTTGTATAAAAACCTCCTACGTGGTGATATTTTGGTCTTAAAGCTGGTTGAGAAGATGTGTAGTTGTGTTTCAAGTAACTGTTACCTGCTGTCTTAAAAGTGTTCGTGCAGATTGATTCTATAAGGAATTCCATTGAATATGCTTTCATTTTCTCATCTAGATTCAAATATAAGACATAAAATTACAGTCTTATTTATTTTGTAAAAAGAAATCCAACAAAACACAACCTCTGTTACTGGATAAATTCTATATTAAGTTCCTATTTATTATTTGATGGTTCTATATATGGTTACTGTACGCCACTGATTCTGTGTGCTGATATTTTCTGATATTTGTTTTTCTTGTATGTACAATTCACTAGAGAAGGTCCCCTTTCCCTGCCTGCAGTAACAAAGGATTTCTGTGACTATTGTTAGGCTATCTCTCTTTTTCTCTCCTCCCTGTTAATACTCATTCCTTTTTGGCTAGTGGTGTACTCTCCATATAGCTACAATTCATTGTTCACAAGAAATAACCTGAAAATACTAAAATGGAATCCTAGCCTTAGGGAAGCCCTCAAGTGCCATTTTAAGGGTCTTAATTAGAACTTATGAGATTTTTCTCCTTTCAGAGACTGGGTACAGGGTATGAGCTGAATCCAGGTCCCCCAGACGATGACATTGCCAAGAAGATATACCTGATGAAGCAGCAGGAGGAATAGGTGTTGGCTTTTCTAAACCAGCAAGGTGAGACCACTTGGTGTTAATATGAGGTCTCTAATCTGCTTCTTGTGAGTGTCACTGAAAGACTACAGCTGCATGACCTGGGGAGGTATGAATGGAGCTTCAGAGCTGCTCAGTCTACTCACTACCTTACCTCAGCTGACGAAAGGTTTCCCATTCCTAATGCTATCCCCATCTTCATTCCAAAACAACATGTCCTTCAGACTTCTCTGCACATCCCAGTGTTGAATTTCAATTATTAAGGAACTTCTACCTTTACATAGTGAACATACATACATTCATTCCTTCTCTATCACTTCTTTTCTGACATTTGAAATTGGATTTTGCAGAGGTACCACTTTCCTATAACTGATAAGAAATGTTTGTTTCTGGCAAGATGGATTTTCTGTCCTGTTCCTCTCCTCTTTTCTTTTATCTGCCTGTGTTTGCATTGTTCTTGCAGTTCTTTGTCTTGGTTTTTGACTTCTTTTTCCCACCCAATTTTCTTGCTCTTACTTTTTCTTTACTTTCCCCTCTGTTCCTCATGTGTCCCTTCAGACTCCTTTTGCAGACATTTCTAATGCTCTGCTCCATTTCCTGAATCCCTCAGCCTGGAGATGATGCAGTGGCTATAAATGTAAGAGAAAAGAAAATCCAGCTCCCTCTTTCCAGCTCTGGCCTGTGTGTCACAGACAGTTCTGGGTCTTCTTTTCCAGAAGCATGTTGGTTTCATTGGCTTTTTCAGTAGGAAGGGGTTTTTTTCCCNCCCAAAAAAAAAAAAAAAAAAAAAAAAAAAAAAAAAAAGGTCCAGTGGGTACTAGCTCATGTGATTTAAGAGATCTTGGTGCCAGCTGTGGTCACCTGATTTTCATTATTCTGGTCATTATTTCTTTTTAGAGTTTCATTTTTTATAGGGTATTAAGAAGTAGTTGAAGGCAAAAAAACTCTAAGCCAAGCAAATAGTATTTTGGGAATTCACTTGGAACAAGGGCACCACAAAGTATTACTGAATTATTCACTGGGCGACCTCCTATTCTGAAGTCTTTAGCTCTTTTATTTTCCAAATGAAATCTGCTTTCTATCGTATCATCTCTTCTCTTCCCAAAGCGCAGAAGAAGTAAATACCAGATTTGGGAATGGAGAGTTCCCTTCCCCTCTCCTCTGTGTGTAGGCAGGTGTTTCTTAGGAAGGACCAGATAGGGATTAGTCCAAGCTCTGGGGAACACTATGATCTTTTCTCTGTCCTGTCTGAGTCTAGGGGACTTATGATTTTCCAGTGGGAATAGGAGTTTGTAGGACGGGGATTTCTACCAAGAGGGAAAGAAAGAAGAGCTGGAGTCCAAAACCCTTGCTGTGGTCACAGTTAAAGAAGGGTTTAGAACAGCAGCCCGGATCATGAGGTTGGATAGGGCAGAGAGAAGTGAAGAAATGGAGCTGAAATGTGACTGGTGGGGAGATGAGGAAGGAGAGATAATGCCTGAGTACCGGAATGTTTGAGGTGACCAGCTGAGGAGACCCAGTGCTGGATCAGTCAAGACTTGTTATAAGGGAAGATGCAGCTACAGAAGTGAGTAAGGATCAGAGCACTGAAAGTGGAAGCATGTTGCTGTGGCATATAGGATAGAAGAAAGTGATGCCTGGGAAGGGCTGGAACTTGAAGCTGCATGCAGGGGCTGCTTGGCAATGCTTCAGGCTCTGTGTCCCTGTGACTCGGTGTAATTTTCTATTCTGTGCGCTTCAGGGCTTAGGGCATGGGCTAAGGGAGAAGGAGAAAGGCAGCCTGCTGAGATCTCAAAGCCCTTCTCACCATGGGCTCTATTGCTGGCCAAGCATCCTTGGCAGCCTGCCACTGTCAGCTGAGCTTGTTAGGATCACAACAGCACCTTTCAGAACTGAAAGAGATACGAGCAGTGTGGCTCTTCTGTTTGGTAGGAGTCACACAGGAAAAACCATGAGCAGCGATAGTGAAAAGCAACACCCTGTTACCTCCCTCTTTAATATAATCGTTTCTTATGTGTGTGTGCCTGACTGTGACTCTCAAAGGATAATTCCTTAAAAAAGTTTTTTAGGAAATGTAGCCACATGAAGTGACTTAGAAATCTGACTGCTGTCACTGTACCTTTCATTGAAGATGGAAGACTTTTACCAGGTCTTTAATTTACCTCAAAGTTGTATTCCATCATTGCTCTATTTTCAACTCAATTTTTATCATAACAGGACCTTTTTTATTTACATTGGTGAAACCTTGAATTCATAAACTGTCAGAGTGATTTTAATGTAGAATAAGGCTTTATCACTGCATATAAATATATTTAGCTTGAGATTCATTCAGAGCAATCTTTTGTGGTTTCAGAATGAATGTAACACTTTTTATGTGTACCTACCACTAGATTTAAAATGAGATTTATGATATTCGTTGCCATTGTATAGAGAATGAGGGGAAATATGAGGAATATTTTCCCAGTCTTAAAGGCTGCACTGCTTTGAAATAATAAACCATTCTCTACTACTTCAAAGTAATTTTACAGTTATGTTTAAAGAACACTGAGGGTTTGTCTACTGCATTTGTAATTTTTACACTCAACCAGAAAAAGACTCTTTGAAAAATGTTTTTTGCTCATTACTGTTTGTATTAAAATACAGTCAGTGGACTTGCATGACTAGCATCAAAGCCTTAACATGTGTTCTGTGCCACACATTGCAAGGGATAGTTCATGGTACAGTTTGATACTCCGGGCAGAATATGTATTCTCATTCTTCTTCCCTGCTTTGCAAGCAAGATCATGACACATCAGACATTCAGCCTCCTATCTCAGTGTCTCATTGCCAGCTGAGAAGCTAGCTTGCTGAGGGAGCTTAGCCAAGGTCATAAAGGAAGTTTACTGCAGAGCTGGGAACTAGACCCAGATTCCCACTAGGTCCAGCAAGTGCATCCACTTGGGTGAAGCTTCCTTAAGGATCTTCTCTGCTACTGGATTTTTCTTTGGGTTGCCCAGGTGTATTGGCAAACTTGTTTAGTCCTCTCCTTGAGCAGATAGGATAGCATCAGCACTTTCTCTTGGAAAAGTTAGGAGAAGTTGTGTCTGGTGCTGTTAGCTCTGCAGGAAACATTTAGATCAATTTATCAATGTGCTGTAAAATGAACTGTGCAACTGTTGTATTTTTATTAGAGAAGTGACACAGATGAATTTTGGCACAAGATGTGCTCGATATCTGTTTCACCAGAAGCAAGGGGTGCCTTTCAAGTGAGAGCACTCAGTTATGGATATTCTATCTTCTTTTTAGTTTTCTTGTCACAAAAAATATATGGTAACTACTAGCTTAGGTGAAATTGTTAGTGGCTGAGACTTTCTGACCTGCATGGAAGAAGTATAGAATGAGCTAAGAGAACAGTGGCTACCTTAGCAAGCCTGTTCTTTCAAGGTGCTTTGGTGCACATGAGGAAAAGGTGATTTCTGGTGGAATATATCACTGCAAGGATGACATTGTGGGTACAGAGGTGGATGTAACTGGTCACATCCATTTGATGCAGATTCATCCCCATATGAAATATTGTCACTAATCCTCCTCTTATGTCCATTTCTTTGAGGGTCTGTACCCTGTTTGAAGATCTGCAAAAGGCAATAGAAAGAAGAAAGCATGAGATAAATAGGCTTAAAGTGAATGTATTGTCTGTGGAAAATGCCTGTCAGCGCATGGACTGGAGAATATGCAGAGCACACATGTGCAGCTGTCAATTTTCACACAGTATCCAGCAGTGTGAGCTGCCTCTCCCATATGTGTTACATGCACACAAGTGGATGTTTCATGTTTGTACATTTTCCTGTGCCAGTGCTCCCTGTGCATGGGACGTGGCTGATGGGGTGGGTGGTTACTGTGTGTGTCCTGTGTTCTTGAACACACATTTTCTACGGACAATACCTGATCCTTTTCATTTTTACAGAGTCAGGATTCCTGGGAAGGCTATTACTGAGCTTTTCTGGGTCAGCCCTCATCATGATAAATATCAGTGATGTTCCTCCAAAGTCAATGTACTGGCACTGATTTAAGGTTTGACCTCTTCTTACCTATATTCTTTTGTGAATGTGTTACTGTCACTAATGTACTCCACTAAGTGCCTGGTAGATATATTGGAATAGCTTACCAATGGACTTATTTCATGGTTGCTTTTAGAAAATGCATTTCTCAGACTATTTTTTATTATCTTTGTTCTCTCTTTTCCAGCAGATTGTGCTTTTGATGTGTTTGTAATCGCGTATTATTCCTTCAAGGTAATGTTTGGAATCTCCGTTCACTTCTAAGGCAAGTTTTGAGCTCTAGGACTGTATCCAGTTTTGCACTCCTGCTTTGCAACTGTCTTTCTTTTTGAGGGGGAGGGGGGTGGGGTTGTCTGTGGTTTTTCTGTTGTTTGTGGTTTTTTGTGTGTTGGTTTGGTTTTTAGGTAGGGTTTTTCCTTTTCTTTTTTTTTTTCCTTTTTTTGATGTGTTTCCTTCCTTTACAGTAGCAAGAGCTTTGTTCTGGCAGATAATGGAATTGAGCCACAGTCCCTTAAGTGCAAGTATGTGCTCATTGCCCATTGCAACTGGCTGTATTTCATAGTATTATAAAGAGATTTTATTTTGCTTGGGTAAAACAAGTCACTAATTGAATTTGTACTTAAATATTTATTTGCCTGCTCATCCTGTCCAACACTAGCAGATGGCTGATAGGCACATGGTACTTAAATCTTTGAAAGAGATTTGTAACATTATAAAAAAAAAATCTGGATGGCTTTTGATTCAGTCTTGAAACAAAGTGGAAGATTTTTGCTTATTGACTAGTTCAAATTTAAAGTGTGCTTGTGACAAGTCTCGATGACTATAAAAACACTGAAAATGCATTCTTTTGTATTCCTTTTTTTTTTTTTTTTTTTTTTTTTTTTGACTTGTATGGTGAAGTTCATTGTGAGTATTATGGCAATTTCATCAGATCACTAGAACTTCATCAATTTCAGCCAGACGTGCTTTTCTTGCAGCATCTTTCAGTTTTGGTTTAACACAGCTGTGACAAAGTGGAAAGCCCACCTGGACTAGAGGACAAGAGTTTCTTGACTCTTGGGCTCATATAAGCAGTACATTTCCATCGATTTTTTTACTTTAATAACTAAAAGCACAAGTGTGAGAATGGTTTGCATGGAAGTAGAGCCAGCTGCCTCCTTAAAGCAGATTCAGAAATGTTTTTATTATGGAAAGCACTAAAGAAATGTGCAAGGAGGACAGATGCATATCTCAGTTTATGCCCCAGCAGACTACCTGCAGCACATTCAGAGCACAGAAATACCTAAAAGCAAGTGCCCCTTGAAACACTTAGGGAGGGAATTTAACAAGCAGAGCATGTTGTGAATGACCCATCCCTTGGATATTTCCCAGCTTCTGGCAATCTCTAGGGAAGGATCTGCCTAGATCAGGAGTTACAACCAGGCCAGTGTGTTTACTAGTACCTAAGCAACCTGGACTCCAGAAATTTTGCTAATCCATTTTTTAATTCACTTGTTTTTCAGCTTTTGTAATATCCTATTTTATTCTGTGTGAAAGGAGTACCTCTTGTTTCATTCAGACCTGCTGCATTGTCATTTTCCTTGATGCCTCCATCTTGCTGATAGGAAAAGCAGCCTCCTACTCATCTTCTTGATCTTACAAACCTCTGTTAAAATATCCTTCTGCCATCCTCCCTCCAAGCTCAGCTGTCTGTATCTGTAGTCTCTTCTTAAACCTGGCAGTCTTGATTATTTTTGATATCTTTCTTTTCTAGTCTAGTGTTCCTCTTTAGATGGGCTGGTGACCAAGCCTTGATGCTGATGGACCAGGAACACAGATGGAAAGGTAATGAGAGTGCTGTAAATGAGCACATCCCTAAATGTTTTTCCACAGTTGTAGCACAGATATCAGCAATAATCATCCCTGTTTTAAAAATAAATCCTTCCTTTGGTCGCTAGCAGTTCATCTTGAGACATTTACAGTGATGTGATTTTCCTGCACCCTAAGTCAGGAAATCTCAGATGTACAAAATGAAAGATTCTGAACTGCCTTTAAATTCCCCATGCTCAGAATAAGAAGCCCCACCCCCCCCCCCCCCCCCCCCCCCCCCCCA
>VXBR01009209.1:322812-584845 GCA_013400215.1 Cisticola juncidis | reverse complement strand
CCCCCCCCAGAAAACAAACAAAAAAAGAAACAAACAAAAAGATTAAATCCTTGAGTCCTTGAGTCACTTATTAGGGACAACTTTTTTCTGCCATATCTTGATTTAAATTGAATGTGTCATTTGGCATAAAGCAAAATGTGAGTTGTATCTTGAAAGACAGCATAACTCATAAATAGTGTAGCCATAAGCCAGCTGATGGCTTACTTATAACCAGGCAAATCTAATATCCTGCTTTGCTGTAGGGTATGTGATTTTCTGTATATGCTCCACACTCCTGTAATTGTTTGTTTGTAGAGGATGGTGAATTTGCCGCTTGCCATGAGTTTATTTCTTGTCTTAATGCAGCTAATATAGATGAAGATATTTTTAAGGATTCTTTGAAATGTCAGTCATATTTTAACAGTTTTCTGAATATAATCTCCCCATGGCAGAGAGTATCTGCTAGAAAATGACTACAGGCTAAATATTTATTGAATTAGACTCGCACTGAGTTTATATTAAAAGATCTATATGAGGCTTGAGATTTTTTTGGCCAGTCTCAGAAAGATATACATCTAGATATGAAATTTCTTGCAAAGTAAACTGTCTCATAACAAATGGCTTTATTACAATTTGCTCTGAAAGATTTAAAGGTGAATGCCAGGAAAATTTATCATGCAACCATATTCTGGCTTCTTTGTCAAGAGAGGAGACAAAAAGTGTATTTCAGAAGCGGTTGCAAGGATTAATATAAAATTTATGTCACATCCAAGTGAATATATTTGAACAGTGTTTAAAATGCTTTCCCAATCAAGAAATGAAAAATTAACTTTCAGTTGTTTGACAGACACCTAAACATTACATATTGTAGAAATAATTCTATGAAATAAAAATAATAGTAATGGTATAGTTTTTAATGCTTCTGAATAAAAAAAAATTGGAAAATATGTTCCTGGGCCTTTCGTAAGTATAAGCATTTGCTGACATCAGAAAATACCTGTTTTGCTGTTTATTACCAGGACAGGTTTTATAAATACCTTCGGGAATAAATCACCAAAGCCATTTACACTTCTTCAAAGAAGCAGGAGGAAATAATTGACAACAAAATAGAAAGGTGTACTTTAGAGAGTGATATAAAATAAGTTGCAGGGAATGGCTTTGCCATTAAAATGCCTTGGTAGTTTCAAAGTTCTGATTTAAACTACCACTAATGGTTTTATTTAAAAACATATTTTAAACAGAAAAGTGCTTGTAATTGAATGGAGAGTCACATGCGATGCACACACACAGATAGGAAGCAAGCACTTAAAGGCTTGAAGAGAATCCTGTCTTTCAGAGATTGCTTTGCTTTTGAATGAACCACAGTCCTTTATGTCAATAGAACCTCATAAAAAAGGCATTCCAGGTAGGTGTGAATCACTGTACACCTGCACCCTTAATCAGATGTAAGAGCTACTGGTCAGTGACACCTCTCAGTGGTGGAAAAGTGCTCCATTTCTGTGCTAGAGAGAGAAAACTCTGGGGCTGGGATTTAGCACTCACCCACTGAGTTTCTCCTTTCACTTGTCCTCTTTATGAAGAAGCAGCTACAAATAAAACAAGAGCCTGCTCTACCTGTGAGCGACCATTCTTCATGTAGAACATCCTTGCTCCTTGATTAATAGCACATTTCCCTGTGATTTATAACCATGCCTGCACTCAGGTGGCACCAGAATAGCAAGACAAAAAGAGTCAGGTTTATTAAGAGGGAAATCCTATCACTGCTTATTTGGTTCCATAACCACTGTCAGCATAAGAAGCAAAATTTGTCCAAAACACAAAGGGCCAAATGAAGGTTCAACACCAGCTGAGGGGTGAGACACACTGCATTTCTGGCCCAGGTCTGAGCCCATGTCTGGCTTCCAGTCACCAGGACTCCAGCACTGCCCTTGCTGTGCCCTGCTGCTACACTCTGGGCTTTGTGACTTGTCTGGTGGGACTTGTGCCTCGTCCTTCTGCTTGGAACAGGAAGCATTTGTAATTGAAAAGTAAAGGACCATAAAAAGAGAGCATGGCAAAGGAGGATAAAACAACAGTGGAATGTAAAGGGAAGAGACTTTGCTGTAGAAAGAAAGATTTTGATCCCATTTTTGCCAAGGTTCATGGCAGAAGCTGTGTTTGATCCTTCTCAAGCTGCCTGATGATGGCTTATCTGTGGAGGAGACACACACTTTTTTTGTGTGATCAATCTTCCATATATTTACTTTCCCTGTTAGTGTGATTAGTTACCTAGATCATATTTTAAAGCTGATAATATGACATAAACAGTCGGCTTTATGCAGTTGTACTACCTACCTTCCTAAAGGCATTGCAAGCAAGCAAGACAAGGCTGACAGTGCCTGCTGCAGCTGGAATGCTCTGCAGCCAGTTTTCAGTGGAGATTGATATCAGTAATTGCATATGGACACGACTGATAGGTGCAATGCCATCTTTAACCTTTTACTTTGGAGTCAGCTGTGTCGCCTCCAGCTCTCCATCATTTAGCACACCTGAAATTTCAGATGTGGCCTTAACAGGGCATTGATGTTCTTCTATTGGAAGCTCAAACTGATACATAGAGAAATAAAGAGAAATTTTACCAAGTGCTTGGATGACCTGAGTGAACCTGCAGCCTCCATTGCTGCAGGGTCACTGACTGCATGGTGCCACAGGCTTGATTCCTTGCTTTGAAGAGGTCTGGCCTCCTGGGAGAAGAAAAATTGACATCCAGCTTTGACTAGGGGACTGAGATTGTATTTATATGCAGTGATGCAACTAGTAACATTCATAAGTGAGTAGACATTTTTGAAATGTGCTCTATTGTACCTGTTCTGACCTTTCTAGACATCTGGCCTTACTTTCATTCTCCCATGGGATCATATCCTCTGTGAGGCATCTCTTATTATGTGCTCAAGCTCATTGTACAGGCAGTGGACTGGGGTATAAGAATGCTCTCAGTACTCAAAGGACTTTCTGTGACATTTCCCTTCAACAGGATGCAGGTTCTGAATTTGTCACTGGTATCCTCGTTATCTGTAGAAAAGAAGCAAACAGCTTGGAAAAAGGTGTGGATAACTCCCTGTGCTTTATGATCCAAAGGCAGGCTCATAGCATTAATGTGGCCCTACTGTGGTATTAGGTTTGGTGTGACCTGGGAAGGCCATCTGCAAGGGGTTTATATGACAGCTACTGCCACTGGCACTGGGGGACCACAGCTTTCCAGACTATTTTGCAGGTGTAGAATTAGGTGCTTGTGTGGGTTTCAGACTTGGAAAATTTTGAACTAATATTTTTGGGAATAAGGTGTATTTGATTATGGTGTATTTTAATGAGAAGCAACTGAGCTGCTTATAATTTTCTGGGCTGAATTAAGTGCAAGTAAATCTGGAATAACAGAGGGGGTTTTGTTCATCTTTGCTTGGCCCAATCATGATGGGAAATGATTTGCTGCTCCAGAGCTAAAGGCAATACAGTAACCACTCTGGCCTGTGTTTATTCCTGTTGGAACATTACTCAGAACCTCACAATTATCTTAACATCAAATAAGACTTTTTCATCTGTGAACACATTGTACAAAAGGAGTTTATTTATACATAATTTTGTGCGCTTTTTTCTCATCTTTACATTTTAGTCTATTTATATTAATTTTCTTAAGAAGATACTTGAAATTTGCGAAGAAACAAAGAAGGACACATGCCAAAAGTTTGCCTTCAACACATTTTTTTTTAATTTGTGTTAATTTTTGGAGCCATTATTCAAGCAGCTGTCCAGGTCAAGAGAGTTCAAGCATGCATCTTCTGTGCCACTTGCACTCCAAGACTGCAATGAAGGAAGGGAAGTCTGCAAATTATTAAGCATTTGGCAGTGCCTTCTAGTTGTATTAGGTTATAACTGCAGTTGCATGATTAAGAGGAAGTGACAGGTAAGCAAAATGAGAACAAAAGTCTCGTGCTGTTAGAAGCAAATGTCACTGTGTCATACACATTGCACACATATACCAGTGCTCTCTCTGAAAATACATGCAAGAGGAGGAAAATAGGAGAGAGGGAACTTGTGTGTTTGTGGGTGTGTTCTCATGTGTGTTTGAACAGTTTGTGTGTTGTGTACATTGATGTTTAGCTCAGGTATGTGTCTGTTTCCGTGTGTAGAAACCAATGCACCTATGGAATTGTGGCACAGGTTGTAACATTGTGCTGGAGATGGAGCACAGTGGTGCCTTTGTACAGCCCGCTGGTCTGTTTGACTTGAAGGTTTATGTACAGGCTTTTCTATTTTTCCCTGAATTAACTGATTTCTGGAAAAGTAATCATCAAAATTTTAAGGGTTTTGCTTCTCGGGTTACTTACAAACCTCAAATGAATCCAATTAAAATATGAATATTGTGACAAATTACTTCATTTATAGCTTGTTTTTTTTATTGAGTAGTCTTTATGTATGTTGTAATATTTTAGAATGACATTTTCCTAATTACAAGTTCTACAACTAAAAAGTGATTGTGACCCTTACCTTTGTAGGTAATAGTCTGTAGTATATGCATGGGGACGGAAATAGCTCTAGCTGGCATCTAAAAAGCAAAGCGTTTTCTGGTTAGGCTCAAGCTGGGAGTGACTCTGAGAGGCAGAAGCATGACAGCGGGTTTTGGGATGCGTGAAAGAAAGACTGTGTAAGGCCCTGACCGAAGTAAGTGTCTCTGGCTTGGCTGGGGAGAACAGAGGGCTGTTCATCTGTTGTTTCAGGATTAGTCCTGCCAAGCCTATGGGCTGCTTTCAAAATATCTTCCTTTGGCAAAGACCACGGGGTAAATCATATTTTTCAGAGACATTACAGAGGCAGGAGATGGTGAGATTTCATGGGGGCTCCACCATTACATCGCAGTTGAGATCTGAGCTGAGTGTGCAACAGGACAAATTTGTGCTCTTGGTTTTCTGCTTGTCTCCTTTATTCCATATCTTGGTATTTTAACTAACTGAGAGAAGATGAGGAGGGCTGTCATACTGTCAGCCGCTGAACAGGGGTGTGACACCTTAAATTCTAGGGTAACACTTGTGGGTTTGGCTATTCCATGTTATTCTGATGGCAGTCTGTATTCCAGTCATCCATGTGTGCATATTGATGTCAGTGTGGTCCCACATAGCAGGGTTTGGGGTTAGGAGGAGAGTTCACTTCGTACTTTCATAATATCAGACTTATGCACACATATACACCATGTATGAATGGAAGTAAAAACATGAAAAAGCAGAGATTGCACACTGAGTGTTGAAAAGTGAAACAGTGTTCAGGCGATAACATCACCTGAGTGACAATAATTACCCTGTCTGTTCCTAACCACTACATTCATATAATATTAATGATTGCATTCACATGGAAAGGAGAAGCAGGCTTTAATACTGGGAATTCACATGAGATGCTCTCTGAAATCCTGAAGATAAGGCGAATTTTGCGTTCTTGAAATGCCCCTGTTAAGTACATTTAGAAAATATGTAGACTAACTTGAGCCTCTCTTGTCGAATTTCACAGATATAAAATGAAAATGTCACTCAGCTCCTTCATTACCATATAGGGAGGCTAAATCTGTATATATATGATTCAATTATAAGTGAAGGAGGTTTCTTGCAGCAGTAACAGCACTCAGAACGCTGCTGCTAGATAGAACATTTTAATTTCTTTGTATTTATAGTAATAAACCCCAAAAAAGACAGAGACAACAGCCCAAATTTTGTGTGCTAAATATGTGTGAAAACACGAGAAAGAGCTGTTTCTTTCACTTCACTTCCAAAAACATTATTTTAAAAATATTCTTTTTGAGTTTTCTAATGATATGGCCAAAAAACCAAGACTGATGCAAACTCAAATGGCCAAAGTGAAAAATCTTCACTAATTTATTTTCCCTGAAAAGATACCGTGGATACCTAGTATTGCATACCTGCTTGCAGATGATTTGAAACTCATGTGAGTGCCTGATTTTGAGGCATAAGAACTGGTCAGCCAGGCTGTCAGGGATCTGTTTCTCATTGCAGTTGAACTTGGTAGCTGAGCTTCTCTTTATTTCTGCTCAGCTGTCTGACTCTGTAACTTCATATCTTGGGATGTTTTATTAACATTGTACAAGAGATGTGTACCTTTCTTTTCTAGCAAGCATACCTGTACAAGTCAAATATTAATGCCTAGGGTATTCTGTAAATGGCATTCATAATTCTGCTCTGAAGTAACTTTCTGTGAAGCCATTTTCCACTCTGTTTCTTAGAGAAAAACAAATACGTTACAGAACTTTGAGACTCCTTTCCAATATTTCATTTGCTGCCTTTCAAACGTCATCATGGGAGCAATGAGAAAAGAAAAGAGTCTTTTCTTCCTTCAAGGACTGCAGTGAACAGTGTAAAGCCATGCACAATGGATTTGGAAGAAACTTTATATATTATGACAAGTGAGTGTATCTCCAGGGTGCTCTGCTGTTGTGGATTGTAGTTCTAAACCACATCATCTATTAAGTCACTGAATATGGTAAAATTTTTCAGGTTCTTGGAAATGAAAAGCAGATGAAAAGACCCCCATGACTCAGTCTTTATGAATGCAATGAAACAAGGTTATCAGCCTAAATTGTCCCTACTAATCAACAGTGTAAGCTTGCAGGGATAGCCTCTGTAAATCTGCAGAGCTTTGGGACTGTGCTGGGTAGAAGGAGTCAACTGACAGCTTTAGGGTCATGTTCTCAATATGAGTCTCAAAATGTTCCAGCTGAAAAAAAGAAAAGGCATATGTAGTCATTGCTCCTGGGGGGGGTGTTCATGTGGTTAGAAAATGCATGATTATAAAGCTGCTTCTACAGAGAGGGAGAATTACTGGGTTTGGAGGTGGGTTTTTTTTTTTCCTTTTTTCATCCTCTCCTCTCTCACAGTTTCTCTTTTCTTATTAAGCCCTGAAATTCAGCCTTTCAAAATTTGTCATGCCAACCAAAGCAGCTGATGGCTCTGCAGCTATACTATTTCTGTCAAGCTGGAAATGATTTAGTGTTGACATTCCTGCACTGATGTACATCCATACATTTTTTTCATACCTTGCTTTTCAGCACTGAATAAAGAACAGTCTGATAAATATGCCTCAAATTAGGAACGAGCTGCCTTCTCAATGATAACCAGAGGCCAGTTATGCTGTCGGTACTTTAACTATAACACCTGGCATCCAAGGGATAATAAATACTTTCTTTAATCTTTTCTTAATTTTCTGTCAGTGTATATGTGTACTTGTCTGGATACTTTTCATACCTGTGATTTACTTCTTAGATTATGTCCTTAACTTCTCAAGTTGTATTTTGTTAATCAGCTTTCACAGGAAAGAGACACATTTCATAACAATAAAAAAAGAAAGAAAGGGATTGCCAAGTTAATTAAAGTTGAAAAAAAAAAAAAAAAAAAAAAAAAAAGAACATGCAGCACCCTGACTAGGCACAGAAAGTGTAGAGAAAAACCAGTATCAAATATGAGAATTATTATTATTAAAAAATGCATTGCATGAATCAAAGTGGTTCATCATTAAAGCATTCCTATGGATTTATTATTATTTTTTAAATAAGCAGTTTGCTTAATAAATAAATAGATTTTCTTCTAGGAAAATCTTCATTATAAGGAATCTTCCCCATGTCCATTTAGGTACAGTGCCTTCCGAGAAGGAGTCCTTGTTCCTGTCCTGTCAAAGTTTACTGCTGGTTTTGGGTAGTCTTAAAGAGAGGTGAAAGAGTGAAAAACAATTGAGTTTTTTGCAGTTAATGACACCAGTAAATGGCAGACTGCTAAACTCAGTGCCTGGACCTTATCTTGGTAGAGAGGGAATACTTGGAGAACTGAACTTCCAAAAATGTCGAGGTCATATCGGCTTATGACTATACTACAAGATCCATACTACGAGCTGCAGAAAAGGAGGGACTGAAAAGCCTGCGAGGTGCAGACTGGGGGTAATTCCCAGTGTGTCTCATGTCACGTTGCTGCAAGACACAATTCCCAGCAGGAAAATGCCCTGCAGATGCCATAACTTGCTTCAGCACATGACATCCAATTTTGCAAGATCCGATGACAGGCACAGAATTAACTTGGTCTGCTGCCGTAGGCATGCCTGGGAGCTGCTTACCAGTTCCAGCAGCATGTCAAGATATTTGCCCCATCTTTTATGAAAGAAAAATAGCCATCAGCATTGGCATTTGAAAGGGCACCAATAAATTCAGGTAGAAGCTGAATAGTCATTTCAGTAGTTTCCCTTGTGTCTGAAGTTAAATGTTATGCCAGGTTTTTTGTTAAACTCAGGTCTATGAAGACAGGGATTTTCATGACATTCATTAAGGTCCTATTTAAATTAAAACAAAGCCAACAGAGTTAATTAGGGGAAATAACTGGGCATGTTTCTGTTGTGTGTAAAATTCTATAGGTGGAACTTAGTTCT
The DNA here is from genome assembly GCA_013400215.1 of Cisticola juncidis. Taxonomy (NCBI): domain Eukaryota; kingdom Metazoa; phylum Chordata; class Aves; order Passeriformes; family Cisticolidae; genus Cisticola; species Cisticola juncidis. Next base: position 576,418 of record VXBR01009209.1, on the reverse strand, counting down.
TAAATGATGTGATGTGACTGAGAACTCCTATGAAAATTTTTTGGTTTCAGTTTAACAGGACTGTTCTGTAAAAGGTTGCACTAAGGAGATGCTTTGTAGAAGAGTCTATCCTCACATAACTATTCCTGTAAGTGCAATTACTTTTTTTCTCTATATCTATCTCTATATCTATCACTCACATAAAATTTGCTCTTATTAGCTGATTTATTTTATTTTTTGAAAGTCAAACCTCTTATCCTAAAGAATAGTGCAAAGTAATACAAGAGAAGACCTCATAAACCTTTCTGCATCCACCTGAATGAATTCTGATTAGGAACCTGTGCAGTGATGTTATCCTGATTGGTGGGAAATTGGTGAAGGAAACAACCAATTTTCAATCAACGTAATTGGTTGCTCGGGAGATTTGAAATCTCAAGAAAAAAGCATTGCATCTTCTGCAGCTGTGTTAAAAGATTTTTCTGGAATAGCAAATAAATTCTTGATAAGAATTTCACATTTGCAAAAATATTTAAATTTATGAGTAGTTTCTAGAAAAGTCACATTACATATTTTTAAAATAAATGATGTTGTAGACTTTTCTGTCATTACTGAAGCTCAGTGAATCCAAATTCTATAAAAGACATTAAAAAAAAAAAAAGTTCAACCTGCTGCTCAACAAAGAAGCCTCTTGATTGATTTCTATAGTTTCTGAGTACATTTTTGTTTGTTTGTAATGTAATACAAATCCACAGTAGAGTGGCACTCAAAGCCTGGTTCAGTCCATCTTCACCTGAGTGTTAGGAAATGCTGTCTAAATGACACCCGCATCACATAGTCTCACATGTGGCTGACAGTAGTGATGAGCTCAGTCAGAAGAGCAAATGCAAAAGGAAAAGCATTCCCATGGCTTCTAATCTCTGTGACAATATGGTCTGCTCTTGAGCTGGCTATAAATCCATCCAAGTCCAAAAAGTCAAAGTGTCTGCACCAGTTTGCTCAGCTGGGAACTTTGCTCCAATTTAGCAATTCGTCATGCATTTTATATGCATGGTCTGAGGTTTTCTGATCTGGCATAAGTAAATTAAGACATAATATGTTTCCCATACAAAGCCAGAGTAACTCTTAACCGGTTTTTGATATGTTTTAAAGATCACTGAGGAAGAGAAAAGGATCTTTTATTAACCGGGTCACGCTGAACTGGTTCTGCTGAAGTATTTTTTGTTTAATATCTGCCTGTGAGTTAAAGGTATCCCAGAGCCACTACCTTGAAGAAGGTGGCTGCTTCACTGTAGTAAAGGTGGGCAGCAAAGCTGAGCTTGTGGTGTCACATCGGCTGAGACAAAGACACAACATAATGGTACAGATTTGCCACTTCCCTGAATTGTGACATTGCAATTATTGTCCACCTACCAGAGGAGAGCAAAACTGGATACACATGGCTGTATGCATATATTCTCTGCATTCTTCCATCTCAGATTCTTCTCCCTTAAATCAGACAAAATGTGGAATGGCCGTGGTGTAACAGGACATAAAACATTTTTGCTTGCTGTGCTTCCCAAGCACTTCACTTATCACCTTGAGCTGTCCATTCAAGTGTAAAGAGAAATTTCACTACCCACCTTCTAAAATTATAGTTTCTATCTATTAAAAGAAAGCAGCTCAAAGTCCTTTTGAGAGGATAAATAGCACAGAATGCTTTGATTCATATCTGTGAGCTGGAAATTTCACACATCAAGTAAAACACCATGAATACATCATTATTTTGACAGCTTTGTGAAAAAGTAGGCAAGAGGATCTCATTGCATGGATTTAATTTCTGAAGTTTCACAGCTTTGTGTTTTGCAAAAGAATTGAATCCTTCCAGCAGTGCAGAGCAGGTGGTAAACTGAAGGGCAAAGAGGGAATACTGTCAAATCTCATACTTGGTGTGCAAGCTCCCACCAAGGGTTTCCAAGGCAGCTCCTGTGTCTCTCACCTTCTCAGGATAATGTCTTTTGTCTTTTTTTTTCCAGGCTTGGCACTTCTTCAGCTGCAAGAGAGGGTCACAGATCAAAGTAAGTTAAATTGCCAGAACTGAGTTTCCCACCAAGACTGCCAGAGGTGAAAGAAAAGAGCTTCACTTTCCTCACCAGAGGATAGCTGGATGCCCACCAGCACTATGCCATCCAACAAAAGGAACTTTGTGGGCTGGTCTTCAGGTGAGAGGAAAATCTTTTGGTAAATACTGGGGACCAATGCAGTGTTTGTTTAGCCTAAAGCTGAATTGAAGTGAAAAGTGTCATGAATAAGGAGTAATATCCCAGCTGCAGTGAAGGACTATTTATGTTGAGATAGGTGAAGGGAGACTCAAGGGTCCTTTGTTTCTCTGAGCAGTAGTACCCTCCCATGTCCTCATGTCTCTGTGCCTGTTTGCAAAGCTTGCCCACCCAAATATTTACGCACCATGTTTGTGGAAAGCCCTTTTAAAACACTGAGGACATTGAACTGTTTTTATTCCCTTTGAGTCATGGATTTGGACCTCTCTTTCTAATCATGAAATGAGAGTTATATTTGTAGAAAACAAAGGAGGTTTCCCCCTCCTATCCCATGACTCCAGACTTGAGCCTTTACAGAAATTAAAGGTATGTGCATATATTTGGATAGGATTTTTAACATAGCCTTCTTCTTCCTCTTTTGTTCTCAGTTGCCTTAATTACCTGTTCTCCCTGATCTGATGCAGTTTAGGATTGTAGGAAGCATGCACTTTCTTCTGGAATAGAAACCTGACTTTTTTTAATCTTTGTCATTGACATAAAAAATATTGGAATTGACCTGGAATATTAATGGTGATATTTCAATACTTTGCTCCCATGGTCAGGAGAACACAGGAATTTCAAGGATAATGCAAAACCATAATTAAAGCTAAAAGTAAACTGAGAGTCTGTCAAAGCTCAGAAAACTTTCCAGAAAAGTTCACATTTTTATGGACTTGTTATTTTTTACAAATCTATTTTCATCTTTCCTGTCACATCTCCAAACCTTTCTGTAATGAATCACCGTCTTTTTCCCCCCTAATTTAAATTCTGCTCTATCTGTTTGGAATATTAGGTATGCCTTAGCAGTAAAATTATTTTAATGATGTGGCTGAGTGCTCGTATATATTCAGGCAAGCAAACATAAAATGGTCATTCTTTATATTAAGGGTCTATCTATAGTTTAGAAAAGGTAATAAATGATAGATTGAAAGCATAGGTGTCTCAAGTAGTAGATGGTGAGTATTACAGAGGTTATTAGCTCATTGAAGGTGCCACAGATGGCTGCAGGCCAAACTTGGAAGCAACCTGCAAAATGGCTGGACTCTGTAACAACTGATTTACTATATACTAGCATGCACATTAACTCTTTATCAACTCTATGAAATATATATGTTTGGCAGGCAAATGACAAGTAGGACTGTAAAAAGAGATGTAAATTTCCTTATGAATGGCAGTATACTTGGTCTTATTTTAGTTTAAATGTGCAGTAGGATTTGTAAGCATTCTGATGTCACCTGAGATTCAGGTTTTGTTTTCAGCAGTGGCATTGTGCAGTGACTGCCTCATTTCTAGACAGGATTAGACTTCTAAATCTCCTAAACAGTGCTGAATATGTTGCTGTCTGTTTCATTTACTGTTAGCCAAATGCCCATTTTAAGCCCACAGCTTTTCCTGCAATGTGTGTGTGTGTGTCTGCTTTACCAGAAGCAGCAATGGATGTAGTGGGGGAGCTGCAGGCGTGGCAAGGACCCCCCTTGTCTCAGATTCCAATATCTTTCCATAATGATCACCCTCTTCCTGGATTCCAGGATAAGAGTGAAGCTAATAACTGCATTATCTCCCATGCCTTTCCCTATTAATCTGAGGAGGCTTAGGTGACTGTGGAAGGATTTGGGGTATCTCATCCTGCAACCAGCTGCTGTAATTTGCCATAGTGGAAGAACTGCCAGAACTGAGGCAGGTAGGGACCTTTCAGGGCCCAAGCAGAACTAGATGTGCCACAGCCACTCCTCAGAGCAGTCTGGTAGCTGTTGTGAAGGTGGGGAAAGAGACCACTGCTTCAGCATGTTGCAAAGTCCAGTGCTCTACTGCTAACAAGTTGTTGTCTTTTTTTTTTTTTTCTTGTGAAATATAGCAGGGTTTTGTAACTTAAGCCTGTTATTTCTATCTTGTCTACCCTGGAAGTGGAGAATAAATTGCCCCCTTCCTTTTTCCTGCAACCTTTTATGTAGATGATTACTGCTATTGTATCTCCTCTTACTTTTCTGTCTACTTTAGTGGTTGTCCTTGTTTCATGGCTTCATTTGTTACAATCAGCAGGAAAATTCCCTTACACGAAGTGGTGTTGGATCAGACCCTTTGCTAGATAAAGCTCTGTGTTGACAACATCATTGTAATGTTCAAACGTTACATATTGGGATGACAAGCATGTGCCATTTAAAATTGTGCTTAATGGGCAACAATCTCATTTGGAATAAAGAAGGGTTATGTCCAGGCTGCTTACAATCATTATTTCTCCTTCCAGCCCTTCCAGCTTCCCAGCCCGAGTTTTTCTAGCTATTCTACCACTGTTCATGCTTCCTTGCAGTAAACACTGTAATTTTTAAAAATTATCATAAAGCTTCTATTCTAAGCTTCTATTGACCAGGGATGGGAAACCCAGCATAAGAATGCAGAAGGTTACAGTGCTGAGACTTGTGAGTTTTGTTTACTAATAGAGTTGTTTGTCATTAGGTGTTTCCAATAATGGCTCTAGAAAGCATTGAGTATTTTTATGTCTTCCCTTCAATTTATAAATTCAATTTACCAGAGAGTAAGAAAACAAAGATATGGAATGGTCTAAATATTCCTGGGTAGTTTTACTGATTTTTTTTTTTTTTTTTTTTTTTTTTCTTGGGATTTTTTTTTTTTTTTTTTTTTGTCTAGGATCTTCTCTTCTGCTTCAGGTAGGCTTAGATTTTCAGGGAAAAAAATCCGAATAAATCCAAAACCATTTCACTTTCTTATTTTCTTCTACATTTTCTTTTTCATAACACAGAGAAACAGGGAATAATCTCAAACCAAATGACAGGGCTAGAAGTTTTGGGGTAAAACTTCTAAGGATCCCTGATGACAAGGCACCTTTCCCTTGGCATGGCTGTCTAGAAGAGAGAGGTTGCAAAGGGCTCTTTTACTTATTCAGTCTATGATCTGTAAGGTCCTTGTGGTCTCCGGAGTATGAGAAGATGTGATGAGATACTGGTACAAGGAAGGATTCAAACCCTCATAGCTAAAATTCAGGAGTCACAAGGTAAGTTTTCCTCTTTGTACAAATGTTCTTTGTTTTTGTAGAGATATCAGTAACCTATATACTATTTTGGGTGAGCACATATATAGCTATTTTCTGAACAGAACTTCTACCTTTATCCTCAATGTGAAAAACAAATTTTTCTTAGTCCTGGAGAGTTCAGGAGAACATGGGACTGAACAAGTTTATAGACCAAGCTGGGCATGGTTGCCTCTTGCAAAGACACTAAATAAAGACAATTCTGAATATTGTAGTAAAAGTTGTAAAAAGTGGTTATTTAGATTATGGTCCACAGTCTTTATGTGACAAAAGCTGCTGAGAATAGATTCATATTTCCAGAACTAGGCTCAAGTTGCCTTGGGATAGGAAGATGGAGGAGAGTTTTGCTAATTTCCTTTATTCAGAGCTAGTTTTTTCTTCTGCGCTTTTAGGAATTCTCATAAGCGTAGATGTCTGAGAAGAATCTGTATATTATATGGGTTGCCAAGCTGTCTCTATGAAGCAGGACCTCTCCAGAGCATCTTATGAACACAAGGTTTGATAGATATTTTAGCACAGTCTCTGAGTTTCCCCCTGCTGAGTCATTCAGGAGGCGAATGGTTTGATTTCTGTCTGTAGCCAAGGTGGGTTGCATAAAATCTGTGATGCACAAATTACACTAGACAAGCAAAGATTCTGCTTGTGAATTGATAGTCAGGTAACAGGTGTTTTGCTGAGACTTTTTATTTCTCTGCCTTCATCCACATTAAAAAATGTGTAGTAAAGTAATTCAGCAAGAACTGATTTAAGTTCAGGATCATGCAGATGCCTGAGTAATGGCTAATTATGGGTGCCCAGTGGGAACATTTATAAAGATACCTGATTCTGTTGAGCCTCTATAGTCCACTAGGACATCAGCACAGTGCTGGATGTATTGAATCAAATTTAATTTTATTTAACTTAGACTGAGATTTCTCCTACTTCACTGGATATGATTACAGTTGATCAGAGGTTTAAAAAACTAAACCAGCTAAAAACATTAGGCTTGTCTTTTATACCTGGCTTGTCTTTACAGTGATCTAGCAGAGGAATATATGCATATTAATGGAAGTGAGAATTAGTCCTGTTTTATGCTAAAAAACTCAGAGATAGGGGAGAGCATTTGGAAGCTATTAGCTTAAGTTTGCCTTGTACATTCACTTTCCTCCAGCCAGATTGAACATGAAATGATTTGGCATGTGTTCTTGATCCTCTGTCATTGATGAATGCCACTTTGTGACATATTTGCATGATATTTTGAGCAGGATAAATGGATGCTTGAGTCTTTTTTGGAGGCTTTGACTTTGGATTTTTTCCAGAAATATAGTCTTGCTGTTGTTGTAAGCTCACATTGTGAGCGTTATTTCCCACACAGTATGGCACAAAGTCCTAGTGTTATTTATTCAGGTTGCCCTTTGCTGTGGCCTGCAACTTCTCTCTGCCTGCTATGAAAGCACTGAAAGAAGAGGGGAGTTGAAACCTCAACACTTCCCCTCTTTTTCATGATTTTCTGGGTAGGGTGTGAGAAACGTGCAAAACGAGATCTTTAAAGATGCATAGTTGCATGTGAGGAGAGCAAAACTGTCCTTTCTTAAACATGGAAGCTGTTAAATATATGTAGCTGGAGAGAGTCTTGCTATGTCTCCTGCATGCTCACCCAAGCACCAGGTGGCATCTGTCCCTAAAACTAACTGATCTCTATCTGATTGTTTACGACTCTTGTGCCACACTCATTATTTATTTAATGAAATGTCCCAGTGAAGCAGAAGAGCCATTCATAAGCCCCCGACAACAAACAATCATGAAAATTGCCTTTGAATTTCCCTAATTTGCTTGTAAAAATCAGAACAATGGAAGAGAATAATTGCAGTTATTAAAAGAAATTGCTGCAGGCAAAATATAACCCATTTTAAAACTCAAATCCAGAAAAACAGAAAGGGGTGCAAATAGGAAAGCCCACCCAGTAAGATGCCTCACATTCCCTACCTCCTTTTGCCTGCATAATGAGACTTCCCAGTGCTGTTTTATTTAACACTGCCTTTTAGGTGGAGAATCAGAGCATTTAGTATCAGCACAGTCAAGCTGTGTGTGGCAGCGCCTCATCTGGCACAGACACTCAAGAGCTGCTTTCTTCCCATCTGCATCATGCCGGTGCAAAAACATCCCTCTCTGGAAAAATAAGTGTGTTGGGAACCAGTTGGAGGAAAACTCACTCCAGCATCAACCACTCGATGGAGAGGACTTTAACTCATCCCTGGGCATGAAGTAGAATGGTTGTGAAACTAAGAGGCTTTTCAAAACGCACCTGGCTTTTGGCATCACATCAGCCCTAACAAGATTTATTTACTTCGGACATTTAAAGACAGATTTTAAAGAATTTGTATTCCTGAAGGTGTGTCTGTAGGGCTCTGGAGATTCCTGTGGGTGCAGACCCAGCTGACTTAGCACGTGGAAAGGGCAACTGCTGTGTGCCCTTGGCCATACAGAAAATCTCTAAGTAATGGCAGAAACAATCAGAGCTTTGACTTTTGTGTGCCTGACTTCCCTGTGCAAGTAGGAGTTCAGTTCTTCCACCAGTTAAACACTGCAGCACTAAGCAAAGTGATGCTTAAGTACGTGCAAAACTTGTCTGTCAGAAACCAGATGGCATTGTAAGAGGAATCTGTGCCTCATTCAAACTGCTTTTGTCCTGGACAATTCAATAGAGCTTTGTCCAGTATAACTGAGCACGGGGGTAACTCTCATCCCTGACTACAAATGAAAAGTGTTTGGCTCTCCCACTTTTGTATAAGAAGATAACAGAACAAAGGATGACTGCAATTTAAGGGCATGAACCCTCATTTTCTCTCCAGTCCACCTAAATAAAAGAGAATTTCTTGTTGGTCTGTGATATTCCCTTCTGCAAGTCAAAGCCTTTTCAGTTCCTACTGCAAGTAATGGCAGTTTACTCACAATTTTTCAGCTGCATGTGATATCCAAAATTGCCTGCCTTGTTGTAATGAAAAGCAGCCTGCCAACACGGAGGTCCTTCCAAAGAAGCCTGGCTATTGTGAGAGAAGAGAAAGCAACTGTGGTAATACTCCTGCATTGCTGTTTCACTTCATGCTTCACCACAGGAGCAAAGCAAGGCAGCAGAGACCGCTGACAAGTGTTTACAGAAGGTGGCTCTTTGACAAAAATGATTATCAGGCAGTGACTATAATAAAACTTTAGCAGGAGATAGTGGGTTTTCTTGGGTTTTTGTGCCCAGGCAGCTGGCAGTCTTAATTGCTCTGAAGAAATAGAAACAGAATTTAATTTTCTTCTCTTGTTATTTGGGTATGTAAATCATTCAGCATTTTAACTCCATGACTTCCTGCCTAATTTTCCCTTATCAAATTAAAGGTGGATGGGACTTTCTTTTAGTTGCCTTGCTGTACACATTGAATAAATCCACTAAATATCTCCAGTTTGCATTGATTCATTGTGAGTAAAATGTAAACTATAGCCAGTATTGGAAGCTGTTTTTCCAGGTAAGGCCAAAATGTTAAATGTAGTTTGTTTGATCAGTGTTATTCAAGGGAATCTGACAATCTGTATTCGTGGCAATTGTATGCTCTCAGGCACACGGTGTGATTCTTGGGCCTGTTCCGTGGAGGGCCAGGAGGTGGACTTGGAGGACCCTTGTGAGTCCCTTCCAACTCAGAATATTCCTTCTTTCTGTTATTTTAAACAGCTTTTGTAAATCCAGATAGACTTCTCCATGAACACTGGGGAATATTAGTTAAGTCTATGGCAATCTGAGGCTGATTTAAGAATACTGTAGTATTTCTTGTTCTTATTCCAGCTTGCTGAACTATTTTGTTGTCTTGGATGTTTTTACTGTATTTTGGTCTCACAAGTGGTTTTTATGGTATTTAATTTCCTTAAATATCTTGGCACAGATGATTTGACACAGCAAGTAGGCTCAACAAATCACCAACAAAATGTTTCCTCTTTTCTGGATAATTCCTGTAGTTGTACAGACAGAAAGATAAGGAAGAGGGCAGAGCGAATGTATTTCAGTCTGTAACTTTTACCCCCTCTCCTTTTTACTCTGGAATGGTATTTCTAGAGTTATTGGACCTGTTAAAAGTGAGCAGAACTAAATAATGGAAGAATATTGTTGCAGGCAAAGATTATTCTGACATCCTTTCCATTTCTATAAGAACCTTTGCTGATTTACTTGCCAAGTGAAGGCAGGCTTTCTTTTCTCTCTCCCTTTATCATTTGATCAGACAACCTCACTGTGGGACCACGAAGGCTCGTGGGAAAGTCAGACTGCAAGCTCATACCTTGTTTTTCTGAATGCACTAGCTGGGTGATCCAGAGCTGTTATTTGGAGCTTCATGCCACAGTTAGATTTGTTATGAAGCTGTTCAGTGAATGTTTTTCTGCAGTGTGAATGTTCCTCTGCATGAAAAGTGAGAGGTGCTAAAGGTGGCTGCTAAAATTCACTTTGTGTTGTACAGAGGTAGAAGATGCAGCAGTGGCAGCTCAAACACAAGAGTAGGACGTTTTTAGTCTCAGAAAGAGCAGTTCACAGTGTGTGTGATTGTTCTTAAAGGGTGGCAGTTTCAAGTGTACAAGGTGGTAATTCATATAAATATCTAGAAGATACATGGTACAAATCAGGCAAAATATTTCCCAGTAACATTGAATTTAGGGACTGCTTTGGGAAACAAGAACAAGCTTTGGACATCTTGGAAATCCTTATCTCATCTTCCATAGAAGTGTTTGTTTATATAAAAGCATCCAACAAATATTTTGTAGTAAATAAAGGCACTTAGAAAGCAAATGCACCCCTCTATGTTTCCCCATACTAATGGGTACACCAGATTCTCTTCAGAATTGCAGCCTGATGCATGTTACTGCTTCTACTGCACCTCAAGTTACAGCTCTTGACCTTTAAATGTTAAGAATAATAAAATTCATTATTAACAAGTAGTCAATTTAAAAATAAATGCCCCTCTGGTAAAACCAAGAAGTAATGTTTTGAAATACTGCCACCTTCTGATCAGTCTAGGATGGAGAACTGAGTTATTAGGAACTGGACAAAAAAATTTATCGACTGTAATAATTCTGTTCTTGATTTCATCATGATAGAGCCTTGTTGCACCATTTGATTTGCAAGGCTAACTTCCACTGAGACTACGTAAGTGAGGCTACATATACAGTGATGTAAAGAGATGAGGAAAATGCAGTGTGATTTACAAGTGATGGGAGAGAGAGCAGCACGCTTGTTTGAAATGAAGAAAAGCACTTAAGCATATTATATGTGAATTTCAGGATTTACAAGCACAGAGCCTATGCTTTAAGTTACATAAGCATTAAACGCACTACAGAGCTGCTGCTAAAATGTTTCTATGGCCTGCACCTGATGTTAGTCCTAGAAAAGCTGACTTCTCTACTCTTCTGTAACACCTGTCTCTGACATCACTGTGTCCATGAAGGGTTAATTTTTTTAAACCATTTTACTTTGTTAACATTCAGATGTTACTTGTCTGCATACCACCTTTGTGTATATTTTAATTATCCAGATGGTGTTTTATGTGTCCAGTCCCATGTCATTACTGTATTACTTAAACTTGGCAGTGATGAACAGAAATAACTTTCCCCAAGCTGGCTTTTTCTTACAAAATTCATCCAATTTCAGCTTCCCAAATGTCCTTTGGGCTGTGGTAATATATATTGTGTACCTAAATGGCTTGCATATAATTTTTTATTCCCTTGATAGGGAAAGACAGTTTGACAAGGAAAATGTTTAAAAGAAATAAAAATTGATGCAAAACCTAAGCTAATGGTGCCCTTAAACTTATAATTTCAAACTCTCCGAATTTAGCTTCTTAAATTTCCTTGAATTCACTTGAATTAATCCAGGGTTTTTGTTGTGGTCAGGTGAGGTGGGGATATCTGTCACATTCCCACTTGTGAGATTGTAATGGAGCAGGATGATGCCAAGGTTCTGACTGCATTGCATTTTCTCAAAAGGGTGCAAATAAGATGTGTTTACATTGTAGGCAGAGTGGTTTTTTCCACAGTAGAATGGCTATTTTGAGATGGTGGCTGAGAAAGAGAATCCCTCTGTTAAGTGTTATTTGGGTGGTTACAGGACAGCAGCAAAGGGAGAGTGTGACTCATTTTGAAGTCACAGCACTGCTGTCTTGTGAATCTATCCCACATTATAACTCCACCTTGGCAATCTTTTAACTTACTAGCTGATTCCAACCTAAGTTTAGAGAGGAGGAGCATTGACCATGCTGAGTTTATCCATGCTTTCTGAAAATATTAGGGCAACCAGAGGATTCAAACCTTACCAGTGCCCCACTAAAGAGAAAGACTGTAATTTGAGCTCTACTGTATGGCTGTACACCAGGGGATCCACGAGCTAGAGAGATGGGCTCAAGGAAAGAACTCAAAAATATCACAAACTCCTCTGCTTGTGTAATTACTTGTATGTTGGCTTTGATAACTCTAAAGCAGGTAAAATGGCTGGGTTTCAGCAATGCAGCTGAATCCTACAGCAGGATTTGCACTGCAGTCTGGTAATGGCAGGTGAATGTCAAACTGCTATGCACAGAGGGGAGTGCCCTGGACATGAAGCCCCTTATGACCTTCAGCAAGCCTTTTTTGTAATTAAAAAATGAAAATAAGAATGTTTTTCTCATCAGAAAGGTGAATAGTCTTGAATCATGAACTTTTTGAAGCACATGAAGCTCTGCTGCCATCCCAAGATGTATATTTCCCTTCCTGGTTTCTAAATATGTTTTCCTTGTTTCAGCTGAATGTAGAACCCTCTCTTCTGCTGAACAATAGAAATTGCATCTCTTTGGCCTCAAACAAGGAACTATCCCATAGGAGAGTGTTAGAGCTTCTTCACAGAATCTGCTAAATGCAAATGACAAGCCACACAGCAAGATTTGATAGCAATCTGCAAGTGTTTTTAAAACAGATCTTAACCATATGTACAGTGTACCACTTCTGCTGTTGTATATTGAGCTCAGGAGAAAGCAAGTAACATAATTGCCTTCAGCAAAATTGTCAAACAAGGAAACCTTTTAAAACTACATAGAAGGGGGAACATAATGAAAGCCCTGGAAGGAAGAGGCTAAGAGAAGGAAAAACTGGCAGGGAACATTAACATGTACTTTTAACTAGTCTTTTCACAGAGAGGAGAATGACCCAGAGGCTTGACTGCTGTAGCTCTTTTTTTTTTTTTTTTTTTTTTTAAATATTTGTCTGCTGCTGTGTAGAAAAGAAATGCTTATTTCCCATGTGTTATTTTACTTTTCAGTTTGGACAAGCATGAGGAAGCTTTATTTAGCCCGTTGAGTCCAACCTCACAGTAATGGAGCACATAAAACTTTCAAGAAGTGAAAGGCATGCTGAACTCACATTTCAGATAGTTTTCCGGATAACTCCTTGGCTGTTATATCCATATGTCATAATAGGCATAAATTATTAGAAATTATTTGCTAGAGTGTGCAATCATATTAGTTCCCAGGGACCTTTTAGACTGGATTTATGAAGAGAGATATTTTCTGAGTATTTTTCCTACAGAAACTACATATTCCAGGGCAAATCAAGTTTTTATGAAATAAGGACTCTGGATTTAAATTGCTGACTGATACCCAAGGGGTAGTGAGTGCATCCTCCAGGTGCAATTAGGGATAACTGTCTGCAAGGGTGTTGCATCTTGCAGCAATTCCTGCTGGAAGTGGGAGGATATTTTTTGCTTTATGGCATATGCAGATGTTGCTGAGTAGCAGCCACTTTGGTTCCCTTCCTGCAGAAGCATTGTGGAGAAAGGGCTCAAGAGTGAGAAGAGCTTTAAAATCTTCCATCTGGGTGAGCTGAAAGCTATGAATCAAAATTGCCTTTGGGTAAGGAAAGGTGATGGTCTTTTGGGCCTTATGGTTTAATGGAAACCTGCAAAATTTAAACAAATAACAGTTACTGTGGTAGTTGTATGCATCAGAGCTCTGCTGTTTCCAGCTTTTATTTACTCGTGGAAAGTGCACTTCATCCCATTTTCACTTCAGCCCTTGTCTTCTTGTGTTGTAAGGCAGCACAAGCACAGCACATTAGACAGCCCACAGATGATATGAAAGAGAAAACTTTTCTCTGTCAGATGTAGGTAGCTTGCTCTGAACATTGAAGATTTACTGTCCCTTTTCCTCTCTTTTCAAGCTGTCCTTGCTGTTTGAGGAAAAGTCTTGCATGAATGTATAAATGCCATCTATCCCGTGTTTTAACCAGATGCTAAGTTCTCACCTGCCCTGGATGGGTTCACGTGAACAGTTCTGAATCCACAGACTCAAGACTGTGGGCAGCCTGAATCCCCGGTAACTTGGTAGAATAAGAGAGTGCAAGACAGCAATGAGCAGGGCTTTAGCCTTTGTCTAGTCGTTGCTACTGCAGCCAGTGCAGATAAAATTCTAGCAGTCTGGCTTTTCCTAAGACTGTACTCTGCAGTACAGAGTGTGATAATCACAGTAACCTGGTCCTGAGTGGTGGGGGAAGGAGTCTGATAGGAAGCTTTTAGTACAGGGATGTGTGAATAGAGGAATTCCATAATTAACAATAATGACCAGCACAGGTGACATTTCTTTCTAGTTAATAGCTGCTGGTGTGAAAGGCCCTGAGGCAGAGCCTCAAGCTGCTAAGCCAGCAAGTGAATTGCTAGACTATTTGACCTGCAGTTCATTCCTAATATATATGGCATTGCTATGAAAAAAACAAGCAAAATGTTCTCAGGCACTGCTTCTTGGGCTGTGTGGGAATGCCAGCAATTTTGTAGTTGGGATTGAAGCAGTTTTCTCATTTTGGCAGTAAGCTATGCCCAACTGTTTAGAAAGATACAGAAATGTAAGCATCACTTGAATCTTCTATAGGAGAAGCAAATAAAGTCTTATACATATGTGAATCTGTAAAAAAATATAACCAAATTCTGCAGTAGGAAGGTTATGTAGTTTTGCACCCTTAGGGCCATGAAAGTTGACCCATGAAAAGTAGTTTGACTGAAAAAACAGTGGTGCTAAAACAGACAATGACACCTGGGCCATCATCTTTTGTACTGTCTCCCTTTCTGGAGATTCCTTCCCCAACTTTTATAACTAAAATGGATAAAAAAAGGTAGATGATTCTGAATGATTCTGCAGGCAAGAGAAGTGGGGCTAGTGACCAGGCGCTGTGGTTTGACACTGGCCAAATGCCAGGCATCCACGAGAGTCACTTACTTTCAGAGTAAGGCTGCTGGAAAAACTTTGGAGTTCTCTGCACTGCACTGCCATTCTGGGAAGGAAGAGGTATTAAAATGAATTTTTGGAAGATTTTTAACTGTGCTGTTATTAGGAGGAAGAAACCAAACATCACAAAACCAATTAAAAGTAAAGTCAAGTTGCAGTTGCTTTTTTGCTGCAGTTGCAAGGGCTATTTGTGTAGGTAATGTTTGGCTTCATCACAAAACTGTGCTGTCATCATCTCTTGCATTCTCTCACTTCACCTGTGTGGCTTTTACTATGCCTCTAGTCAGGGTTCTGGGTTTTAGAGAAACCTCTCTGGCTGGAACCCCAAGTGCTAAGTAGTTGACATATCAGTTTGTTTCTACACAGTGAATATTAAAATTAATGTAAAAGACTAAACCTCAAAGACTAAATAGACCATGAATTAAATTTCCTATGGAGCTCAGCTTCTATTAGCAGTTGTATAAACAGAGTCACTGAAGGGTTTAACCTCTCCCTGCTCCCTCCTTTTCTGTGGGAGCAATTGGTACAGATAGTTTCTAGATCTAACCATTTTACACCTTTTTATTTGCACTTGATTTACTCCTCTTAGCTGATCATTAGTTGATGAGATGCAGACAGTGGCACCAAGCACAGGTAGTGCTGTGTGTGATGTATGAGAACTTTGCTGACATGAAATAGGATGGTTGGGGTAAGTCTCCTCTAAACACCAGTGCTGACATGAGTACATCAGCATTGGTGCAGTCTTATCTTGAATAGTCCTATCGCTGGTGATAGACCTGAAAGTTTTAGCAAGGGCTGTAGTCTCCTTGAAAGGTATATAAGTTATTGTTTTCCTGAAAATGAACATATAATTTCTCTTTTAGCATTTTTCAGCTGAGATCCTTGATGGTTTCTACTGTGATCAGTATTGTGTTAATGCACAGCAGATACTGCACAGATAATGCACAGATAATGCACAGATAATGCACAGAAGTTGTGCTTCACTGTTTTTGCAAGAGCAAAAAAATGCCCTAGTTGTGCTGGGGACTGTGACAGTTCCCAGGTGTTACAGCTCTGTTTCCTCCTGCCTAGGGGAATGATAAGGAGCAGTTCTCTCTCCTGCTCCTCACAAAACAACAGCCACAGCATGCGGGACTGTTTGGGTAGGTATGATCAGCCCCTGGTGCCATGAGAAGAGAGTGTACTGGCATGGATCACGTGAGCTTCACCTGCCAGATATTTCCATGAAGAGCTCAGGTTATTGAATGGTTTGAACTGGATATAGGTAATGTAGAGGAAAGCACAAGGTTGCTTGTTCCCTGTTTGCATGGTAGTAACTGTTAATTTTAGCTAGTGGCTTGGGAAGCAAAGAAAGCACATTTTGTTAGGTAGTTTATAGGCACAAAAAAGGAGATGAGCATCTGTAATCATGCAGAACGGAGAAATTCAAGTGCTGGGCAGCCTCTGCCCGTTTCCCAAGATTATTTGCAGTGGCTCTGCTGAAAATGTGTGTAAGGCGAATGGGGGATAATATCCTATAAACCCTCTTATCTCACTCACAAAAAGCTAATATCAACAATAAATCAACCCCTGTTCATCACATGCAGTGGGTGAGTTTGTGCTCCCTAAAGAACTGAAGAACCATGTGAAGTCTGAAGCTGAGCTCTAAGGAAATAGATATTTAAACACATCGATAAATAAGTACCTTACCCTGTAGTATAGGCATCAGCAGTGACCAAGTAGCTGAGCTGTTCTTGGCCAGGGGGGAGGCTTTTTGTTCACTTGCTTGATAAATTTTCCAGAGATGTCTCTGATACAAAAAGCTGATGCTGGGTCTCTTATGCTAGAGAGAGCATTTCTGTTCTTATGGTACTGAATCTCTGGTTCCAGTTACTTGAGCAGTTCTGCTGGTGTCTCCTGTGTTTGAACAGTAATAATCAGCATTGCAGAAAAAATTGAAAATACTACTCCTGTGCAACTCCTGTAGACCATAGCATTTTCTGAAAGTGACTTCACTCAGTCTTACACTTAGCATGTCCCCAGAAAGCCAAATTTTCAAAAGAGATATATTTTCCATTAAAGGCTATTGCACAGCAATGAGTTTAATTCCAGGTAGGCACATTATATCAACCTTACCTTATTTCAGATTGTGGTGGGAAAGGCACTCTGTGAAGATGTGGCTTACTAAATTATCTCTGTGAATCTGTAGGTGGTAACTTCAAGCACTCTGCCTGCCTGACCCAGTTGTTAATATACCCAGTTAAAGGCTGATGTGTTCAGAGGAAGAGCTAATCTGTCTCATTTAGCAGGCAGTGTGTCAGAGCTTGTATGTGATATATCTGATGTGGTGAGTGGCATGTCTGACTCGGCAGTTGAATAACATTATTCATTCTGGAACATATCTTCTTCAGCAGAGAATATAAACACAAGCCTTTTTTTTTTTTTTTGTTAGCAGATGATTGAGCACATACCAACATGAATCAATCCCTTTCAGTATGCAGAAGGGTTTTCTTTTTTTTTTTACTCTGTACATCATTTCCCTCACAGGACGATTATTTTACATATCAGTTGCTGGGATGTATTCAAAGCGTAAGGGAAACCACCGACTTCCAAGAGCTTTGGATCTTTAAGCCAGCCCAGCCATTCAGCAGGCAACATCAAACATGGGTAAAATCTGTTGTGTGTCTTCCTGCTCTGTGGTCCCATGAGATGTCCCAGAGAGAGCATTTCTCTCTTTTCCTTGCCAGAAAGCTGTGCTGTATTTACTTTTGAATAAGATGAGCTGGGAAATTCATGGCCTTGAAACTGATACAGCTTACAATTGTGCTTCTTCCACCGTCTGTTGTGTTATTTTGTCTTTTCGGTGTTTGTTTTTGGTTTTTTTAATGCCTTAGTGCTGGATAAAACAAAAAATGCATGTGACCGTCAAAAGCTGCCTGAAGATGTTTTGGGCTCTGAGCACAGGCAAGTTTCTCAGTCTGTCAAAGAAGTAATTGTACCTTTCTGACCACTGCATACTCTACTATCCCTGCTGTAACTGAGTCTTACACTCCTTCAGGGATCAGCACACACTTTTTGGCAGCTCACTCTCTGCAGGATCACATATTTTTTCTCGAAAGGGCAAGACATCTGGCAGTGTTTGGAAGGCTGGCAGTACATTGCTGCAAGCTGGCTGGTGCTCAGTGCCATGGGGTGGGGAGTGGTGGTGGTGTCAGCATCTCCAGGGCTGCACTTGAGACCGGGGAATAACAAGAATATTGAATTGTAGCTCAGAAGGGAAGCAGGGCTGCCTCCCAAGTTGCACTGGCACTCCTAAAGGAACCATAGGAGAGTGAATGCTTATCTGTTGAGTTAGCAGAATGCCTAATGGGAAGGGGAACCGATCATCTGATTAGCATTGGCACGTTATCCTTCAGCAGCAGATTGCCTCAGGCAGTGGGCACAGAGCTGCTCATCCCGCACAGGTTTCACATTGCTCTGCTCCGTTTAGCTTATGCTTTGATTTGCTTCACTTATTTCTCATTTGGTGGAAGACAGAATCAATCAATTTTGAATACAAGTTGCTCAACAGAGGGATGCACTATTTTTATTATTTGTGCTACACACCTGTCTGCCTGTGCTATTAGCATGTTTGCTCTTCATATTGTTTTCACTATCAATAGGAACACTATCAACTGCTCCTGTTTGTTTTTTTGCTATTATTTTTTAAGAGGTAAGTCCCCACTGTGCAAATCTCCGACAGTGTGTGCTGTTGATGGAGTCACATAAGAAGCACCACAAACCTGGGGTTTACTGGTCAAAATGCTGTGGGTGAAAGA
Source organism: Cisticola juncidis (assembly GCA_013400215.1). Taxonomy (NCBI): domain Eukaryota; kingdom Metazoa; phylum Chordata; class Aves; order Passeriformes; family Cisticolidae; genus Cisticola; species Cisticola juncidis. The sequence continues at coordinate 558,057 of VXBR01009209.1, read as the reverse complement.
GCCATTAATATAAAACGTAAAATCACAAATGGTGGTTTCTATTATTGTGCCCCAAGCTCCCTTTATCTTTTGTGATAAAATTAGTAGGCTTCTTTCTGATGACCACATAAAAATATATCTTGGAAAGGACCTGAAATGCTGCCTGAAAGAGCAGCTTGCTTCTTTTTTCTTGCTTGCAAAAATCTTCATTGCAGCAGCTAAAGAAATGCATGTAATCATTCCCAAATTAAAGATATCTGTTCTTTATTAATTTTGGATGAATCTAGGAGTAGGAAACTCACCTTCACCTTTATGGGGTGTCCTAATCTAAAATCCACACTGTGGCGAGCAAATAGCACAAGTGAGATAATGTTGGTTGTGGGCCTTTTCTCTAAGGTGTTGTTCCTGAGTATCTGAAGCAAATCAGTGCACTTCCTCGCAGGGGAAAACATGTCTCAGGAAGAATAATGCACAGGCTGTTTATCTACCTGTCTTGGACTGCTCACTGTGGGATGGGGATGATTTGTGATACTGTTGATTCTCCAGCATTTTCGGAAGTGGTGGCAGAGAGCCCTCTTGAGTTCAAAACCTTCCTAAAATTTGGGAATAATGTAACTTGAAAGTGGTCTCTGGAGATCTCTGGTCTGACCCTCTGCTCAAAGTAGGTCATATAGTGCAGGTTTCTTGAGCCTTGTGCAGGCGAGTTTTGAGTTTTTACAAGAAATAAAATCCCACAGTCACTCTAGAGGCTTGTGCTAATGTTTGGTCATGCCTAACTCATGATAACTCTTCTGTGTTGCAGGATTAGTAGTAGAGGGGGGCAAAAAAGTAGTTACCAGATACTGCAGTTCTCTGACTCTTCTACTGTCTGTGCTGAAGTGGTCCAATTTTCTTCAGGACCGGAGACAAATATCCATGTTTGTGTCTTCAATGAGATCAGAAGTTAAATACAGCTTCCTATACTTAGTCTGATAGGTATTCAAATAAATACACTCCATTTTTTTAAACAGTTGCAAAAGAATTTTATGGGAGCAGAGCACTCAGGGGAAGACAACTGTGTCCTTGTAACTTCCCTGAACTACTGTTATTTGGCTATTGGTTCCAAGTTTTGTTAGACAAGTGGAAAAAACGACATGAAAGTACTAGCTGGGCACATTTGACAGCTCAGTGAAATAGGAACCTTCCAACGTGTGTTAAGCAAAGACAGTGACTAGCAATAAAAATAAATGTTATTTATTTTGTAGCATGGGCAAACAAACTGTGGATTGTGTCATCTAAAGATAGGATTCAAAGAAATGATGATGCTGTTTTCAAAGAATTTATTAATCAGGATAATGTGTGTCTTTTAATGCTTCTGTATTACCCTTTCATTAAAATAATCAGAGTAAATCTACATGCAACATGAGCCCCTCCTCTCCCCCCACCCCAACAATAATCAACTTAAACCATAATTTTAAAGAGATTAGTGATGTGGATTGCCTGTCTTTAGAAATTGCTGATGTGTCCATATAAGTTGAAGTGTTGACTTCTGTAACTTTGATTTCCCTTTATATTGACAGGTCTTTTAAATGAGAAAAGATTTATTTCTTTTAATCAACCAGATATTGCAGTTCAGTTACAACTGTTGCCTGCAGAGGTGAGCTGTAGTACTACAGACATTTGTCATGTGAGGGTTTGCTACAGCACAGAATCACTGCTGAAAATGATCATGCCCACCACATCTTTCAGCGTTGATGTGAGACAAGCTTACCACAATTAATTTGCATTTGGGAAACCACCTCTCTGCCAAGACACAAAGATGATGATTTTGAGTTGCCATAATTATGTTATAAAAAGTATTTATCCAGAAGCCTGCCTCTTCCAAAGTCTATGTCTTCACAGTGCATATTCTGTGTGTGCCCCTTTTGTGGTTTCCTCACTGTAGCTGCAATAACTGACAGCTGAAAACATCATTGCAAGTCTGTCAAATGTGCTGTCTGCATAACTGGTGATAATCTAACTATTCTTCAGCTTCACATCTCAAACTGCTGGGAACTGAAACTTCAGCGCTTGTTATTGGCAGCGGTAGATGGAATTGAGTAATGTGGTTTGAGTGTCAAAGGCCTGTGGTGCTGACAGGAATATTAACAATAAATCAAACACAGCACAATGGTGGTGCTGGGCTAGAGTGAAAGGCGGGATCTTGCAGCCAGGTTGCTCAGCTCTTGCTTGTGGGAATAATTCCATTGGCTAGCAGATGCAAGGATTGCTAGGCTGGAGCTCCAGCAACGATCCGTTTAATTTAAAGCCATGCAGGAATGATAGCGATGGAACAAGTGATACGTGTGATGGCTGCATGCTCTACTGAGTGTTCCTGGCTGCCTTGCAGTCCTGTCACTCTGCACAGGCTGGTGAAGGGAATATCTCACCCCTGGTTAGGCAGTGATGTTGCTACTTCTGCCTGGCTGCTGTTGCAAACATTTTTCGGTGACGGCTGGGCTTGCACTTGCTGCATTTAAGTGAAGCTTTCAGGGCTGATGTTGAAAATGTCTCTGATTTGGAGTCAGCTTGTGAGATTGTTTCTTGCAGCAAATAGCTCCCAGCTTGCAGGAAGGACCCTGCCACCTGCATTTTGTCTGCTCTTCACACCCACAGGGAACTGAGCTGGGGAAAGGGGCTGGCTCCAGCCTCTGTGTCAGCAGAGGAACCAAAATACAGGGAACTGTTGGTGGGAGATTGCGTGGAAGTGTCTGGGTGCCTCATACAGTCAGCTTATTTGACTGTTTATCTAATGACTTATGGTCCTTCTGAACGTCATACACTCATCATACACCCTGTTTCCTTGAATGACTATTCCAGCAAGCGTCTCTGATGCCAAGCTTGGCCAACTCTCTTTTCAATAATGAGGTCCTTGATTATTGCAAGTTTTAGGTATTCTTTAAGGCCTGTGCATTAGGCTTGTTCTCTGTCCTAAGTAGAGATGAGGCAAAAAGAAGAAATGGCATTGAATTTTGGGATAGAAATCTGATGCTAGCTAACTCTACCTGGAAACCCCTTGGGGAAGGGCACTGCAAATATTTTTTGCAATTATGTGGAGTTTCTCAGCAGGGAGTCAGCTAACAATATCCAGTGCAACTCAGCAAGCAAGAAATGTAAAGCCAGGAGCTACGCATAATACAGAGATTTTGTTATAAATTAGAGTTGGAAATTAGACTCAGGCTGTGAAATAACCACAATTAAAATTCAGAGAGCAAAGAAGAAAAAGCTTACCTAGTGACCTCTGCTTGCTGCACAGGGTTAGAAAAGAAGCTGTGCTACTTTAGTATTCTAGCATAATTTGCACATTACCGAAATTTTTAGGAAATTAAAGGAAAACTCAGGGACTGAATTTTAACTGATGAAGGTAGCCTACAGGAAAGACAGGCAGGGACTTTTTACAAGAGCATGTAGTAAGAGGGAATGGATTTAAACTGAAAGAGAGTATGTTTACATTGGATAGTGAAAATAATTTATTTGCTATGAGAATGGTGAGTCACCGGAACAGGGAGTTGTGGATGCCCCACGCCTGGAGATGTCCAAGGCCAGGTTGCACAACTCTGACCAACCTAGTCTAGTGGAAGGTGTCCCTGCTCATGGCAGGGGGTTGGAACCAGATAATCTTTAAGGTCCCTTCCAACCCAATCATTCCATGATTTTATGAAAAACAGCATAAACCAGCTGATATCAAGGCATATAAATTGGTCTACAAGATCTAAATATGTGCCCCTAAATGAGGGGCTTCCCTTTATGCTAGGCCATTGTAGATGGAGAAAGCAAAGCAGCTTTTTTCTGGCAAGTCTTTGCACTGGTCCTAAATGATATGCCTCTATTCAATGGATATGAGTTGTTTAGCCATAAAGAAAATGATGTAAAGTTAACTCCAGAGGGAGAGAAATTCGCCCATAATAACTTAGATCAACACAAGGTGATTTTTGGGGTAATTCCTTGGTTTTGGATTTCCTTCAAGCAAAGGATTTTACTAATATGACACCAAATTATTCCTAGTTCAGGTTTGTTATGAATATTAAAAACCTAAAATGCCAAACCACCACCACCAATAAATAGTAACAGGAATCTAACACAGGAGCTCCCTGGAAACAAATTCAAAGGCAGCCAAATAAAATGAGATTAAAATATACAAAATACTGCAATTTAAAAGAAAATCACTGAATTATTGAAACTCCATAGAGGAGATGTCATAGCAGTACTTATGATCAGCCTGATTAAAAAAACAGGCCATGCTTCCCCCCACCCCCACCCTCCTCCTTTGATGTCAGGAAAGGTATTGTAAACTTTAAAGGATGTATGTAGTTCAATCAGATTGATCTAGAAGGTTCAAAGATATTGTAATTTCTTGAGCATTTATGCTTTATCCTATGTGGTGGAAAGAATGTTGCACGTCTACACAGTGTAACCCTTTTAATACTTTGTTGTAGGACTGGCAAGAGAAAATCTTTTTCTGTGGAGTGACAGAATAAGCAGTCTCCACAGAACAGCTCTGTGCTGACCTTTACTGTTCGGGGTCTGTATCTGGTGCAATCAGTGCAGTAAGTGCCTCACCTTCTCAGGAGGTGCTTTGCTGTCTCCAGTTAATTATTTTGCTATACATTTTCATACAGTCTTTGCAAGCTGCCTGATAATTGCTACGTCATCTGGCAGATTTGAGCTCGAGGGTAGCTTCTGGATCCCTTGCTCTCTGAGCACAAATTACATTCTCACTGCCCAAGAGGTGCATGGGCCTTGTGGTGGCAATTTTGGTGAGGATGTGACATCCAAGGGCTCTCCCTGTGCAAATGTGTTTGGGCAGAGCTGCTTCCACAGGACACTGACACTGATATCCCTGTGGTGCTCCACATGTAGCAGGGGGGATGCAGTTTGTGCTTCCAGAGGGGCGCTGTCCATGTTGGCTCCCAAAAGGAGAAGCTTTTTTGTAACCACTTCTGCCACTGGTAGTGAGTAGTAGTTTCAGGCTGGGATGGGACAAGTCTGAAATTACTTGCCTGTTATGTTAGGCATGCTAGAGTTTGGAGCCTCTGTTTTAAAAATTCCTCATGTAGGTAAACAAGATGGAAAAAAAATACCATTATTTCCTTTTTCAGAAGGAAAATGGAGTTTTCCATTTTCCATTACTCCAGACCAAAGGAGTATTTTAAAGGCCCAGTGAAGTAGATGGAATGGCAGCATTAAGGTGTGTCAGGTTACCTACCTTAAGATTCTGTGCCTTTGCAAAGGCACTCAGCACTGCCAAGAAGAGGTTTAGAACTCTGCTTCCAGTATAGGCAAAGCTGAATTCAGGAACTGTTATAAGGAATGCAACTCTTAAAGATTTTCCTCTTCATTAATTGTAATTTTTTAGGTAGAATCTGTTTGGAAATTGTATTTCACCAGAAGTGCTATACACAAAGAATGAGGAGTTGTAACTCTGCATCTTTTTATGTGAATTTCAATTTTATTTTAGCATTTCTGTAGATCTGCTCAAAAGTCTGCAGAATGGACTTGGCTTGCTCAAGGCCTGTAGCAGAGGATAAACCCAACTGGCATAATTGAAGCTATACCTATTAACACCAGCTGAAATATGTGACCCTGATCTTTGATTACTCTGGCAGAGGAGAGTGCTACAAGGCAGGGACTTTTTTAGTGGTCCTTTATCTACTTGAATTGTCTGGTCAGCTACAAGGAACAGAGGCTGTAAACAAGGGAAAATTGAGATGGCAAACCGATCAATTACAGAATATTGAAAAGATCAAGGAAATGGCAGCAATACTGCTAAACCCAATATGGAAAAGCCCTTCTTATCCAATAACCTCATTCTTGTGACGAAGATTATAACAAGATGGAAAATGGCACAACATGAATGCATTCTGGTGGCAATGATTGCTGTGAGAATTGGGACTGGTTTGTACTTCACCCACTCTGTCTCTCTTTCCTAGATTCTGTATCCCCGGCAACTCAGACAGAAGGTGTTATATTTATTATGTCCCTGTCACTTTTTATCTCTTATAGTGAAACCCAACATTAAATTCTCTCTCCATCTTCCACTGTTTTAAACAAGCAGGGAAATATGACTGCGTTGCCTTCTCTTAATCTCCTAATTAACCCAGCAGAATATATCATTTTCTTCTCTAACTGATAAGGTGTGTGCCATGGGCCTCTAAAGTGGCTGCTGCCAGCACATTTTCTGCCTCATCTTGTATGATGGGCTGCCCTGTGCTTTTAGATATGAGCTTGATTTTATTTCCACTATATAGCAGGTTTAAGGCCTTAAAAGAGGCAAGATCTGGAGACTGCACAGAGAGTTTGAGAGATGGCAAGGTATCTATCTGGAAAGGGTAACACACCTCATCTGTACAGGGTCTGTTAGATGTCTAAAGGCCATAGTTAAAAAAATACATATAAATGAAAGACATTTCAGCACGTTGCAGGATTTCTGCGTTCAGCTTGAAAAGGTGGTTTTTGGTTTTTTTTTTCTGTATTGAAAAACTTCTTTGAATTACTGAAAACACTCTTTATATCCCAGAGGTTGTTAGCAGTAGGAGGTGTGGAGGGAGAATCCAGCTTTGGCAGTCACGGGATCAAACTTGCTAGGTCAGATCTATATTATTTTTGATATGCTGGTGAATGTTAAGGCCATCTGGGTAAGATCAGAGCTGGTAACTAACAATAAAGAGGTGACAGCTTCTTACAGCTGCCTTTGAATAGAGCTTGTGGTGCAGCTCCTCTTTCTCTGTGTGAAGTTTAATGTTCCAGCATAAACCATTGCTGCTGTGATGGCAGTTTCACCTGAAAAAGAGATTTGAATTTTGCCATCACACAGCTTTCTGCTGCCATCTCCCTGATGACTGGGTGTGCAAGTGGCACAAAACATGAACTCAGTTAAGGAATGATGTAGCTTTCATCTTCTCCTATTGGGCTACTTTACTTGTGCTTATCTGCAGTGTGAATCATCCATTCTGGCAAGGCTGACCAGAGGATACAAATAGGGTCACAGTGAAAGCTTCTTTCTGTTTGTTTGTTCCAAGGTATCTCACACCTAATGAAGTCAAACCTGTTTATTTCAGCCATCCCTGCCATCCACATGATGCTGCTGCCTGTAACTGGGAAAATCCAAAAGGAATGGAATAGAAATGTCAACAGCAGTCTGGATCAACTCCATCTTCTCCAAGCTGGCAACACTGGTTCCTGGTCCAGGGCAGGGCTGTGAGATCCAGGTAAAGTCACAACCTATAAGTGCTTACCCTAGTTTGTGAGCTCCTTGCTGTCTTCAATCCCTGCTCACTGCTCAGTTCCAGTGTGCTGGAGTGGGAAGGAAGCAGCCTGGGACTGCAGCCTGGCCTGGGGGAGCTTCCCTGCTGCTGGCTCAGGATCTATCACAGGTGAGCAGATAAGCCAAAAGTGGATCCACACACTGACAAAGATAGAGAGAGTCTACTCTAATCTATTAGTGTCACAAGGAGTAAAGCATAAGCAACAGTTTCAACATAAAATTTTAATTCCCTTTTGTTTTGCTCTCTCTTCAACTTAGCATTCCTTCATGCTCCTCAGCAAAACAAGAGTCAGGCCTTGCATAAATAGGTGCTTCTTAGTCTTCATCTATGTCCAGAGAGCTGCAGAGGGCTCTTGCCTCAAAGCTAGGGAAATCCTCATTTAGAAAACAGGGAAGACAGAAATTACTGTCCTGGTGATGAGGGAGAAATACTTCCTTCTGTGTGACATTGTTTTCCTTCAGTATTACCCATATCAGGCTGGTCTGTCCTGCTCACTGTCTCCCTCATTCATTTGCAGAAGAGTAGTTCAAAAGTCACAGCTGCTGTTTGAGACTTCATCTATCCCTTTGCTGTTCTGCAGATAGGCCAAGACAACAGCTTGTTAGTATTTAAATGAGCATATCCATATTTTTGCATGAAATTCACAGTCATTTAAACCTCGTGTCTGGTCACTGAAACGATCTGCTCTCTAATTCGTGCTTTGCTTTTAAGTCTAACTAGAGTGTAACACTATTATGCAGTCATTGCCTCTCAAAGGAGGGATAATTCTGAGTCTAATCTGCCATTTCTGGGCACTTTTTTCCCCGATGTTGCTACTACAGTGTGAAGTGCGGGAGGATTCTGCACCATTTACATGAAAATAAGGGATATAAGGAGGAAATTAGGAGAGGAGGGGTGGAGTAGAGTACACCATATTCTGATGCTTCCCTAAGAGAAATTGCAGCAGCCTGTCTGTCAGAGCCTGTCTTGCTGGAAATGCATACCAGCTTAGCCAGGGAAAGTCATGCACTACCCAACTCTCTTGTAAATGCAGACTTTGTGACTCCCTTGTAAATGCAATCCTTTGTAAATGTAGACTGTGATTGAAGTGCTCTTGGCTTCACCTGACCCAACACAACCTGGTGCTGCTGACTCCCAATTTACCAGCTAAAAATTATAGTCATGGTCCTCTTTGGCTCTAATCTGTCTGTGTTCAGAAGGCTTTTGCATCTCCCTCTAGGACAGGCAGCTGATGCCTGTGGTCACTCTGTGTTTGCAGGCAACAGGGACTGCACGTCCTCAGGGCTGTGCAGCTCTGGGAATCCAAAAGGTGTGTGTGATTCTGGGATTTTGCTTTTTTCACTTTTATGTTTTTTAAGGGGCAGAGGAGCTTGTTTGCTACTCTTGTTTGCAATAGAGCTTGCAGGTGCTTTATGCCAACTAACAATATCTGTGCCATAAAAATGCCAGGTGATGTGCAAGCCAAAGTGTCTTAGCTATCACTGGGTTGTATTTTTGGAACTAACTTGAATCCAAGGTTTGCATATTTTGGACAAACCCACGCTGGCTTAGATTCACACAGACAAGTCCTTCCCCCATTCTGCTAAGTGACTGACTCTTCCCCCAAAACCACTCTGTCTTCATCTCAGAGGTAACTTAACTATGGCTTCAGGGCAGAAAATGACAGTCCAAAATGAGCTGAAGAAAACTCTCCAGATTAGATCTCCTCCTCTCTATTACCTTAAAAAAATGAAACTTCTGTTTGGTCTGAAGGACTTCTGTTGCTCTGAAGCCATATCTCCTAATAGGTTTCTTAAAGATGTATTTTTCTCTATGGAAGTAATTTAAGCCTTCTGTGCCCTCTGGATATTTTTTAATTAAAAGAAAATAAAAATCTTGGCCCAAGTAGGGGGCTTAGGCTGTTGATTGACTAGAGCAAGGAATTTTTTAGGAATTTTGAATTCTACACTGTCACATATGAAGCCAACCCTATAAGTATAACCCTGACCTGAGGCTGGGATTTTTAAAATTAGATCCTTAATAAGAAGGGGAAGAAATAAATTTGACTTTGAATAAGCATAATGCAATTTCCCTTCATGCAAATTGCTTCTTTATTAAGGCACAGATATTCATATTTTTCAGTCTAAACACTTAAGTCATATGCAACTTCATTTTGCTGGACTAAGCTCAGCCCTGCACGAGAGGGGATCTATTATTACAGTACTTTAATTCATAGGTGCTCATTGTTTGTGTTGTCACAACTCACCAAACTCATGTGGCCACCAGATCCCCTCATCTCTCTGTGGCTAAACGAGGACTGTCTCTGTAGAGTCACAGAATGGTTCAGGTTGGAAGTGTTATAAATTCCAGTACAATATTCCAATTGAAATAATATTTTGGTTTATTAAACAAATGATCGAATCACAGAATTTCGGTAAACCCACCAACAGTGGAGATTTAACGATTTTTACCCGGGAAAATGCCAAGGGTGAGCTGTGAGACACAGACCTGGCCGTCTGCTGCCTCCCCTATGGTTCACAAATTTGCCCATTTCAGGGCTCGGTTTAAATGCACTTTATTCTGCCCTTGGCAATATTTCCCCATATTTCCCTTTTGTCCATGCTAGCTATTCAAGTTCATGGGTGTCTCCGGCCAGGCTGGAAAGAGTTCTTTCTCTCAGTTCAAATGTTAATGTCCAGTTTCTATGGATCTTCGTGGCTGATGAATGGTCAGATATTGTTGATGGCTTTCGCAGGGGCTCGGTGGGGTTGGCCGGCTGCGTTGATGGCCCCACTGATTGCTTATCTCGACAGAGCTCTCTCCCAACACCTTCCATGCATCCTCTTTCTATTTCTGAACAAGACGATCTAGGGTGGTACCTGCCTTTTGTTGCAACATGAGGTTACGAGACATGCTGTAGCTCACGTCCACAACTATCACATACACATATACAGTATTTTATAGTTTTCAATTTATCATTAACAATAAGAACATGAATTAACATTTCACATTTTTTACAGAAGGGATCCTTGAAAGTTAGAAATTTCCAGCCTAGCTGCAATATATAAGGAAATCTTCAGCAGGTACTTTTTGGCTCAGAGTCCCATTCTACCTGACTTTGAATGTGTCCAGCAATGGGACATCCACCACCTCTCCAGGCAACCTGTGCCAGTGTTTAACCCCCATCATTGTAAAAAAATCTTGTATCTAATATCTGAACTTAACCTTCCTCAGTTTGAATCCATTCCCCCTTGTCCTATCACTGCCTGCCTTCACAAAAAGCCCCTCTCCATCTTTCTTGTAGTCTCCCTTCAGTTACGGAAGGCCATAATTAGGTCACTCCAAAGCCTTGTCTCCTCCAGGCTGAACAATCCCAATTCTCTCAGCCTCTCTTCATAGGAAAGGTGATCCATCACTCTGATCGTCTTGGTGTCTCTCCTCTGGACTTATTTCCACAGTCCATGTCCTTCCTGTGCTGGGCCCCCGGAGCTCAAGCAGCTCTGCAGATGGGCTCTCACCAGGGCAGAGCAGAGGGGCAGAATCCCCTCCCTGGTTCTGCTTGCCAGACTGCTTTGTGTGCAGCCCAGGACACCTTCTAGGCTGTGAGTACTCACTGCCAGCTCCTGTCCCGCCTCTCATTCCGCAGCACACCCAAATCTTTCTTGGTAGGGCTGCTTTGAATCTGTTCATCCCGCAGCCTGTGTTGATATTCGGGATTTCACCAACCCAGCTGCAGGACCTTGAATGTGGCTTGTTAATCCTCATGACATTCTCATGGACCCACTTCCTGGGCTTGTCGAGGTCCCTTTGGATGTCATTCCATCCTTCAGCTGTGTCAACTGCACCATTCAGCTCAATGTTGTCTGCAAGCATGGTGAGGGTGCACTTGATCTTGCTGTGTCATTGATGAAGATCCTGAACAGCACATACGGACCCCTGAGGGACACAATTTGTCATGGATGTACACTGGGTGCTTGACTTCTGCCCTCTGGATGCCACCAGCTGACCAATTCCTTATCCATCTAACAGTCCACCCATCAAATCCCTTTCTCTCCAGTTTACAGAGAAGAATCTGGTGGGGAAACAATGTCAAAGGCCTCACAGAAGTCCATATAGATGACATCAGTGGCTCTTACCCTGCCTCAGTGGAGTCACTCCATCACAGAAGGCCGCTACTTTGATCAGGCAGGACTTGCCCTTGCTGAAACCCTGTTGGCTGTCTTGAACTACCTCTCTTTCCTCCATGTGCCATAGTAGCAATCATTTGGACCTGTGACAGTGCCATATGGTTGGATTTTTCAAGACTGTGGAGTAATTCTCCTTTGATCTTCAAGAATATTAGATTTTTCTCAGACAGGAGAGAAACTGAAGATGAAGGAGATAGCCTAATTTCCTGTCAAAAGCAAATCTATTCCTTTGCTGAACCAAATCCAAGGGATTTGGTGGATGCAGTGCCTCAGAGCACGCTTTCCCTGCTATACCATGCCTTCACCACAACAATGGATATAAGGGCTGGGAGTTAGGGACCCTGTGGCCAGAGGATTCCTGTACGTATAGCTTGTCTTGGTGGATTCCATGTGCATGGGGGGCATCCTTTGTTCACCATTTCTGACCTCGTAATTTTAGAGGAAGATGGTCAGGTTTCTGCCCTCTTCTAACAAAATACTCTCATTAGGCTTACTAGGGAAATTAGGACAAATTAAAAGGGTTCCCAGCAAGCAGGAAAGTACGGTTGGGTTGGGTGACTTTACCTCCCTATCCTTGCTGGTGGCACATGGATGCAGAGGTGTCACAGACTAGTGTGGGACTGGTGGCTGTGGGCAAGAGGCTGATGGCAGTAGAGGGCTTGGTTACCGCAGCAGAGCACATCCAGTGGGCAGGGTATCTAGGTAAATGGACCAGTCAGGAAATAGTTAATGGCAACACGCTATTTGAGAGCTTTTTCTTGGAATGGGCTGACCATGCATCAGTGGCTGGAGTAGAAAAAGGCCTGAGATCAGCATTGTTTCACTTGTCTATTTCCCATATCTTCTTTTTTCTTTCTTTTCTTCTTTTTTTTTTCAGACTGTCTTTCTTAGCTGAGAACAGGCTATGTCCAAAGGAACTCAGCAGCTGGTGAAGATAAAGCCAGAACTGTCAGAAAATGCAGAACCAGAGGTATCTTAGCAGGTTGAAATGAAGGATGGGAGAGCCACATATGTATTAAAAAAAAAAAAAAAAAGAAAGGAAAAATTAACCTTGAACCTCTCTCCAAAGTCTGATTTAAACATGAATCTCATTTAAATAAAACAAAAAGGCAAAAAGTGTAATTCACTTTTTATGAGAGCTTTTTATGCAGTGTCTGCAGTTCCTGATTTGGAGAAGTGATGAACTAAAGACAGCCAGAGCGCAGGAGAATGGTGCTGACTACAAACATCACCTGCACAGGGGGCAGAAGAGGAAAGATCATTAACTTTTCCCCCAGGTTTGTGTCTTGTCTCCTGCCTGGTGTGCTGGGTTGATCATCAGGTGGACTATTATCCCCTTGAAAGTGCTGACAGACATAATTTTTTGCAGCAACACCAGAGAGAGGCTCCTTAGGTACAAGGTTAGAGGAACCCAAGTATGTTTAATATTTTTGAGGTCCTGATGAGGAATAATATTCCCTTTTATTCCCTGATTTAGGTGGAGTATGCCAGGATGAAGCTGCTTTTCACAAGAGAGTGTTTCTCGGTGGATACTGTCTTACACAGGAAGTAGGTGATGCAGGAATGGAAGACTGAGACCTGAGGAGGATAAATGGCACACAGTTCAGCATGAATAGATGGTCAAGCAAAGAAAAGTGCAGTAAACTACTTGAAAATCAGATAGGAGCACATAAATGAATCAAACTTCAAGGCAGGAACATATAAAAATCTACCAATAGCCTTTTAAATGTTTATCAGTCCATTTTTCTGGTGCTTGAAATACTCTTTTTTCACTACCTTTTCCACTCACAACTTTCAAATAACTAGAGATGGGTTTAGAAAGGAACTAGTTTTGCAGTGAGCTCTGAGCACATCTAGAATGATGCTAGTAAACCTGAGCTGATGAACCCCCATATTTGCTTTTGTCTTCCTGAAGTTGTACATCCCTCTTCTTCTGTGCTGGCAACCTTCTCTGAAGTACTTTTTCAGTGGTTACCCCTCGGAGAGAGGTCCAAGGGGTAATCTCTAATTTGTGAGATCGACATATCAACTGGGATGCTTGGCCAACAGGGTAGAATGGGATTTCAGGGAGCAGAAGGAACTTATTTTATTTTGAAGTACTGCAGTAGCAAAGCCTGGAAGAGATTTTCTGCTTGGGATGTTTTGTTGGGGCGATTTTTCTTCTAATGGAATATTGTGCTTTTTTTTCTATTTAATCAAAATCCCAGTTTGCCTTATCGGTTTTGATGGAAAATTTTCAGATAGGTCTTTGTTGTAAGATACCAACATGACAGAATTATCTCTTTATCTCAGCAGATGTGCTTTCCAGAAGGGGAACATCTCAGATGATGAAATACACAGCAGCTTTGCTGCCTCGGCTCTATCAGACAGTTTTTTTATGATAGAGAATTTGTCAAAACAGATTTTTGTCATTAAAATCGAAATGTGTTGTGGACAGGTTTTGGATCTACTCAAGTTTTTACTGCTAAATTTTTGCTGCATATTCAAATGCAGTGAGTCATTGTGCCTTCTGTAGTGACAGTTTGTGTAGGGGTATAGGATCAAGTCTCTGCTTTGTCCTTTACTTGAACTGGTCTGCGCTAAATGATTCAGATGAAGCCAAGTCATGACATGAAAGACGCCTTTTTCTGAGGCTGTCAGAGGTATTGCACTGTTTGCATCTCACATCTGGAATTAGAAAGTGGTGTTTGACCTAGAAAGGAAAGTTTTGACCTGATTCCAATTAAGCAGAAACCTTTCTGAGACTGATTCTTCTTTTCTTCTCTCTACAGAAGAGACCCCCAAATGTCTGTGTAATTCTGCCCCAACCACAATAGGCAAACCTTGCTTCTTGCCAACACCAGAACTTTTAGAAAAAAATCCTAAAAATATAAAAGCAAGATTATCAGTTCTCATTTCTTTTGAGTAACTATGGTTATTTTACCCAATTTTCATTCATGATGGAACACATCTTCAAAATATGTCTGTAAATGCAGGCTCTGGGACATGCCTGCCTGCTGTGTGTCCTTGCAATCCTCATTATTCAGTTGCTACTGGGAGCAGTGGCACTCCCTGGCCAGCAACAGATGCATGTTGCATCATATTTTTTTCTCACCTGTTGTCTTCCAGAGAACCCCGTGGGTGCCCCAGATGAAAAATATATATACAACAATGGCTCTTCAGTAAGGATATCTGGGTATTTATATTAGAACCAGCAAGGACAAACTGCTTGTTTGTGGGGCAGCCTTTTGCAGTTGGATATAATATATTGGTAAAAATCAGCTTCCTGGGAGCCAGTGGAAACACATTTTCTTTGCTTCTTCCCCAGCCACGTTCTCCCAGCTCTGCTCTCTGCTGATGAACAACCGCCTATGCAAAGGAGATTGAAAAGGGGATTTACTTTGATTAGACCAAAGCCTCTCCTAGTATTTCCAGTCATAAGTATGGAAGCTTTAATAAGCAGGAAAAGAAGATAAATACAAGTCACAGACTGACAAGAAACTCAATTGGAAAAGAGTAGAAAGTTCTATTGGAAGCCACCCTCTAAGTTCTGTCTCTTTCTAGCAGCCTCTGGTAATCTGCTCAGTCCGAAGAAGGTAACTTGCTGCAAATCTCTGACAAGTACCAAGTGAAGGATTTCAAAGGGATAAAATTAAAGCTTTAATTGCTGTGATAGAATTGAATTTATATTCCACCCAGTTAAGGCTGGAAGAATTTCCCATCAGATTTTCTCTTTCTGTGACCCATTCGTTCACAGCCTTCAACAATCTCCTGTCAATCCTGAACCAAAAAAAAAGAGAGGTTGTGAGCTGATGTTTTTCATGCAGGGGAATAAAGCAAATATTACAGGTCATAAATAGGTAGGAGGAAAGCTGAGCACAGTTTACCCAATGGAAGCTGGTTGATTCATCACTTATTTAGGAATACCACTTACTCCTATCACCTTATTACCCTGCTAAAATTCAAACTAAAAGAAAATGTATGCAACAGTCATGACAGACCCTGACTTTATAATACTCACTGTGTCCTTTCCTCAGCAGCATCATGGAATATTGATAACAATAATTATTAATGTATGATTAATTATTAACAATTATAATCTGTAGATTAAAAACTGAATATGACCCAGCAATGTACACTCACAGCCTAAAAAGCCACCTGCATTCTGAGCTGCATTAAAAGCAGTGCAGCCAGCAAGCTGAGGGAGGGGGTTCTGCCCTTCTGGTTCCCTCTGGTGAGATCCTACCTGCAGTGCTGCATCCAGTTCTGCGGTTCTCAAACCTAAGAGTGTCATGGATCTGTTAGAACAGGTCCAGAGGAGGGCCACAAAAATGACCAGGCGCTGGAGCACCTCCCTCATGAGGACAGGCTGAGAGTTGGGATTGTTTATCCTAGAGAAGACCCTACAGCAGTGTTACAGTACTTAAGGGAGATCTACAGGAAAGTTGGGGATGGCCCCTTATTCAGAACACAGTGGATGAGGAATCTTGTTTTTAAACTCAAAGAAGGGAGATTTAGGTTGGATATGAAGAATAAATTCTATAGGGATGGTGAGACAATGGAACAGGTTGCCCAGAGAAGCTGTGGATGCCCCATGCATGGAAGTGTTCGAGGACATGCAGGACCAGGTTCTGAGCACCCTGGTCTAGTGGAAAGTGTCCCTGCCCATGGCAGGGGAGTTGGAACTGGATGATCTTTAGGGTCCTTTTCAATGTAAACCATGCTATGATAATTATTTCCATTTGTTTGGACAGGCAACCAGCAGCTCCTGCTCTGCTGGCTGTGTTCAAGGCATTGAAATTTCAGATGGAAGAAGCAGAGAAGGGATGTCTGGAAAGAGCATCTGTTTGAGCCAAGAGGCGAAGGTCTGCCTTTCATACGGGCGAATGGCAAGGCCAGTGTTTTTACCTGGGGCCAGCCAGTGGCAGAGCCTAGAGTAATGATCAGTCCAGGGTTTCTTTTGTCTAATAGGATAAAAAAATATGGTTTGATGTGATTCAGATAAGAGGTTGCAAAGACATCTTTTAGCTAGAATTTCATGAAAGAATGGTTATTCCTCATCACAAAAAGTGACATGCTTGTGTTGTTTAGCATAATCACAGTGTATGTGCTAATAAGTTATAGAAAGATATAGCATGTATTACCCTGAGTTTCTATTTTTATCTATGATACTTATTTATTTTTATGGAATGAGTTTTATGGAGAAGTTTTGTTAAGATATAAAAGAGAGTACAAAAATGCCTTTTGCTACCTTTCCCCAAAAATGACATTTTGCTTGCTATTCACCTTATCCCTCCTGTGCTGGTCTGTATTTTTTTTGCATCTCTGGTGTACATCAAGTGCTGGATGTAAAGGGATGCATCCTTTCTGGGAACTGTCATACTCCTTGAAATGTGGAGATAATGGCCGAGGACAAAGGAAAACTTGTGAAAGTCTCCAGAAAATGTAGTGCAGCTTCATAGACATATTCCCTGTTGAATACACTTTTGAGGATAATAGGGCCAACAGGGAGTTGACCCATGCTGGAAAAGACTGGTGTCAAAGCTTTTTGAGATGGGACTACAGCAAAGTCTGGTCTGCTTCAAACACAGCATTTATAGAATTTATGTTCCTAACCCTAGAAATCTATGTGCTTCTGTATCTTTCTGATGTGTCTCCCTGAAGTTTGGATTGTGTGTTCCACAGACAGCTTTTCTCCTGAGCTAAACCCCCAAAGTATTTAATCTTGAGACAAGATTGCTAGTTCATTTTCACTAAGGCTTACTGCAGAACTGTGCTGCTGAATGACATTTCACGATCTGTAACAACAATAACTGAGAGGGGAGACCATTGTATGGGGACTAGAATTTGGTGAAATTATCTCTGCATCTGACCAAAGTATGACAAAAGACAATGTGTTTCAGAACATAATAAAAGTTGTGTGTGCCTTTTTTCCTCCAAGTGAAGGAAAAGACACTGTGCTGTGTCTGAAGACTTACACTCTCTCCTCCTTGAAATCTGGTGAGATGCAAGCACTACTTACTTGCTTCACCAACTACAGGTGTCTTCTCAGGCCATTTCACAACCTTGAATGCTCACAGGAGTAGTACCATTTTGTGAGCACAAAATTGTGATTCCAGCATGAAAATAGAGTAGGTTTTGATTCTGTAAGAGAAGAAAATTATGGCGGTGATGAATCCAGCAGCTGTGAAAGCAGCATCCATATCGTACTTTAGGAAGTACTAGTGAGCTTGAAATTAAGTCAGATTTTTAAGAGAAATGGTAAGAACAGAGACTACTTATTTTTTATCATTGTTTAAAGACAGGTTTTTTTGCAAATTGCTAGTCCACTCCCCCATGATAGGTAGATAGATAGGTGGAAAGAAAATCATTGTGGAAAATTTGTTCTGCCACGGTAATATATAATTACATGACAAAAAAATATATCAGCCTGTGCTGTAGGCAAGACATTATGTCTCATTAGTGTTTCGTGGACTTGATCACAAATAACATGTCTCAAAACTGCCAACTCCCTCTAATTCTTTTTCTATACTTATACTCACAGTCACATTCAAAATTAGCAGGCTACTGGAAATACTCTTCATCTGGCCAGCCCTGTTCCTAATTATTGGCTTGTGTAATTAAAGGAAAATGTCCTTCTGCAGCTGCACTCTGAGGGACAAAAATAAGACAGGCTGTTCTCAGTAAGGGAGCAGTCCTTTTTTACCCAGTTAATGATACCAAAGTGTCCTGTGTGCTGTGTGTTATGACAACTGGCTTAATGCAGCTTTCAAAGACAGTCAGTGCTGGCCAAGCCAATTACTCCTGAGATGGAGGGGCCAGAAAGCCAAGAGATCCCATATGAGATCCAATATTTTCCTCTACTAGTTGAAACTGAATGCAACAAAGCCATTACCAGCAGCAGACTCACTCAGAACTGTGGATCTGTGCCTTGATGCTGATACGCAGCAGGACATACATGAAAAAAGTGAGCAACCTGCAGCTGAGGGTGAAACCTCACTTTTTTCAGCAGTACTGCTGAAATAGATGCAAGCTTCTATTGTTTAGCCCCTCTCTGAGCTCCTATCTGTTAAGGTAGTAGAGACAAAACAGAGATTATTTTCTTCATATCTGCAGATATTTGGAGATGAAATTGGTTTTAATCCCATCACTTTTAGCATAGCCAATGCATGTTGATTGATTTCTCATTGTTTCTACTTTCTTGAAAGACCAGAGTATGAATTTTGGCATGCCATATACTCAGAGACAGACAATAATAAAGCATACTGCTTTGACCTTTTCAGTTGCCTGCACCTTAATTTACTGGCTATTCTCATTCTCTTCTGATTATGATCCCTCAATATAACTGGCAAGGAGAAAATAGACTGGATAGCTAGTCAAGATGCAGATATTTTTTTAAAGGGGTAAAGACTGGCTTAATAATTCTGTTTAAATTTTACAGTGTTTTGTGTATCCTATTGGTCATTAAAGTCATGATAACCCATTCTTAGCTATAGCAATGCAAAGTGGCAAAAGTTCAACTTCATTTGTAGTGGTTTGTGGGTCAGCATCTTGTTACAGTAGTGGGAGTGTAATCTGGATGAGGTTTTGTAGGAATCAACAGATTTTTCTCTGAGTTTTGTGAAAGTCTGTGTAATTTGTTTGAAAGTGGCTGCATGGATGCTTGCCTGGCCACTGCTCTGACTCTGATACTGCTGGCTAGTGGGAAATCAGGGGGAAAATGATCCCATTAAAGCTTTTCCCCCTACCAGTTTGATTCACAGCAGCTAGCCCTGCTGCAGGCTATGGCAGATTTCCTCCACCACATGGTCATGAAGATAGTGACTTGTCTGACTAATGCAGAGAGGTGAAAAGGGGCAACAAGCTGGCTCTGATCTTTCTCCATGAACTTGTGAAATCAAGCCACAGATTTTTGTGGTAGAGCTTTGTGTATAGTAGGATAGTTTCCGTTTTCTAGTGATTCTGAAAAGGTCTAAATTGGAATCTATACAATAAAAAGAACAGGAGTAATGAAAATGTAAATATGGGGGGGAAAGCAGCTTTGGTTATTTGGTTTGTTTCATCTGCTTTTCATGTAATCATTTTGATTTCAGCCTTCCTGTTATCATAGGGGGGGTTTTTCTGTTTGTTTGTTTGGGGTTTTTTGTTTTTGTTTTTGGTTTTTTTTTTGTTTTGTTTGTTTGTTTGTTTGTATTTTAATCTCTGTAGGTTTTCAATAAAATATACAACTAGGAGAATGAGGAACGGTAGCCAAAGCTTGATTACATTCTGCTGCTCACTGCATAGATTTGTATGTTGTTAAGGCAGAAGGGGCTGGGATAGTTTCTTATACTGAGCAGAATGCATTAAATTTTACCCGCTTTCCTGCTCCAAATCTAACAACATGGGCCTGAATTAACTCAAAGTTCTAAGAATATGTATTCAGTCTTGATTTTGAACACTTAAGGATTTAGAAAAATCTAGAAATCTTTAAAAGGAGGACTACTACCATCCTCTGAATATTCTCAGAGAACCTCCACCAAGACAGTTGTATAATCTGCCAATTATAAACTCAGTTTAAAGAAAAAAAGCAAATGGAAACAGGGATCTCTTTTTCATTATTAGTCCCATTATTCTGACTTCAAAGTACAGCCTGGAGAGGTAGGAATGATGTGTCTGATAAGCTGAAGAATCTTAGAAACACTAGAAATGTTCTTTCTGCTTGGATAAATTAAGGCAGTGGTGAACTATTAACCCTTTGCCTTCAATTTTACAAAGCATGGAAGAAACCAAGAGGAAACCCTACCTCATGAGTCTGTAGAGCCTGGCATCACCTGACTGTGGTCCCAGCGTGGTATGGCTCAGGCATCACTGTCTGGCAGTGCTGCCTGCACAGACATTGCTTCACTCAGAGAAAATCAATGGGATTCACTGTGGAGTGAAGCGTTACCAGCCAGGTAAAAATATCAGAAAGAAAGGATGCAGTTATTTGGCAGGGCTGGCTGAAAATTTTCCATCCTAGTGCCTTTCTGCTGAAAACTGTGGGTTTTATGAAAGCCTTTTTTCTTCTCAAGCCAAAGACATTGTGCAGCACTTGAATGTGTTGTTTTCATTTGGCTTTGAAAAATTCTGATTTTGTTTGAGGCAAGACAAAATGAAGATCTGAGCTAAAAGTCAAAACTCAGCAAAAAACACAAGCATAAGGCATATTTCTACAGAAAGCGAGAAATCTAGCTTCCAATTATGTTTGTTTAAAATTTTTATCAATTAGTTCTAACCTTCTTAAAATACATCAGCATTTTGTGGGTATTACCTAAAGAACTGGGCCAAAAAATAATTTAAAAAAGGGAAATTCAGACAATGAATTGGTTTTGAAACATTTGATGCTAGAGAAAGAGGGAGCTCAGACTATGGTTTTACAGTTACAGCCGTTTGCCCCAGTTTTCTCCAGTGACATAAATTAGCTCAGCTCTTTTGCAGTTGTAGGATCCAACCCCTAGCTGATATGAATCAAAGCACCTCTATTGCTGATAGCCAAATTTATGTCTGGAATAAAAAGACAGAGCTCTCTTCATGAAGTGAGGTGGACCACATCTGCAGGGGTATAAACTTCAATTCGTGAAGTTACCTGATGCAGATCAGTGGCAGATTTGACCTATTTGAGGTTTTATTGAACAGTCGGAATCATGCTGAGTTGTCAGCACTGAGTTCAACAACTGAGAACCTATGAGCAGGGTAGTTGGTCAGACATTGTTAAAATTCATCCTTGGAGGTGTTTACTCTGTTAATGCTATTCTACATAGAGGAGCTGAAAGAGATGGGATTGAAACAGTATTTGCTGATAATGCAAATTATAGTCTAAATAGTATAAGGATACAGGAAATGACCTTGTAGCTACACAGTCTCTGCTGGCAATTTTTAATTTTCAGTTCTGTCTAATTTCTTTTTCTCTGAGATGACTTTTACTGTTGCACCAAGTGATCCATAGACACTGTCAAGTGTAGGATTGAAGGAAGGACAAAAAGTCTCAAGTCTGACTTTGTGTCCTGATGTACAGAGATAGCTCAGAAGGGGAAATATACTTTATTCCATTGTGATTTCTGTTTTGTGCCCAAGCAGCTGCCTTCTGGTTTCTCATAGAATATTTTTAGAGTGTGGACATACATCCCTTAAAAACTAATCTGAGGCTTTATATCCACAACTTTCTTCATAGACACGAATCCTTAGTGAAGGTCACAGAAATACTGGGAGAGGAGAAATTATATTCTCACCTCAGCTCCTGACTCCCCCATTGTCCTGTTCAAAGAGGATTTCATAATTTTCACTGGCATAACATGTCCAGAGAACCCCTCTGAAAAGACTTCTCAGCAGATAGCCCCATATCATCCGAGTGGGCACCCTTATATTCCCATAGCACCTCTAAAAGGATACATTTAAGACAGAGTTTTAATTCTCTGCTGAGTCCTTCTGCCCTCCTCTGTATACACAGACCCTTCTGTATTTCAGCCTAGTACTACTGGCTCTAAGGAAACAGAATAAGGTTATATCTTAATACCTGTAGCAAATAATGGCAGATGCTATCGTAGCAGCAAGAGGCAGTCATTGCATGTCAGAAAGGTTTTATTGGAGTCCCCCATTGGTGAGGTATGGGTTTATAGCTGTCAGAAACTGAGCAGCAAGACCCAGGTTCAGAAGGGCCACTGAGAGCCTAAAGGACTGGTTTTGGGTGCTTTTTTGCCTGAGTTTGTGTAACTGATCGTGCAGTGGAGTTGTGGTGTGTTTAGAAAGCTTGCGTTTTACTTTCCATCAAATTGCTACAAATTCATTTATTAATTTAACATTTTCACTCTCAAAAGCCTTTGAACAAGGGATTTCAGTCCTTCTATTCTAGTATCAAGCTAAATTTATAGCTTTGAGGTCTCTCCTGCTAAGTATTAATGTAGGCATTTGCCTTATATGTTATCTTTACTAAGCAATAGAAGGAAATGCAATATTAGAAGATCCCTTGTCAGAAACTGGCACCTATTTTCATTGGCAGAGCTCAGAGAAGATGTAGTTTCTGGGAAAGATGGTAAGGTGGTTGTCTGCTGAAGCTGTTGCAATTTGTAGCATGTGACTGTCATATTAAAAAATGGAAACAATTCAAATGCAAGATGATGAAGTTTATAGAATCGTAACTGCTGCTTAGAATATTTCTTGGCTGTTATGACAGTCTTTCTGCTATGCCCATTAAATTTCCTGTAAACCTCTCCCCAATTACTCCTGTACAATATACTCATGAGCAGAAAGGATTAAAAAAACCCTACAATGAGGACATCTATTCTTCCAAAATTATTTCTGCTTTTCTGACTTCTGCTATGAGTAAGTGTGTTCATTTAGGTATATTTCTGGGAAGGTTTGCCTTACCCCTGCTTGCAGGTGTATCCCATCCCTTCTATAGTGGCTCTCAAACAGGGCTGTGCATTTTCTGTGACAGCAGACTTTTATCCGCTGAATTCCTGAGAGAATTTCTTTGGAGGTAGTTACTTGCTAAGATGTAGCAGTGCTGCTCGCTTTCCATTTGGTGCACTTTTTTAATGTTTCAAGTAACTTGGATTTAAGAATAAAAGCGCATATTCCCTTAAGGGTGTAGTTTTTCAAATGGGAACAAAATTAAGAGTATACTTAATGAAGAGTCTGCTTGGCTGCTTCTACTTCCTCTTTGGTTAAATTGAAATCTCTATTAATACAAGATGCAGCTTTACTACCCACAAAAAATGCAATCATTTTGCTGCTTTTACAGTGGATTTTTTTGTTCTTTCCTAATTACGTGCTTAATAAACTGGGATTATAAGAAAGAATGCTAATTATCAAGACTTGTAATAAAATTAGAAGTGTTGGTCAACTACATAATCCATGTTGCTTTTCTATAATGTCTTGCTGTAAAGTCACCAAGGCAGATAAGTACGGTGATGAGATAAAGTGTATGTTCTGCTGTATTAATATAGGTTGAGATGAATCTTTTCTGATTCGTGAGAAGATTTTTAGTGTAAATCCAAAATAAATTTACTTTATCAGCTAAGTTCAAAAATAATAATAAAAAATTACTTCTTCCCACTGAGCTGACATCAGTAGATGTGTTTGCTTCACCTAGAATGCTATACGGTATTCCAAATTTATTGTGACTGTAAACAACAATTCTGCTTGCTTTATGGCTTTCCTGGGCTCCAACAGTAAAACACAATATCTCTATCTGGTTGGAATTATGTGTTATAACAGTTTTATGGTGGGGGGAGTAAAGCTCTGATAAAGATAAAATAGAGTTTTGCTTTTTTGTGTGACCTTGTCATTTCAAAAAACATTGCACTCTAACGAGATATAATTTAAAAGACTTCTGGGAGCAAATTGAGTTTACTGAGATATTTCTGAGAGTAATTACTTACTGTGAGTTGTCAGTGCACTCTGTTACAGTTCCTTTCCTAGCAAATGTAGATATCTGTGACTGTGTAGAATGGATTAAAGCTCCTACCGTTAATGTTTGATGGGAGACAGTAGTGAAAAAGATGGATGCTTATATAACTGACATTTCCAGCATTTATGGCCATAGACTAAAATGCCAGGCGCATAATTTCAAGCAAAATGGCAGACCCAACTCAATAATATTTAATGATGTGGTAGACCTTGGCTGGGAGAATAGCTAACGGAAGTCATTGCACTGCATTTATCGAATTGTTAAAACGAGTTGAATAATAATTGTGTTTTGCAAGAGTTTTGTTTTAGAAATTTATTTCTGAGATCTGGTACTCCAAAAACAAATTCTTTCTCATTTCAGTTAACACAAAATGCAGAAAAAGATTTTGAACTAGCTAACTTGATGGCTAGATTTTTACACTGACTTTATCCTGTGTTTACAGCACAGAAATACATTCAATAGCTCAGGCACGGTTTGGAAGATTCGGTGAGATTGATTGGATAAGCTAGCAAAAGACAAAATTGCCTTCCAGAAGAATCTTCCTTTTTGTATTTGACTCTTTACAAAGTTGGCCTTTTTG
Source organism: Cisticola juncidis (assembly GCA_013400215.1). Lineage (NCBI taxonomy): Eukaryota > Metazoa > Chordata > Aves > Passeriformes > Cisticolidae > Cisticola > Cisticola juncidis. The sequence continues at coordinate 533,640 of VXBR01009209.1, read as the reverse complement.
TCTATTATCACACATCTAGGAATGTTCAGATTCTGTGAAGCATTTTACAGTACAGAGATACTTGTGTGCCAGGACTATGATATCATTGATGACGTCAGCAAACAGAAAATTAACAACTTCTGTACCATTCTGCTAAATACTTTAGCCTTAAATAAGCAAAAGGGACTTGAACTGATGGGGAATCTCAAATTGGTAGAGGTCTGTAGGGGGTCTTGTTACCAGGTCTGCGGCCAGAGAATCTCCCACGGCTCTTTCCCAAGCAGTTCCTCTCCCTGTGGAGGGCACAGAACAAAGGTGGACTTGAGAAAGAATTGTGCATAACCTACTATTTCCAGACAGAGCCAGAGGACTGTGCAGGCTTTACAGAAGTTTAATTAAAAATGGACAGTGTATGTATTCAGGTTCAACAACAACAAAACCTCCTAAATTCTTACTTTTTGGAAGAGAATTTTTAAAACACTTTCTCTTTGAAAACCCAAACATCTCAATTTGAGTATCCTGAGAATTCTACCTATAAAAAAAGGGAAAATTTGGGATTGGGCTTCAGCATAGGCTTTACTTTTCTTTTTGTAGGCTGTCGCCTTAAAGAACCATTTTAATTCTGCTCACCACTGACCAAGCTTTCCCTCCAGCTTTTTTTCACCTAAATTTGTCAAAGCTGCATTACTGTCAGTGGGCCATGACATAGCTCTTAACAGTACTTAGTAAGGCTTTCTAGTCTGCCAGAAGTAAAACTGAGCCAGGAAATAGCCACACTCCATACTGGAGAAGTGTAGACCAGGTTAACACAAAACTTATGGAGCCTTGAGCTTAACTGCAGAATGTCTTAAAATAGTTTAAGTGTGGGAGGAATGGAAAGGCTGTTGTTAATAGATCTTACAGGTAGGGTTGCTATAAACCCCCAAGAAATGGTGTGGTGGAAAGTTTCCAGATATTAGAGAAGTTTTGGGGGTCATTTCAAGAGTAGTGATTATGTGTTTATTTTTAGCCTTGCTTGTTTGGTACTGAAAGAATCTGTTTGACAATCTGAGCAGTTTTCTGAGCTGGTAAAATTCCTGGGATAAATGGCAGTCATGAGTATAAATCCTCATAAACGGAAAAATTTCATCTCACTGCAACAGGAATAGGATGTTCCTGCAGTATGAATTTCTGGAAATGTAAACTACACTTCTCTTATTTCAGAACTGCCTAAAAAACCCCAAAGGAGTTGAAAATTATCCCCTGGAGAGTGTCAGCAGGCACCCAGAAGATATCTCCAGGGTCACTTAATTCCCTGGATCCTACCCAACTGCTATTGAAGTTAATTGAAAAAACTCCCATTGCCTTGAAGATGTTTTGGATCCGACTCAAACGGCTCAGTGGCATCAGATTACAAGAAGGAACCCCACTGTGCAATTCCAGCCATCTGCCTATGGGTAAGCATTTATTGATACAAATGTATTTGCTTGGGCTATGTCATGAGGCACTTCAGTCCCAATTAGGCAGTATTTCAGAATGAAGGAGATCTCCCCCTCTCATCCGAGGTCATTGTTATCAGACATCCGTTCCGAGCTGGTGAGCTATAAAGTAGCAATTCAAGTTTACCCACAGCAATGCCACGAGTTCTTTCTCTGTTCTGTCTTTGTAAAAAGATCAACTAGTGCTGGGTTAAGATGATGTTCAGATTCCTGTGTTTCTGCTTGCGTTAGACAGGACAAAATCTAATTGTTTCCATCTCAAAACCTTTCCCAATGATACTGTTCTCATAATCCAACTTTTACTATATCACCTCTGGGTTTAGATAAGAGAATTGTTGGGAAACAAAGCTGAGTTTAATATATAAGGACTTTCTTAATTAGCTGACATAGCTGTGTGTTGCCCTTTTAATCTAAAATGGATAAAGAAGGAGCATGATGTGTGTGGAAAGTGCATTTGAAGGATGGTTGTCTCCAGCAGTATTGCAGCATACCAGAGAATCAAATGAGTTCTGATTTAAAACCCAGCCAGAAACTGTGTAAATTGCTCCAGCTGATTAGGAAACAGGGAAGCTGTTAACATGCTGGAAGGATGTGTATAACAAACTTGCTCTGTGGTGTGGCTTTGGAGGAGAGCAATTGATTGGCCTCACCCCATGCCAGGTCTCAGCAGTGTCCTGTACATACTTTACTCATCAATTACTGTAATGCTGGGGCAACCCACCAACAACTTAATTATTGTCTGGAGCTCCAGGCCATTGGTGGCTCCTCTAGGCTGTGTTGCATAGAAAATCAGATCAGCCAGTGTGCAGGCTGGAAGGGACTGTGCTGCCTGCACACTGTCTGTCTCAGGGTGTAGGCACTACTTGAGCTTGTGCTGAAAGCGTCTCAAAGTCTTACTCTGTCAGACTCTGTTCTCATGAGGAAGAGACAGTCCATAGTCAGAAAACCCATAGCAAAAGTTGAAAAAGACAGGCCGCAATATATTTTGTAGGCTTGGGGCAGCTGTGTGCTGTCAGAGGAGGCAGATGTAGCAGAAGGTACTTCTGGTTATGAAAGCCTTTTTTTCCCAGGATGATGACTATGAGAGCAACATAAATTTTATATCATCACAAAAATCAGAGCAGGAAGCTCAAAATGGAGTCTAGCCCAAGCTTACAGAGTCTCACAAGACTTTTATTTTATTTCAGTCAGTTCAGTTAAGCCCTTGAGCTCTTCTCCAACAAAGTATTTATCTGCTTCAAGATATCAGAATCTGCTACTAATCTTATTTCTGTCCTGGGCTAGATTGTGTCCTTGATAGGCATTTCCAATATGGATAATACAGACCTTTTTTTGCTTGTGGGTTTTTGCTTATATTCTTAAGGAAATATTCAACAGCCCTGGTTTTGTCCAAGGAACATTTTAATAAATATGCCTATAAGCAAGAAAGAAATGTCTATGCAGGAAAAAGCCTTTCGTTCAGCTCTGAAAAATCATTGTGATCAAGAAACCAGTGACCTGTTAGTTTCAGTTTTACTCTGGACTGCAGTTACCATACAGCACCAGGGCTCATGGAATTATATAATGATTTGGGTTGGAAAGGACCTTAAAGATCATACAGTTCCAACCCCCCTTCCTTGGGCAAGGATATCACTCCCCAGATCAGTTTGCTAATGGTCCCATCCAACCTGGCCTTGAACACTTCCAGGGATGGGGCAACTCCAGCTTCTCTGGGCAACCTGTTCCAGTGCCTCACCACACTCTAAGAATTTCTTCCTAACATCTCCCCCTTTAATGTAAAACCATTCCCATTTTATTAGCAGTCTCTGTCCATGTAAAATTTGCTCTCCCTCTTCTTATAAGACCCCTTTAGGTACTTGAAGGCTGCTTTAATGTTTCTCCAGAGCCTTATTTTCTCAAAGCTGAACAATACCATCTCTGTTGTCTTATTTCATAGGAGAGGTTCTCCAGCCCTCCAATTTCCTCCTCCGGGCTTGCTTCACCATATTCCTGTCTTTCTTGGGCTGAGGACCCCCTGACATGGGTGCAGTACTTCAGGCCAGGTCCTACAATAGTGAAGCAGAAGGGCAGACTCACCTCCCTCGACGTGCTGGCCTTGCCTCTTCTGATTCAACCCAGGATGATTTGCTTTCTGGGCCACATGCATGCACTGCTGCCTCATGTTAGTTTTCATCCACCAAACTCCCCAAGTCCTTCGCTGCAGAGCTGCTCTCAGTGAGTTCTTCTTGCCTCTGTTGTCTTGGATTGTCCTGACCCAGGTGCAGCACTTTGAACTCATACATGTTGAACTTCATAAGGTTCTCATTTGTTCACTTCTCGAGATTGTCCAAGACCCTCTGGCTGGCACCCCTTCCTTCTGTTGTGTAAGCTGTACTGCTCAGCTTTTTGTTTGTGTTGTCAGCAAGTTTGCTAAGGTTGCACTCAATCTCACTGTCTCCATCAGTGATAAAGGTATTAGCACCTGTACAATGACAGAGCACTGTTGAATACCACTTGTCACCAGCCTCCACCAGCACATCAAGTTGTTGACCACAGCTCTCTGTTTTTTTCCATCTGGCCAATTCCATATCCACTGAATAGCCCACCCTTCAAACTCATGACTCTCCAGTTTGGAGATAAGGGTATCATGTGGGATCATGTAAAATGTCTTATAAAATCTGGGAATATGTCATCAGAGTCTCAACACTGCTAATGAGCTCATATGCATTCATAAGGACCAGGTCCTCAGTAATATTTGTCTGGTTGGTTTGTCCAATACCTGGACAGGGAATTTGTCCTCAGTGGCTTCCAGAAGTCTCTTGCACTGCTCACAGCCAGCTGTATCGCTCTCCCAGCAGATGCCTGGGTAGTTGCCCCTTGGCATCTGCATCAGACAGGCACCTGCACATCCTGAAATCTCATGATAGTCTCCATGTATGACATGTTGAAGCTTGTTTTGTAGGGAAATGTAGTAAACTGCAGAAAACTAAGAGTTAATGTTCAGGCCAGCAAATCTGAGCTGCTAATTAAATTTCCCTTCAGGATAATAGATTGGAGGAGCTTGCCCATTGCAGTAAAATGCCCAGTTAATCTGAGAGCCAAACAGATGGGAAGTTTTGAGAAGGTAGGAGAGAAAAGGAGATCATAGAAGCTGCAGTTCCACAGACAAGATCTGGTTTGAAATAACAGCTATAAATGGAAATTATTTGCAGGATATTGTCCATATGCTCCCCAAACCTGTGTCTGGGCAACAGTGTTTTCAATTACTTCCCCAAATACTGTCACAACTTTTGTAGCTCTGTATCTGAAGGGGGTTCTAAATGTGAAGCTGGGCCAGCAGCAAGATTAATTTCAGTATTAAAAGCTGATGATTTTTCACAGAGGTGTTCAGCAGCACCAGATCAGCACAGCTGCTGAACTCCCCATGGCCAGGCTGCAGGAGCAGGTTTCCTGTCCTTTTGTACCTGCGGGTCTCATACCAGCCCACAGCAGCCTTGCCAGGGATGCTGGCAGAGCACACACACCTATCCTCCTGGTGAAAGAAGAAACATCCAGTTCTCACCGTCAGAGCCACCTTGTCCTGGTTTCATGCAAGTTGTGTCTACTTCCTGTGGCTCAAGTTACTCCCTACTCCATTCTCAGCAGCCAGCTGGTTTCTAGATATCAAGGTTTTAAGATAGATTTAGATACCATGGTTCTTTAAATTTAGCTTGACTAACTGCTTTGACAAATGCTTTTGAACATCTTGGCATTAAGGACATAAACTCCCCTCCTTGTAAACAATTTCTGGCACTTTAAGGACTTGTCTGTCTGTCCTTCCTTCCTTCCTTAAAATCTCTTGGATCTCATCTTCCACCCCTGTGTTTACTTGTGGGATATTTTGCCCTTCTGCATACATGTTTCCCACTCCTGGAAGCAAAGACAAATGGCTTCTTTTGTGTGGACCTCCCTGAAAACACAGCAGGTGTGCAGGAACATGGAAGCAGCTTGAGAAGAATAGGGTTTTCTCACACTGGGGAGAACTGAGGATGTGGCAGACCCAACTTTTGCCCTCTTTTCTGCTGAAATCCCTGTATAATTTTCATTGTTTTGTTTCTTACTTGTGAATGAGGGGCAATGCCATTAACATCACAATTCTGGGTAGTTGGATAGTAAAAAATCAAATTCAGTATAAAAGAAAAAACAAAGAGGAGGATACTGGGGAAAAACCCAGTCCTAACAGCTCATTCATCAATGGTTCAGCAGCTTCCTTGTAACCCTTCAAAAGGAAGATGTTTGGGTTAAAACAGACAGTGATGACCCAACATTGGTTTAATGATCAGTAGCAGTACAGAAAGCAGTAAGGTTAGGAATTATTATGGAGGAGTAGACAATAAGGTGGAAGTCATTATTACCAGTCTAAATTCATGATTCCCACTTCTTGAACACTGTAATTCTGACTGCCTTAAGTTTGAGTAACATTACTAGAAAAAAATCCCAAAGACATATTTTAACAACCCATTCTTTAGGAGAGGGACATCTACACATATCAAGGACAATCAAAATATGGAAGACCCCAGAACAGGGAGTGATCAAGCAGTTTAGGATTTTTCAAGTTGGAAAAGCAATGTCTGAAGGACTGTGAAATGAGTTTCTGGCAGAGAGCAACTGTTCTATGATTCTACCAGTACCTCAAGTATTAGAGTAGAAAAACCATCACATGAAGGCTTAAAGAAATTCAAGGAGGTATTTTTTTACAAATCCTGTAGTTCAACCATGGAAACTTCTGATTTAGAAAGTTTTCACCACTGAAAGTTTACAAACATTCAAAAAACCCCTAACTAAACCTCAAAACCATCTACTAGAAAAATCACTGTAGAGTTGCGAAAAGCTAACTGTTCAAACAAAGGCAACACTTCTTCATCTGGGGTCTCCTGAGTTTCAGATGCTCAGTTCAGGGAGGGAGTGTTATTCCAGTCTGTATCTCCCAATTGACTTTCATGCAAACACTTTGTTTTATCTTTACTGAAGTCTGTAAAACAACTTTTTCCTCTCCCTTTCAACATTGTGGAGAGATGGTTAAACTGGTCTTTTCCCTCTGTGAAGGTCTGTGTGAGGACTGTCTCACCGAGAAAGACTGTGACCTCCTGTTTGCAGGGTGGATGGCAACTTCTTTGCATTTTGAAGAACATTCTCTCTTGAAACCCTGTCCTGCAGTTCATAACATGTGAAACTGATCTTCTCTGAAACAGCTGTGGGTTTTTTGGTTTTTTTTTTCCCTCTGTTCTTGCATCTTTGAAAGAAAAGTTGAGAAGAAAAATACAGTCGTTCACAAAACAGTTATTTCTCACAGTATGATTCACCAGGAAACATGAAGGCAAGAAATGAAAGTTAAATAGCCATCTTTGGAGAAGGGGCTGAGGAGAGAAGGAAGAAAAGAAGCCTCCTGTCTTGCAGGGAGGCCAGAATCACTTGGTTGCTTAATGATCTTATTATAGCTTAAAAAGTGATCTGTGAAGTTAGAAGTAACGACTGTCCAAGGACTCTTTGCATCTCATGGAACATAGCACCAGATCAAGGCTCTTTGGGAACAAGGTAATGAATTACAGATCACTCATTGGCATTAGTGGCCTGTCCCCGTGAAGTAGATTATTGCTTTATTCTGTCTTCTCTCTCAAATGTGTTTTGCTACTCCTAGTTGAAATGTGGTATAATCAGGATTATTTTAGGCTAAACAACCCCAGCTCCCTCAGTTTCTTCTCATAATATTTGTGCTCCAGACCATTCACCAGATTTTTGCCCTTCTTTTAACAAACTCCAGCTCCCTGCAACACTATTTGTCCCTGCTGTTTTAGGGTCTAGACAAGGTACTCCTGTGGATTCTCTGGGAGTTCTGAAAAAGTATTCCTATCTGCTCCTTACCTATCCTTTGTTATCCTTTTGGGAGGGATGCCTGTCCTCACAGTTGTGGTGTCTCCCAAACCTATGCAAGATTTCTGATCTGCTTCAGTGCTGAGGATGATTTAAATGACTCAGTGTTACTCTGAACTAAAACAAATGGGGAGTGCTTGCATCAGCCACGAGGTATGTCAGCTGTGAGGTGATACAGCCCGTGGGCAAGGTGAGATCTTAAACTGCACTGAGGATATCTGCCAGAGAACATTTTCTCAGCCAATTTTCTCATATACCTGTGCCATCAGCTGAAAAGTTTCAGCTTCCACAGCTTTAACAATATACACTCAGCTCTACAACTCCTGTGACAGCCTTTGTGAGAGCCTCTAGCCAGGTCTTTTTGAACCTGCTTGTGCTCCATCTATGGGAAAACTCATATTTGTCCTACATATTTATCCTACTTCCTATTTGGAAGCAGCCTCTGGGGAGAAACACTCAGGGAGCTGCCTAGCAGCCTGGCAAGCTTTGGGAAATGCCATCCTGTGTAGTGGCTCAAAGAAGTAGAGCTGACAAACAACAGACCTGAAATTTGTTAATGATTCTAAATGCATCTGAAAAGCCTTGGAGGTTCAGAGCTGAGTTCTTTCAAAGTGAGAGTGCTGGGGCCGTGGTCCAGCCGTGAGGTGCCAGAGCTGTCCTGAAACGTTTTTGCCTGGAGAACTCGCAGCAAAGCAGCACAGAGCTTGATCCCTGCTGGTTCTCCCTTCTTCAGGTCAGAGCAGTGGGGAAGGCTGAACTTCTTGGGTCTGTTCATCTCCCGTTTGAAACTGCAAATTTCAGGGAGCAGCAGTGAGTGACTGGCAAGGCAGTGCTAGCAAGTGGCTTCTTGGCTGTAGACACAAAACTGGATTTCGCTGCTCCCTAGAAAAGGGATGATGGCAAGACTGACCTATAACAGGCATTTTCTCTGCAAGAACTCAAAGCCCTGTCTTGTATAATGGTTTGAGGAGAGCTGACTCTTTTTATTTCCTGCAGCCTGTACTCTAGCTGAAGGCCCATGAAAGGCAGAAGGGATCCCTTCTGTAGGGTCCTTCAGTAACTTCTCACTTTAAAAACCCCAAACACACAGGGATTACTGTGTTGCTTGAAGTCATCTTCTGCAAACAGATGTTAAAGAAAAGCTGAAGAGTAGTAATGAGACCAGAAGATTGGGATTGAGGTTCCAGAAGTTTTCTTAAGTTCCTGAGGTTCAGTTACTGTTCAGACATAAGAGAAGTCTTACACAACTTGTCCATTTTGTCAGTCATGCATGCTATTTCTTTAAGTATTACATTCTCAGTGTCTGTGATATTTATCTTCTTTTTCCAGTGCTGGAGCTTTATTTTTTTCCTATGCAATTATCTTTGAACCTCCCTAAATTATAGTTCATATTGTTTAAAAAGTGACTGAGACAGGGAAGATAAGCAGCTGAGTATTATTCTCCACAGTGTACAACTTTCAGAAGCCATACACCCACAAACACCCACTAAGCTGTCCCCATCCTCCTCTGCAAAAGAAAGAAATTGCTGCTGAGAAATGATGAGAAGAGATGCTTGCAAAGAGATGAGGTTGAGTAAAATGCAGCAGGACATGGGAGTGTGCTCATGGCTTCTCATTAGTGGAGGAATCTGTACGGCACATCACAGCATACACAGGCTCATGTGACAGCTCCTGCACCTCCAGGCTGTAATATAGTCAAGCTGGGAGGACACAAAAGCAAGAAATTCTGCTTTATTCTCCTAATATCTTTTTCAGCAGGTTTTAACTTACAGAGTCTCTCACAATATACTGACAACTGCTTTCAAAGATAAAATTTTAAGTGAAATAAAATTGCTTTGTGAAAGAAGGTTTTGTGGCCACATTTTCATGTCAGAATTTTAAAAATATGAAGTCAAAAAACATTTCTTTCTAGGTTATCTATTTTAATGTAAAAAAAAAAAAACCCACCCACTAAAAATCCAGCTTTGGTCATTATTTTCTACAGAAAGCAGTAAGTATTTAGTTTGATCTAGTTTTGTGGTTTGTTTCTGTTCTTTTTTTTCTTTTTCTTTTTTTTTTTTCTGGGTTTCAGCAGTGATTTATTCAGTTACAGGAAAATATAAAGCTGCTGTTATTTACAGAAAAGTGAAACAAATGTTTGTAGTGGAATCATAGATTTTTGTTTTCAGAAATGTGTCCAGTAAACACTGTGAAACACTGATACATACATCAAAGCAAGAAAATTACACAGGCTCTTACAGACTGTATGGAACAGATGCTAAATAGGCTTGTAAAGGATTCTTGCACAGTACATATTTGACCTTAGAAAATGCACAAATAAAATGCAATAAAAAAGCCCTAGGAAGAATAAAGCATCTACATCTTGTCTGCTCTCTTATCATGGTCCTTTATCAGAAAAACTTGTATGTTTAGAGATTACAGTTTCCAATGACACTCTTAGGATCTGTATTTTATTCTTCAACAGAGTTGTTATTTTCCCAGTGAAGTCCATAGGGATGTTACCTTGGCAAGACACATAAACCAATAATTAGCTATATTTGTGTCTGCATAAACTGTGTGTCATGGTTGCTGAAATGAGAGAAATGTAGGCTGAAGTGCACTATCTTTCTCTTAAATTGGTAAAATTGACTTCTAGTGGTAGGTTTGTCTTTGTATTCCATGTTCTGAAAAGTGGAACTTTTTTACCTCAATTGTGTACAATGTAGATTTTTTCTATTTTTAAACATTAAACTAGAAATAGGCTCTCTTATGCAATTTCCCCCCAAGTACAGGTATTGCCTAATGTACAGGTGTAAAAGCCTTGCTCTAATAAGAAATCTTGTCAAAATTAGGCTCTCGGTTTTGGTTTGTTGTGTTTGACTTGATTGTAGGTATCTATTCTATGAAATAGTTTTGCAAGGTCTCAGCCCACTGAAGTGAAGGAATTAGTTGCCACTGACTTTATTCTGACGGGTAAAGGATGCCCCTGTGGTCCAAAGGGCTTCAGCCTGGAAATTACTACTCAATCAGACTCCTGCCTGGAGAAATGCACTAATCAAAAAGTACTTGGAGCTCTGTCTCACTAATGCCTCTCTCTGAGTACCAAGTCAGAAAACACTACTGATTTTTGCCATTAAAACTTGCCTCAGATCAAGAGGTGACAGCTCTGCTGTCAGAGAGACAAGAAACATTGATGCCATACACATTCATCTTCCTACAAATGGAGGAAATTACAGTGGAGTCATGTTTTCCCATTTATAGTTGGGTATCAAGGTTTACAAAGCACACCAGAGAGTAAATGTGATGTATCAGAGTTACAGAACTGAAGGTTACTCAAGGCTAGTGAGACATGACTTGGGTGGGAACAAAGGCGCAAGCACATTCCCAAGCAGAAAAGAACTCCAGCACCATGCCTTGTGAACAGATTGCCAGTGGCCTTTGAGTGCGTGAGTCTCAGGGACCATTAAATGGGATTCCAGGCCCATATAATTAGAAAAAAAGAAGAAAATCAATCCTTTATGATATTTTCATGCTGTAACTCAAATATTTTCCTCCTTGCTGTTTTATATTTTTGTTTGAAGCATGATGCTGTAATCTGGTTTCTAACACCATTCTGCAAGGGAATAAAAAAAACCCCACAACAAAATAAGCAACCTAAACCAAAAATCTCCAAAAGCCCCCAAAAATCACTTTGTCTTCCAAAAAAAGTATTTTACTTTGTTTTCTCTTGAGGCCACTGTTTATATTGGACCAGATTCTGTGTCCTGGATTTTAACACAGAAATGTCCTGCTATTCTTTTTGATAGTTTTGGATCAGGCTCCCAGATGAAGACTTTCACATTGTTTTCACTGCTGGAATTCAACTATTGCGCATTTAGAAACACCACTGATCTATTAGCTGTGAGACTGGGAACCCTGATCTATAGCTGCACAGCTGTGGGGATAATTTAGCCCGCTGAGGTCTATGTCTGAGAAAAAAAAAGAGAACTGGAGATATGGCAGGGGACCTGCAAGATCCAGAAAAAGTGGAGGTGGGAAATGCTCAAAAAGAAATAAATATTCAGATGTTTTCTATATCAGTTCTCCGTGACACATATGTTTTGCCAAAAAACTGTGTTGAACCGAGTTGTTTTTGAATAAATCTTTTGAAATATTTGAAAAGAAGAAAATTGCAAGGATATTTTCAATTGAGTAAGCATTTCAAAAGGAAAAATTTAGATGTTTCGTCACAGATTGTTAGACAGTTTCAGAGCAAGCAGTCTGGTTCAGGGTAAGGATTTGTGACATGCTACTGTGAAATCTGCAGTTGTGGTTGATGAAAACCCTTTTCTTGGCCTGTCTGGAAAGAGAAGCACTATGATTTCTTGTCACAAGTCATAGGAATATTTTATTTTGTGCATGGTGTCATGTCTGTTAATGATACAGACACAGAGCTCTCAATAGGCTCATTCTTCCCAGAATATTTCTGTTACTTCTAGAAAGAGTTAGAAATAGACAAGAGAATCCTAAAATCTTACCAAATTTTGAGGTAATGTATTCATAGGTAAAAATTAATGCTGGGTACTTTCTTGCCAGAAGTGATAGAAACCATATGCTGGTGCAACTGTAGTCTCGCTGTGTCCCAAATTGGTATGTGGCCAGTCCTGGAAGCACATTTTTCAGTCCCAATTAATGCACAAAATCTATAAAAATGAAGCTTCTGTTAATGCATGTATTCCCCTCAGGCATGAGATATGAATGTGTTTGAGGAGTGTGGGTGTAGGGACATATCTTCTGCAAACAAGCAATTTTGTTAATTTTTTATTATTTGCTTAATTACATTTTTGCCTTAATCTTCAGTTCTGAAAATAAGCCGTGAATGTGAACAGTAAGTACATCAAGGTCTTGTCATTGCTCAGCTTTTAAAGTTTCTTTGTTTTTTGGCAGAAACAGCTAGAACATAAAGTATTTGATAATTTTCCATTGCACTGCTATGATGTTCCACCTGCTATAAGCAAAGAAAGATAAGAAAGATAAGAAAGATAAGAAAGATATGAAAGATAAGAAAGATAAGAAAGATAAGAAAGATAAGAAAGATAAGAAAGATAAGAAATGTGGTTTTAATGGCAGAATAGATGAAAAAAAAAAAAAAAAGAGGAATTAAATTTTATTATGCTTATTAGTTATGGAGGTGTCCTGCTTTCAGCTGGGATAGGGTTAACTTTCCAGGAGCTGTTGCAGTGATGTGTTTTGGATTCAGAATGAGAATGGTACTGCATATGGGTTTTTGCTAAGTCATATTTATCCTAAGTCAAGATTTTTTTTTCCCCTTGTCTCATGCTCTTCCAGTGAGGAGTCTAAAAAACATGGAATGTTAATTCATGTTCTAATGGATTATGGTATGTTAAAAATCATAAGTAACCTCTGTAAATATGTTATATGAAAATGTAACCTTAGTTCCAGCCAGCCTTGGAATTTATTAAACCCGAGGCAGGCACCACCCTAGAATTACCATTTAGGAAAAGACAAAGAATTGTCAGGAAACCGGGCTCCATCATTGGAATCAGAAAGGAGGACACATTAAGATAAGCAGTCAATCCTTCCTCCAGTGGACAGCTGAGCCATCAGAGCACCATCATCACCGGGATCTCCAGAAACAAATGCCTTTCCATTCACCAACCTCAGTTTCCATTCACCCAGGGGAAGCCCAAAATTGGCACCTCTCCCTACTGGAGGAGTCTCCTTTCAGCAGACCAACGACGACAATGAATTCCAAAAAACCGGTCCCGGGAACAAAGAGACTGTGGGGAAATCTAATGCCAGGGGCAAAATAAAGTGTATAAAACCTGGGGCCTGAACGAGGCAAATTTGTGACCTTTTGGGGGGCTGCAATGTGCCAGATACTGCATCCCCATTCACCTGTTGATGATCCTGGGTCATTGTCAATGTAACTCTGCTGGGGGTTTTTACTGAAATTCTGTACCTTGATTTTTCAATAAATCAAACCATATTTTCAATTGGACTTTTGGATTGGTATTTATAACAGGAAGTTTGCAGAAGAAATTGGGAGGAAGCATGTCCAGGACGGATGAATGAAACTGACCACAAGGATATTCAACACCATGGGATGTCATGCCCAATACATAAAGTGGGGGACTTACCTGGAAGTGTGGCTGTTCTCAGTTTGGGAAGGGGGATCTGTCATCAGTCAGTGGATGCTGAGAAATTGTGTTGTGCATCACTTAGGTTTTTTCCCTTCGTATTATCATTATTTACCCTTGATATTGCATTTTACTTTATTTTCAGCCATTGAACTGTTCTTACATTGACCTACAAGTTTTCCAAGTTTTGATCCTCCTTCCCATTCCATCAGAGTGGGAGTGAAGGAAAAGAGGGCTGAGCAAGCGGCTGTGTGGTGTTTTATCTCCAGCTAGGCGTAAAACCACTGCAGGGGTACTCCTTGAGGATGACAATTACTTTTAGCTGAAATATTTGGACTGGATTGGTTTATTCAGAGTTTTCTGCTAAGGAAACTTAATGAGTTCAGGCCTAACATTTGCCTTGGGCTTTGGCCCTTGAGTTAATTTGCCCCTAACTCTTGGCTGTGCCCCACTGTTGACACGGGGGTGGGGGGGAAGCCTGGGTCACAGAGGCCCACGGGAACAACACTGCTGGTATGACTTTCAATTTGCCTGGTTCCATACTGGTACTAAACTATCCTCTATTAAAACGATTATGTTTTTAGCAAATTATTCAGCATGCTGAAAGGTTACCCGATGTAGCTACTTATTAGTCACTTCTCAAATCATTAACAAGCTATTTATGACACCTTCATCTGCAGGTACAAAGCCTTCTGGAGGATTCCTTCGATTTAATTTCTCTAGCTTAAAGCCGAATGGAGAGAACAAAGGCAGAGCTCACAGTCATTAATTAAGAGGATGAAGGAAGGCAGAGGGGATGCTGACAGGAGGTGACAGGCTCATTGGAAAGAAAAAGCTACATCCTGAGAATGGGGAGATATTATAGACAATTCTTTGAGGCTTGCTGAAGTGCAAAACTAATCCGTGAGCATCTCACTACCTCTCTTTGTTAAAAACTGCTTTGTCCTTAACTATTTACTTAATACTGCACAAAAGCAGCTTATAACTTCACATCTGAAATAATACCAAGTACAAATTCTGTTTTTCTTTGCCAAAGGACTTTGGTAGGACATGTAGTCCCTTGATTACTAAATGCTTCATGAATAGCTGTCAAAGAAGCCAGGCTGGGAATAGGATTTCCCTGGTTCTACACGGATGCTGTCTGAGGTTGACACACCACACGTGTCAAAGTCTTAGCAAATCTTGGTGTCCAGGTGGCCTGAGTGTCCTGGCCAAGTCCTCTGGCAGAGAAATATTTCACTGGAACCGTGTTGGCAAGTAGAGTGTTTTGCTTTGTGGGACAAAGATGGGCTGTCATTGCCCAGGGGCTCTCTGGCATCAAGAGCAGTGTTATGGATGCCAATCCACTTTGCCAATTGAATATAATTAGGTTTATTAAAGAAATAAAATTACAACATTTTGGTAGAACCAACAAGTGGAGTTATGGTGACAAGGCCTGGGATAGTCAGAGGGTGAATGGAAAGCAGCCTCTATCGCACTGCAGTCCCCCAGAGTTCATGAATTGGCCCCTTCTGTGTTCCAGATTTTATTTTATTACACTTTATTTTGCCCCTGGCACAGGATTTCCCCATAGTTCTTTGTTTCCTTGGGGTGGTTATTCGAAGGCATTGTTGTCCTCGGTCTGCTGAATGGGGTCTCCTCTGGGAGGGAGAAGTGTCAATTTCTTTCTCCAGTAGGTGAATGGAAGCCGAAATTCTGAATGGACAGGCATTCCCCTCCTATGATAAGTATGATGGTAGGGCCCTTATGGCTCTGCTGCTTTCGGGAGGAGGACTGATGGCTTATCTCGATGCGTCCTCCTTTCTGATGCCAATGGCAGCCTGTCAAGTTCCTGGCATTGCATTGTCCTCCTTTGAGTGGCAGTTTCTGGGTGTTGCCTGTCTTGGAATTTGTCAGTTCCGTGTCTGACTTGAACTAGTGTTACATTTTACAGAACATATTTACAGTTTACATGCATCAAAACATGAATTAATATACTATATTTACTGCAGGGAGCAAGATGGAGGAAGCTTCTGGGGTGTTAGCAAAACCAGGCAATGCATTTTAAACAGTTGCAAATCCCTAAAAAAATAAAGGGAGAGTCACTGAGAATCACTTTGGCATAAACTGATTGTCAGCTTTTCTGCTGCCCTCACTTGCTCTTTGTTTTCTCTGTGGTTGCACAGCCTTTTCATTTCATGGTTTTCCATCCTTCTTTTTGCTTCTCCCTTACTCCCCCATGTTTTTAAATATTAAGATGCTGGGCTTTGTGCAGCTGTGATATTCACCAAAATAATTTTCCCATCTGTAGTCAAGGCAGCAATTCCCATCTCTGGAGTCTGATTTCTTCAGGGGATCACCAAGGACTTTGCAGTCACAGTGCAAATGCATATTCTTCAATTTCATTTCTCCCTTGTTGTCTTTGCTGCCTCATACCTGTGGCTGTGATGAGTTTGGTGTCAACACCGACAGAAATTGCTTAAAGGGCCCAGTTCCTGCTTGGGAGGCTGGAAATACCAGCACCCAAGCAGGGGTACTGCATCTCCAGCTCTGCCTTGGATGGGCTTGCAGAGACCCTGTGTGATGTGAGTGCCACCTCCTGGCGTGAGGGCTCCGTGGTCAGCACGCCTCCCACAGGGGAGTCCCCACCAGCCGTGGACTGTCACTGTCAGAAGAGGGGACCCTCACTGTGGGCTGAGCAGCCCATGGCACAGCAGGCTCCATTCCCAGCTGGGGCTTGGAATCCTCAGGTGTGACTTTATTATAGTAATAACCAGAGGATTGACTTGGCTGTTCTTGGTAAATTCCTGTAACCTTTTTAATTGGTTTATGATCCTGGGGAGAAAGAAGTGAACTGTTGAAGTAGAAAGCTCAAGCAGTGCTGAAGTGCTGTTTTGTGGCCCTTGAGTTGAATGGCAGCCCTAGCTGAAGAGGAAGGCTCATCTGTAAAGATGCCTCTTTCTTTGCCAGTTTCTAAAAAATTTTATTAACAGAACAACTGTTTCATTAGCGCACTGATTGAGAATTTCTCTGCTGTCTGAAATGTGTGAAGGACAAGCTCTTAACACAAAAGGAGCAATCAAGGGAAGCAACTTGTTGCAGCATGCAGAACTGACTACTAAATGTTTTTACTCTGTCCTATTGTGTTTGCTCACTGTACAGGGGCCAGGAGATGGCGAATTGTACAAGAAGCTGAGCAAGGACTTAGAGAGCTCAGTGAAACACACCCGCTCCTGAGACATCACTCAGATGGTTTTTCTCTTGTATGTTCAAGTGACAAGCACTGATGAGCAGACTGGGGTGCTGCAGGACAAGCTGCATCATCCTCTGAGAACAGTGGGCATAAGCCCTGGCTGGAGCATCCTGGCGTACCCTGGTTGTGTCCCCTCCCAAGCTTCAGACAGTGCAGGCAACTCAGGCTCTGGCATTACTTGTAGCTACCAGCCATCCTAACTCATGTCTTTGACAAATAAAATAGGAGTATTGTTGACAGTAAGAAGCTGGCAGTACGACAGAAATAATTTTTATCTTTACTTTTCTCATCTCCATCATGTGGGTATTGCAGGACTTGGGGTACAGGGACTATCCCAAAAGGTGTGACTTAATGGTCACTGAATTCAGTAGGATTTGTTTGTTTGTTTCAACATAAAGGTTTTCTTACAGCTTTTGAGAAATCAAAAGGACATTTTCATTTTTCTTGTAATAGCATTGGATGCCTAATTTTCTTGCTATGAAACATCCTTTCTGAAAGTACTTTGATTTTTTTCCTTAGGAAAATCAGCTTTGAAAAGTTATTAATTTCAAATTAGTTTAATTTTTTTTTAAACTGAAATTAGACAAAAAATTTGCCCAGAGGCTATATATAAAATAACGCCCTCTAAAATGACATAGCTTTTTTTCTGGTATAGAATGAAGGTCAGAGTCTCCATCCACCTATATTTGTGGTGTCTTGACATCAAAGTCAATGTTCTTTCTGCTCAGTATCTGTTATTTTCATTATCTATCCAATCTTTTCTTTAATACAATAACTGACTTTTCTGTTATGTGATTAATGTCCTTTAACAGGTACAGATATCAAGTGACATGTATGGGCTAGAGGTATTACATGAATTATGCAGGCAGCTGGAGGAAGTTGGCATTTAAATACAATTCCCTTTATAAAATTGATCTCTCGGGTTTTTTTCTCCCTAATAACTAATTTATTCTCTCCTTTTTTTTTTTTTCACTCTGATCCATCTTTTCTAATTAACTCCTTCATCCTGCTCTGAGAGCTTTTGCAGCCTGACTACAAGCAGATCTGCTGAGAAAGCCTCTCTGCTATCATCATTAGAAACAGCTCCAGTTTGTTTCAACTTATAAGGAATTGTACACTTTGTAGGCCATAATTGCAGAAGAAATAATAAATATGGAAAGGTTCGATTCAAGGAAATTTTAACTGCCAGTTTAGAGAGCTTTTAGAGAGCTTTTGAGTTGGACAAGGTATAGGTATATACTTCATTAGACTCTGCCCCAGAGAGCTTGAGAAGAGGAGGTAGGAATGACAGGATTTTTGCTGGCAGCTGAAGTAGCTGTTTGTATCCTGGGCCAAGTTGAAGTACCTTGTTTTTTAGCTGCTGATCCTAGTACTCTCCAAATTAATTAATCTGTGCACTGTGAGTAGAAGGGCTGTCCTTTGTGGAATAAACCCAAAGTGATCTGTACACTCGCCTTGTAATTATGTTGTAGTTAAAAAGTAACCACCTCATTATTCTTTTTCATATATGTAATTAAATGGTTATACAACCAAAGGTTTTCCTGCAGGATTTATAACAATTGAAGAGTAAATATATTTAGCTATTAGCAGCATATCTCTTAGTTTGTCAAAAAGGTAATATATACAATGTTGTTACTACCTACAGCATCATATATATCACCTTTAATTACATGTTGAAAAGAGAAACTTTACAATAGAACAAGTTTGTAGTTTGGTAAATCTGACTGGAAACAAAGATTGTGTATCTATTAATATCCATAACTAAGCTTTACTTTCAGCATATATAAATTCTGCCATATCTCTAGTGACTGTTCTGGAGTGTGGGTGTAAAGTAATAAGCTCCTTTCCACTAAGTGATAATCACTATGAGGTCCTGCCCTAAATTGCCTCTCAGCACTAGCAGATTATGAAATGTTTAATAAATGCATATAATGGGAGGAGAACTAGACCCTGGGGTTTAAATGAGACATCCTTATAGCAAAGGAATAGTTATGTTATGTTTAAAGCAGATTAAAATACATCTTAATGATTTCATTCTTCTCATAGCCTTCTCTGTGTAAAGTTGTCTGTAGGTGTACCTAGGATGTGCATTGCAAACTTATAGGTGTACAGAAGTAACCTGGTGGTCTTAGTGCTGTGCCACGTAGTCTACAGGTGACTTTCCATTTTCCCTTTTCCAGAGACTGTTTTGCTTCACCTTCTTCTATTTTTGCAGGCACTGAGAGAGGTGAGGGTCTGCTCATTCTGGCAGTTCAACCCTCTTATTTCTTGTCTCTAAATAGGGAATACTGACTACTGACCTCATGCCTCTTTTTTTGTGTGAAAGCAGAACTGTGAGGCTCTTATCTTCTATGATAATGGAGGCTGTGGTACTTAATGTAAGTGAAAGATGAGGGGACACATCTGTAGGAAAGTTTCTTGTATCATATGGAAGTTCTGATTAGAAGTTTTGGGTGAAAGAATGCATTGCACCCTAATGGTATTCTGACCTTCCTAATACTAGTGATGTGTGTTATTTAATAGTCCTACATGAGATCATCAGATAAAATTTAAGTGGGCAGCCTTCTCAAGTCAAGATTCTGTTTCCAAAAGGCAAATCTAGCTGAGCAATCATTGCTGTTCAGTGCTCTTAGAAATGAAAATTGGGAAAACTCTCCTTCCTAAAATTTGAGGGACACACCTGCATGTGTTTTCCCAACTCCCATCTCCCTTGTTCTGCAGACCTGCTCTGGCTGTTCCTGGCTCAGTTTCATCAAGTTTACATCCTCATTGTAGTGACATGCTGCTTTCCTGTTTAACATGTATGTCACATATAAATTATGCAAACGATGGTGCTTCAGCAAGGTCTGAATTTGTCGAGAAATTAGAATGCCTGTGTGTGTTTGAGCATGGGAATGTGCCAATATATTTTACATGCATGTGTAACACAAAAAGAATTGCAGATTGTTAATGAAATACTTCTTCAAGTGTGTTTTAATTTTTAAGACCAGATTTTTAAAAGTGCCCAAGGTGTTATGTGGTTAAGTTTTAGTTACCTTACTCTGTGCTTTGATGGTATTCCTTTACAAAAACTCTGTTTGGAGGGCAATAAGGAAACAGCCAAAATCACTATTCAGTGCTGAACTACCAGTCCATTTATTATAGTTAATTTTTAACAACGACACATGCTACGCCATTTGGAGAGGCAGGAGGCCCTAGGTTCTCATGAAAACAGAGGTGCTTAACTTTAGTTTGCTTGGGAATAATTATACCAGTGTTGGACTCATGGTTTCATTTCTCCCTTCAGAGGAGTGCTGTATGATCATCAGGTGCCAGTATTTGCCACTAAGCACCTTCCTTTTGAAAACCACACAGTTAGCTTCCAAAAATCTGTTTCACTGACATAGCATAAATGTGATTAAATATATTATATTTAAGTTACAGAATCCCCAGGTTTTTAATCTTGGTAAACCTGAGAAGTTAAACACCTTCTGTGGCTTTCAGAGCTTTATTCCATCCAGAAGAAACCATCTGCTTTCCACAAAATATCACTCTGTTTCTTTGATCTCTTCAAATTAATCCTACTGTGCTTAACTTCAATCCAATTAAAAAGAACATGTAGGCAGCTGCACAGGTCTGATTACATGTGGACATGATAGCAGGGCTCCTCATGGGAGAACCAGATCAAGGGCCAATATGTTATGCTAGACAAGGGTGGTAAAAACTCTTCAAATCCTGGTATCCTGGTATGACATGCAGTATATAATAGTACCATACTTGCAAGCTATAAAACTCCTTGCCGTCAAGGAATTTAGAGGTTTTCATGTGAACATATATCATTACACATCCCTCTGAAGATGTTATAAGACTAAGCATTTATGTCTATAGCAAGATCTTGAAATAGGGCTTTATTGAGTGCAGAGGACTGAGGCATGATGAAGGGGACAGGAATTCTACATTTCATTTCCATGAGCCTGTGGCAAATAGTGTCTTCCTTGTTTGTCCTTATGGAAAATGCCAAACCCAGGTATTTAGGGGTCTAATGTTTGCTGGAAGGTTTTGTTTGTTTGTTTGTTTGTTTTCACAGAAAAGCGTGCAGAGAAGAGGCAGAATTTTGGGTACAAGTTCAGAGAAATGATCCTGCACCTCAGCCCCCGGGCTCATGATTCTTATGAGGGGCCTTAGGGTCTTGCTGCAGGGAACAAAGAATGCAGTTTGCCACAAAAAATCTGTGTGAAGCCTGCATGTTTCTCTGCAGTGCACTGCACTTAGGCTCCCAGCATTGTAAAGCCTTGTTGCACATCACAGAGGAATTACCATCAGCTTCTGTGGATAATTTAATGAGAAGCACTTCAAAAACGTTTATTGTTATGAATCATATTGCCATGAATAGCTCTGCCATTGGTGGTGGGCCAGACTTTGAAATGGCTCAGTGCCCAGTGCATCTGCTTTCAGATACCTAAGTGGGAAGTTTTGGTGGCTGGGATTTGATTGTTCCCAGGTGGAATTGCTGGAGTATATCCTGCCTTGAAAAAGAAGCAAGAGCAAGTCCAATTTTGGTTTTTTTTAGCATATGTAAAAAGAAAAGGAGAGAAATTTTCACCCTGAGCTTGATCTTTGAGTCATCTTTAAAGGACCTGGCAATGGTGTGACCAAAGCTACCCCAGAAGTGCATTATAAGACAATAGGAAGAGCAGAGCACCTACAAGTAATGAGTCCAGCATTACAAGTGAAGGCTGAAAGCTTTTATGATTGAATTGGTAGCATTGGATATTGAATGTTTTACTCTGATTGGAATAGAGTTGCTTCGTTTTTTTTAATTAGGGCTGTTTTTATATATATCCATGGCTTGTCATTAGTGGTTAGACACTGATTTGTAGCAGCACAAAATTATTCCACTGAATGTCAGAATGTCACTGCAGCCCCTGTTCTTTTTCAACATCTCTGTTCTTTCCTTCACTTCCTCTCTCCCTTTTTAACTAAAAAACAAACAAACAAATAAATAAAAGAAGGCAGAGAAGACCATTACCACACTGATTTATGTAAATACAACCCTAATACAGGCTGGTGTTCCAGCAGTCACATAAAAATTATTCAGTGCCATGATTTTTGTGTCTTTAATAGCTTCTGGAATGGACAGAGTCCTTGTCCTAGCAAGGCTACCTCTGAAGGACTGGAAACATGCAGATTTTTCATCTGAGTTCCACTGAGTATTAGAATGATGAATCAGTGACTGCTGAAGCATCTAATTCAATTAAAGCTCTGCATTAAAGAATTGTGGTTGTCAACATTAACAACCAAGTAAGGATCCTGTTGACCTGAGTATTTAAGATAATCTTCAGAGATTTTGAAAACAGATGGCAAATATCCATCTACTACTTACCCAGCCTTCTGCCAAGAAAATATAGAGCTAACTTATTGCTATGTGATTAAATCCGAAGATTATCAAGAAATCTAGAATGTGCTGTTTAGCATATTTTTGTCTTTTCCACTAAGAAAAGACATACTACTTGTATGTAGTTCTCTTGCATGTGTCATATTTATCATTCTCTGGGTTTCTCTGTGTACAAACAGGATATGCCTAAGTGAAAAATGTAAAACATTCCTTATAGGTTAGTGCGCGTAATACAACTATTTGGTCTGAGCATTAACCCACTTACTACTCCAGTTAAATATCCAAAGTCTTTACTGGCCAAGCTGTAGGATGGAGACATCTTCCATTGCTCCTTGGACCAAGATTGTTCCTCGATGTTGCAGAGTTTTCATTCCCTGAACCTTTTCTTGCCACCACCATCTTACCCTGTCAGTATTTTTCGTGGTCACACTCTGTACTGCTTACTCTCCCTCATCCAAAAATTGCACTCTGTGCTTTCACTTTTCTGACCTTGCATGGTCTTGTGTTCTCGTGGACTCTCTCATACCATAACATTTGGCCCAGTAAAACACACCTGAAGTAAAACAAGAGCAGATGCTGAAATACAGCCTTGCCATTAATATTTTCCTCATCTTTTCCAAATAGCCTCAAGGATTGAATCAAACTGTTTCTGGATACTCATCAGAGAAAAAAAAATGGGTGGTTGGCCTTCAGTTCCCTCTTCCTCAGAGTTTGTAAGTCCTCTGCCCGGGCACTGGGCTGACAAAGCAAAGGGAGCTCTGCCTCTCTTGGTTGCCAGTATAATTGTGCTGCCTTGTATGTAGTGTTGGCCCAGAGATATCTCTGTTGTATCTCAATAAGGCATAATAATGTTTCTCTGTTGAAATCAGCCTTTCACTCCACCACCACTGTCTTTATAGGGATATATTTCAGCATGTATGAGGAAGTTCATATGCTAAGGTTTAAATAACCAGATTTCCTAAAGCACTAAGCAGTAATACCAGCTGAGATCCCTTAAGTAAAAATGATAGAGACTAAACAGAATGCAGTATTCTTGGATTTGGGGGTTAGTTGGGAGGTTTTTTGTGTTAGGTTTTTGGTTTTGTCTTTGTTTTTTACCCTTAACTGGTTTAATTGGGAGCTACTGGTTGGTTAGCATATGTAACAGGAACTTATCTCCCTCCTGGGTCTTATTTATCTTTTTAAAACAGCACAATACAGACACCAGATTTTGCAGTGTTATGGCTTCAAAATCCATTAGATGAGATTCTGTGAAGGTGGATGTGTTCAGATAGTGGACCATTATCTGACTCTCCTCTTCCACACATGCAAATAAAACAGTCATAATGTCACCAAGGGCTTGAAAGTTATAGTGACTTGGAAGTGCTATTGAAAACAATCTCTATGAGGATTTTTTTTCCCGTCCACAGACAATAAAGTGAACAAGGACTCTCAGCCTCACATAGAGACTCTGCAAAATAGGTTCAAAAGGTATTTTGCCATTTTCCAGAGGTGTCTTGCAAGCACCATGGATAAAACTCTTCCATCACTTATCTGGCAGAACTGGTTTGAATATCTGTCTGAGTTACTAGGAGGTTACCAACAAGTAGGTCATTCCCAATGGCGTTTTTTTCAAGGCTGAATGATCCCATGCAAAGGCAGATGAAATGAAGCCTAAGTGAGTGTTTGTTAGCTAAGGAAAACATTCTTTTCTGTTGCTGTCAATCACATGCACAGAACGACGGATTCAATCATAGTGAAGACATTGGACATTCAGCTTGATTTTTTAATTTTATGAACAGTAGGAGGCTCAAGAAGAAACAATGAGAAAAGGCAGGGCTATAGAATAAGAAAATAGACTCAACTTCTGGTTCCTATATCATTTAAATCCAAATTATAGTTATTTTCTCAGTCCAGAGAGCCTGAATTTTCACCGTTTTCCAATTTGAGCAGCTATAATATCAGACTCCATGAAAAAGTCCTGCTTCAAATTTAGTTGAGAAATTCACATGTTCTTTGTTGTTTTTTTTTTCCTCCATCTTATTCTGTTATGGCAAATGTAATCCCACAGAGGTTTTTGTGCTAGAAACAACACAGACTGCAAAATAACCTTTGCAGTTAGCAAGATAAAGGATGTGCCTTTAGTAACCCCATAGCTCCAGATTCCCATCCCGCTCAGTCTCACAGATCAGCACTGCGGAGTTATAACCTTTACTTGAAGTCCCGGTTCCTGCCTGCCTCCTGCAGGAGCTGTGTGGACACCTAAGGTTCTGCCTTTCTAGCTGAAGAATAATTTTTAAAGACAATGACTGAAATAGTAGTAATTGTTTTTAACTGGATATTTCAATGTCAAAAGCAAGAGTTGGGGATTTTTTTTCTCCATTTTAAAAACTCCCTACAAAAAGGTGGTATTTCCTGTACCGAAAAAGTACCACCATATTTATCAAATGTTGAAAACCATAGATTTATTCCAGTTAGCATCATTTTGTTCAAAATTGGAAAAGAAAAGCAGAAAAAAAATTGCTTGACCAAAACCGTTGAGCATCTTGGTACTTTTGGGCATTAGGACACAATATTTTTCTGCTTAACTTGCTTTTCTAAGCAAATTAAGCACAAATTTCACTAATTCAGATTCCTCAAGATCTCCATGCTTGATGTTTTGTATGGACTGACTTGAGACTTTCATAGCTTTTGCTGGCAGGACACACAGGATTTGGGTAAAATCTTAATTCTTTATGCTTAAAGTCCAGCAGGCAGAATCTCACATTTTCAAAATCTTATCCAGTGGACTTCTCTGTATTCAAAAATGTTTTTCAAAGGGCTAAATTAAAATCCCTTTGACAATGTTAAAATATGAATTAAGAGGTCCTCTCTTCTCCATGTCAGTACCATGTCAGTGGCTCTGTGCAAGTCTCCCTGTTGACAGGGCTCGATCAGCGTACAGGATCTTCTGCTTATTGTTGAGCACCCTCTCCTGGCTCTCTGCTATTTGCACAGAACTTATATAATGGATTGAGTGCTCTGAAATAAACTGCAGTGCCCAGTTGAGTTTAGGAGGATGTCTGCTCAAATAATACGAGTTGCTGATTTTCTTAAAGCATACCTGGTTTTTAACAACATACCTGATTTGCAGCCAAGAAATCCTTCTAGGGTGAAATTCCTCAGGAAGGATTTTTTCTTGCCTCTAGTGTTGCTTCTAATTGATCCCAGAAAAGCACTTACAGACTAGAAAATACAATGCATAAGGCACTATCTGGTAAGGGCATGATGCCCAGCTGGTAAAAATGTTCTTTATTGGGTGACTAAGCCTAGATATCTCTCAATGGATGTTATCTTCCTGTAATACCTCAAGCGGCCTAAGGATTCATCTAGGCATGAATTGGTGTGTCATAAAGCAAGGGGGGTTTGCTGGGATTCTGGCAATAAACAGCAGCTGGAATGAAAATAGGAGGCGAGTCTGCAGGATTACCACTGAGTTAAGAGTTACAATATGAGAAACCATAATCTGATTTTTGGATCTCATAATAAATTGAGGTGGAGCACATGAAACTGCTCTTGCAGTATGTGACTGACGGTTTGCCATGGCTAAGGCAGTCCAAAATTCTTTAAGTCACAGCAGAAATGGCAGAAATTTTCATTCTTCATTGTTCTCCTGTTATTTCACAGCCACACAGCCAGGCAGCATTACTGCTAAATTTAGCAGTTCCCACGCACCTCATCTGCATCCATCTAGTAGCTTCAGGTGTCTAATGAAGGCCTCCATATATAGGTCTTGGTCATCATCATCTTCATAGTTTGTAGGAATTCAGGGAGATGAAATTCTCATTTTTGGCCCTTTATGGATTTGTGGGGGGCTCTGCTGCTGTTAACAGCCTATGTCCCTGCTGGATTCAGAGAGGTATTTGCCCTTGGGACATAGTGTACCTAGAGGAAATCACCACTGCACAGAGACCCAGAACGAGGCTCCTCCTAAAGGTGCTAACAAGGCATTCAAAACAGCATCATAGCCAGTTCCCTGAGTGCTGACATTTTCCAACATGAAATTCAAGTGCTTCCAGGCTGGTTTAAATTTGCAACATCATCCAAAGTCTCTGTGATATTTGCTCTAATTATCACGTTAAATAAAACGTTGATTTAACAAGGAGTTTCTAACATCAGTCCCTCTCATCTTACTCTCAGGCACCACACTTGCCCAGCATGAGGAATTCTCAGAGGAAAAGGACATTTCTGAGCCAGGGAACATGGTCACAGAGCATACACCAAAGAGTAGGATGCCAATTTGCAGTAGCTGAGGATTATGCTTTTTTATTATAATATTTTTGTGGTTTTAATATTTTATTATAATATATTTTATTATAATATTATATATGTATAAATATTTTTTTATTGCACTCTGCTCTGTGGTTTTGTATTCCTATACAATAAGTATGACCCTGGCTTTTATGGAGGAAAGCCATAATTTCTCCTAGATGCTATCGTGGGACTGTTTGGTGTAAGTAAAGATATCCTGTTCAGCTCTTTGATTTCAGTCTTCAAGCCAGCTTTCATTTTGGATTACCCTCAATTAGAATTCTTCTGCTGTTTAATTGGAAGATGGGAATAAAGAAGCAGGTAGAAACAAAGAGAATACAGAAGTATTTTCAGGTCATTGGAAAATGAAAGCAGTGGTGTTACTGAATGTGAGTGGATGCAAGCAGAGGCTGTTTCAATTTGTGTGTGACTTTGATACAGGCAAAGACACCAAAGTCTTATGGTTTTTAAGTTAAGAGGCTCAAAGAATAAATTGACTGCAGCTGAGATCTGAAGCAAAATACTTGTTTATTTCCTTTGTATGTGTTAGAATACACCTTTTTAACTGCAAGAGGAGCTCTCTAATTTGTAATAATGAGATTAACTGGAAGAGAAAGAGTAGCACAAAGAGAGACACCATATTATGAAGTGTTCTTATTTATTTATTCCACAGAAAACAAGCATCTCAGCTTTCTTTTGTCTGATTCCCAAATCATTCGGATGGAGTTTCATCAAGAAGGAATAAATGCAAGTAGTTCCACTGAGTTGCAGAGGACTGTGTTCAGCAAACTATCCAAGTTTCTTTCCAGCTCGAATAAGCAAGGAATTGATAATATGTGCCCTCACGCTAGCCATATCTTGGCTAGACAATGCTTATTGCTACTGATTAACATTTTTGCAAGTAAAAGGAGCAAGGAGAGGCCATTACAATGAGCATGGAAAAGACAATGAGATGTAAGGCTCTGGGGTTGAAGGCCAGAGTGGGAGCAGGTTACTTGCTCAGCTGCAGGGATGATGTTTTTCCTACAGGCCTAATGGACTGCACCCATCCCCTCCATGGGTAGAGAGCCATTGCAGAGTGAGAAAAGCCCATTATACTTTTCTGTACACCTGTAAAATGCCTTGCAGGGTCCTGGTGCAGAGCGAGGCTTGCCCAGCGCCCTCAGCATGCACACGCCAGCCCCTCCTCGGGGGGAACTTGGCAGCTCGCCACTTGGCAGGGCCTGCAGAGCACAGCCAAGCCGAAGCAGCCAAGGAGGCCCTGCATCTTGAAGTAAGTGAATTTGCTCGGCTAATTGCTCGCAAGTGCTCCCTCCGAGCACCTGTAAATTGTTAAGTTTAATAGGGTGGCAGCTGTTGCCGGCTGCCTGGGTTCTTGCTGCCTTGGAAGTAGTTGGGAGATGAGAGCAGCAACTTGTGGTTGCTGTGATTATCCTTTTCTCCATTTCCACTCAATTTCATTGTCATTTTCTTCTCTCTTAAGAGCGCTTAAAAGCATTTTTTGCTTCTTATAATACCCACAGGAGCTGTTGTGAAGTGCACTTTTTGAGTTTAAGGTTTCAAAACCTAAAATCTCTGACTTTAAAAGGTTTGGAGAATGGTTTAGTTGGAAGACTGCTGCTGTGCAGACACCTGCAAAACAGAACTTAAGCTGGCACAGCTGGAGGGAGGGATGGCTCAGATTGATGGGTAGTTACACTGTCGTGCTTCAGTGCCCTCCTTCTCCTGTAGTAGAGTCTATTGCTGACTGAGTGGAAAATAGATGCCTGAATATTTGGATGGATCTGGACTTAGGTTTTGAGAACTTGATAGCTGTAGTGGGACAGTTACTTTTCCGATTCTAGTATCCTAGTAGGAAGGAAATAGTCACTAGTAATAAAAATGAGAGAGGTTCTTTTAGTTGTGCAAGGTGTGGGAAGAATGTAATACATCTATCCATGGGATTTACTGGGCTGGAGTAACGCTCAATCTGCAGAGGGTAGAGGGAGCTTAAGCTCTTAATGCAGGTACCTCCATCAATTCTCAAAGAGTGCTAGAGGAAATTATCCTTGTAGTACATTACAGGTAACCAGGAAGGACTGGCAGGAGATGCCTTGCTCTGAAGTGCAGCTGGGCTTATCAGAACCCCTTTACCACTCTTGAAGTGGGTAAGGATTTTTGCCTCTGCAGTTATAATGGTGGAGTGCAGGAAACTCAGATGAAAATTGGGATCTATGAGCTTTCTACTCTTGCCCTTTTTGCAGGACAGAACTGTATGAGCGCCTGGAGTGCTCTAACAAGCTCTGCCATCACATGCAGGTTTGTGTCTCCCTGTCTCTCAGAGTTACTGTTCTCTGAGATTCTCCTCAGGGTTGTTGTTCCCTGAGGTAATAAGGTTTTCTCCCAGGGTTGCCGTTCCCTGGTAGTCTCCTTGGGGTTGCTGTTCCCTAAGGTAATAAGGTTTTTCATCTTCTCTTTGCCCTAAGTGTTTCACACCAGAGCCAGAGATGACAAGCTGAGTCCGCCAGTGCGTGTTTCCAAGGTTGTTTATTCTTCATTATCTCTCAGTTCTTTTTCAGGTCTGCCAGGTCTCCCTGGCAGGGTACATTATCTCAGTTCTTTCTCAGCTCTGTCAGGTCTCCCTGGCAGGGTACATTATCTCAGTTCTTTCTCTGCTCTGCGAGGCATCCCCAGCAGAGCAGGGCACGCGGCGGACTGGGCGGATCAGAGAGCCCCACACGTTATGTACAGTACCCCTAACCCAACCACTGTCCAGAATGTACTTTTTATTTACAGAATTTTACCAATGCCTACTACCTATGCTAACATGTCATTTCTACTCTAAACCAGTCTCTAAAATCCAACTCAGCAAAAGATGGGGGACGAGAGCAAGAACAAGGAGCACAGGGGCCACTCCCCAATTCCTCCATCTTGTCTCTTCAACCCCATATACTAAAATCCTAGATTCTACATTTACACTCTGTGATAAACTAAATACTACTTATTTTGAATTCTCTCAGCTTGTGATTCTTCATACAATGTGGGCATTCACTCCCATGGACAGGGATCAGAGGCAGTGTCCTCCTGGGCTCTGTGTGAGGCTGGTTGACCCCCCTGTACAGGTCCCAGACCCCCTGTCCGGTCTCCAAACCCTCCAGGGTGGCCAGAGGGATGCTCTAGACTCCGACACCTGTATCTACCATTCTAGGCTGCAAGACATTCCATCCTAGGCACATTTCCTTCTATGGCAGCTGAATCTGGATGCTTGACTTTCTTGGTTTGGAAAGACAGGTATCTGCCAGGGAAAGTTGGAGCTCCTCTTGGAATGGAGAATGTAAACACCTTCCCTCTGCATTATTATAATTTTGCTTTTCAGGCAAAGATATAGGAACAGGAATAACAGTTCTTTAGTAGGAATATTAAAAATACAAATGCATAGTACAAAAAAACAAGGAAGCAAACAAACAAAGATCCTTGAAAACCCTGACAGAATCAGAGATATGACTTGACATCCTGTTGGTCAGGA
Organism: Cisticola juncidis; assembly: GCA_013400215.1. Taxonomy (NCBI): domain Eukaryota; kingdom Metazoa; phylum Chordata; class Aves; order Passeriformes; family Cisticolidae; genus Cisticola; species Cisticola juncidis. The sequence goes on along the minus strand of VXBR01009209.1, from coordinate 503,795 downwards.
TGTAGAAAGCCGTCCAAATAAATCCTCCTGAAGTAATAGATGTTGTTCTGTGGAGTAGAGATGATCTTGTAGAAAAGGTCTAGTGATGGCAAGATGGGTCCAGTGATGGTGAGGTAGGTCTAGATTTCTTCCAGGAATCCAGTGGAGAATCAGATACCTGGAGTACCTGGGTCTCAGTTTTTATTCAGGTAGGGCATGGTTGGCTCCTTCCCACTGGTTGGAGCATCTCACAATGGGATGATGTAATGTGTCATGTCATTGGTGAGTCTTAATGAGCCATTAACAGAAGATATCCCCTGGAGGATGGACAGTGGTGAAAGAGATAAGAAACCCTGCCCCACCTGGTTTTAACAGCTGGTCTATTATCAGAAGGCATCCACCCCCTCCGCCCTGGAGTTACAAGAGATAAAGGAAAAACATCTCCACAACTGCTTCCAACAGATGAAATAGAATACACTTATTTTTTTGGTTACAAGACAATGAGCTACACAAATAAACACGTGTTAAGGTTTATGGGAAAATCCTCTGGTATAAGAGCATTGCCCATAGTCTTACTTTTGAAAAATCAACTTTTGTGTCAATGCACTACTGGTGAGAGAGAAACTCCTGGCCCTGAACATAAGACCAAGATAGGGAGGCTTCTCCCTCCCAGGAATAACCAGGCAGAGCAGGAAAATACTCTCTCTGGTGTCACAGAGATGCTGTGGCACAGCAAAATCCTCAGGAGTCGCTGGGAGGAGAGGGCAGAGAATGGCTGCACACAAGGACCCGACTTTGTAATATGATGGGTAGGATGCTCTGCTGGCAGGGTGTGGGGGAGCCTGGACCCTGTTTCCCAGCACTATCATCATTTTCAAGTCAACATATGAAAGAAAGAACAACAGATCCATTGCTCTAGTCTGACCCAAAATTAGATGGCAAACAAAGGAAATACCTAGACTAGTGAGCTGTTGAAAACCTGTGGGTTTTGGGAATGAATTCCCTCTCCTTTGTTTTACCTGCTGAGTAGTCAGGATCTCCTCTCTTTTCCTGAACACGGATTGCCTTTCCTTGGCTTTGAAAGGAGAGTAAGTTTAACTGGTGTGATAATAAAAGGACAAAGCCTGTAATGATTAATGACATGAAATCATGTGTGAAGAACATTCAGTTATAGCTATCCTTAGGAGAGAAAAGTTTCCCAAATATCTCAACAGAAAGAAGGAAAATGTGTCTATGATTCAGTATGATCAGTCACTTTGCACACGGACAAAAGGTAGGGAATACTGCTGCCCATAGAAAGCATTTGGGAGGAAATTGAAGGAAAAAAAAAAAAGTTTGTGAAACATTTACAAAAAGTTTGGCTTTTGCTAAAATTTGGAGCAGAGCTCCATTGGGAGCTCTTCTAGCCCAAGGGCTGTTTCTGTTTAAAATCATTAATAGCCAGCTCAATTTCTGCCAGTGTGATTGGCTGAGCCAATATAGTCCTATTAATTTAACTGAGCTTGAAGATAGAGAGGAAATATAAAAACCTCTTCAAGCTGCTGGTACCTTCTGGGATCTCAGGCATACAGAGGTCTTGAGAAATTCACACTTGGGGGGAAAATTTGCTAAGTGGTTCACAGGGGCTTAGCTGCATCTTAATGGGTAGTGATCAGGCAAGATCATTGCAGAATGGTTTGAGCATAAACCTTATGATGTCTGATCCTTGTTTTTAAGGGAGAGTTGTTATCTTCAGGAATAACCTAGCCTTTTATCTGGACTCCCAGAGCTTTCTGATATTTTGTCCAATTTTTGCAGTGTAAATAAAATTGTTTTGGATGTTTATCACTCCGATCAGCAGCAGCTGTAAGTTATATAGCCCAGATAATAGGAGTGAGATCTATTGAAATGCTGCTGGGTTATAACTCAGGAGCAGCTGCCCTAACCTGCTTCCTTGCCCTGCATTTCGTTGAGTGGTTAGAAGCTCCTGTCCATTGACTAAGCTCTTTCCTCACCCTAAAAAAAAGCATGTGAATTAATAGAGCAGGAAAGTGAAAAATTACCCTTCTAGTTTTTGAATTATTGCGAGATTTGTGCCTGTGTTTTGCTGCTCCTTGGAGCGAAGTGAGGGTTTTGAGTTGCTGTCTCTGATTTTTACCTGGAATTCTGCCCTAGTCAAACTCTACAGTGGTGTTCATTTCCATTTCCACAAAGTCTTGAATATACCAGTTCGAAAGCAGTTTGTATCTACCATTTATCCAGGTGCCTTTATGCTAGGCTATGAAAGTATAAAATTCCCCAAAGCATAGTACTTGCCCAAATCACTCCTCTCCATGCCTAAAATTCCAGGCAAGGAGTGATTTCAGGTAAAGACCCATAAACTGCTGAGAGAGAGAGCTAATACTAGGAGGCATGTGACACAGCAACCTCAACATGGGCTACTTTACCATTACCAAGGGTGTCCTGAAATGTATGTGCAAGGAAAGAGTGTGCCAAGATGGAAAACAGCTCAAGTAGAGATGACAGAGCTTTTATACTGCATGTAAAAGGAATGAGACATAGAGGATTCAGCTGTCAACTAAACTCCAGAGAGAACAATATTTTGCTGGTATAAGAGAGCAGTAGAGTTTGCTCAAGTGTGTGTGTGTGTTAATCAGCAAAGTGTGTAACAATCTGCCTTAATGCGAAACATGTACCTTGATCAGCAAATTATCTGCTTGCACATTAAATTATGCACTGTGATCTCTGAGGTGTATTAAATATTGAAATCAGAAATTTTATCATTAATGGAAAGCTAATGAGCAACAGCGATATTATGTGCCTCGGCTGACTTTTGTCAGAAGCAACCCATTGTAGTTGGAAGGTGACTTTTCTGAGTCTCTGGTGGTAATATGCCAATTATTTCAGTTATCAATGCCCCTGGAGGCTCCAAGTGCCTACCATGGATGTTTTACCTCAGAGTGTGTATGGAGCAGGGTTTCTCAGTATATAGATAAAAGTCAACTTGAACAGACTGGAGGAAAGAGAGACCTGGTTTTACCATGCAGATTTATAGCTAAAGGCATTCTACCAGCTTCTGTGTTTTCAGCTTCTTTCATCCAATGAGGTGGCTTTTAGGATGTGCGGTTTCTTTGGACTTTGGGTAATAAAAGCCCAAGATGATGCCTTCACCTACAGTTAACATGTAGGTGCCTAAATTAGAATAAATACATATGCAATGTGTAAAGTGCCTGGGGATGACTCTAGGTAATTCTGTCTCTGAAATGTTTATTATTGAGATTATTGAGCCATCAGAAATCCCAGTCAAGATCAAGGTCCCATTATAGCAGACTGCCCTTCCTGTCCCTGCTCTGTAGTCTAAACAGGTCTAGGAAAGTGGTGTGACTTTTTCAAGGACACTTAACTTGTCAGTGACAGACTAGGAGCTAAACTTCTGCTATTTGGTTTACACTCAGGTACAGGTATTTGGTTTCACACCATATATATTTATGTTCAAGTTAGCTTATACCTAGCAGTATGGACTTCATTTATGGTAAAGAGTCTGGTGGGCTTGTTGGAGCCCATGTCACTGCTGTGCCTACCCATACTGTCCTTTCAAAGCATCTCAGCCTGCCCACGTCATCCCTGTTTGCACCATGAAGTCTTGCACAAATGAAGACGAAGGCTTTACACAATGCTTTCACCAATGAACTAACCTGCTTTTTTCAGCTCAAGTGGATAAGCTGAAGCCAGATTTGGATACAGCTCTAATTACCCACAACATGGCAGATGTCACGGGCTCACTGCTTGACGGACAGCAAGTCCCAGTTCCTCAGCTGCTGTGCTGGCTGCTCAGCCATGTCTTTCCCCCTCCACTACTTGGATCCGTGCAGCAGGAGTGGGGCCAGGAGGGTGGAGGCACTGCTTAGCCCATTGTGGCAAATATTGCTGGGAGCCTGCCTAGCAGGTGTGTGCCTGTTGGTGAAGCTGGGTGTTGGCTTGCCTGGCAGGCTGACCCTGCCTACAAACACAGAGCTGGATGAATCTATTTGTAGGGCTTAGAGATGTCTTACTTTTACATCCCTCTCCACTGCCGCACATTATTAGACTCCCTTGACTTTTATGAAGGTCCTAAATTGCTACAGAAAACAGTACTGTTTTCTGCTGGCCTAACTATTGCATTCCTTAAGGCTTATTTTTCAGTGCTACACTTTACTGCCTGTTAAGTTAACTGGATTTTTATCTCCTCTGCCTCTGTATGTCTTTTGTAAAAGTCCAAAGTAAGCCACAGCTTGCCCAGAGGAATATTCCAGGAGAGAAAAAGAAGAATTCAGGAACAATAATAATGTAACCCTGGCAATCCTGTTGCAAAATAATACTACAAAAACATTTAGACATGAAAGATTGATTTTCCCCCCATAGATATCTACTTATAGTACAAAAAAAAAAAAAAAGCTCCCCAGGGATGTGCTCTCTTAGAAGAGATTGGAAGTCTAGTTTATCCTCTGTAGATGCAAGTGTATCTCACAGATCAATTTGAGGTGTGCGTTAATGGGGATGGTATTTTCTCTCAATCATCATTCTTCATGCCTTTGTCCCTAAATACTGGTGGAAAATGGACTATGTATCATTATTCCTTGGGTGTGATAATTTCCCTTAATTGTATTGAGGCAGCAATTAGCCCCTTCTTCCTCTCAGACCCCAAACAACCCATTTGATGTGGGAACAGAGCAGAGATGCACAAAGCAGTTGCTGAGGTAGCTCCAAGCAACATGGGTTAGCAGTAGGCAAAAGTTATTGTCCATGCTCTCTCTTGTGGAGAGTAGGGCTGAAATGCAAAATTGGCATTTTAAGTCCTAGCCTAGTGGTTTATCACTCACAGTTCAAAGATACTGGGCTGTGTTCCTCCCTTGTTAGCTATAGTTTGCCTGAAGGCTTTGCTAACTTTACCCTGAAATATGTTCCCACAGACTGTTTATGCTATTCTAAGCCAATTAAATAAAAGCATTGCTAAGATGTTTGTGTTTCCTTGTTTAGCAGCTCTTTGTGCTACAGTATGAGCAAGGGCTGCTTTGGGAGGGGACTTACTGTGCCCACGCAGAGCTGATCCCACCAGAGCCCAGCCCAAGGCACAGAGGAGACTCAGAGTACTCTTTACAAGGCTTGCTGAATGAGAGACAAGGGTTTTGAGAGAGACATCTATATACATTATGAGAGTCTTCTGAGAATTTGAATAGTTTGGGGTAGTAAGTGTTGAATGAAGGTCTCCCAACACTACTTTAATAGCCAAAGTTTGCTGTGGTGAAACTAAGGCTAGTGGAGAGTGTTTGCACCACTGCTAGGGCTAAACCTGACAGTATGTTTTAATTTTATTTTATCAGAAGTCACTTGTGAGCTAACATTGAGGGCTGATCCAAGCTGCTTGCAGAGGCAGCTTGCAGAGAAGTGGTACATATCTCCTGTTTGCTCTTCAGTGTGTGTTCAGTCATCAGCTAGGTGATTTATGTGAAGAAGAATGAAAGATGGGTTCAGGAAGTGAAATTTAGGGAGCAGCCAGAAGTTCTATTGAAATTCTTGTTTTATTTTACAGGAATGTGAATGATTCATTACTTCACAGAGCAAATAATTTTTTTTTTTTTCACTGAACAAGTAATAAATGATGATGAGCAAGAAAGATCTTTAAATGTCAATGGACTCTGTTCATGGTCATGTTGCATCACGTGTAAGAAAAGGCAAAAATTAGTGAAGGAGTTTCAAGAACATTCAGGTAAACAAAAGCTTGACGCAGGGATACAACCAAGGGTAATTCTAAACCAAGGCCACTCCTCGAATTAATGTTCCTGCAGATGTAGAGGGGCTGTCATGATATTTTATTCTTTTTTGCTTCCAATAGAAGAACAAGAATTCTTCTTGAAGAACAGGGCAATTTCTGTTGCCAAACACACTATCCTGAGTAGCAGAAGTGAGACCTAAATCCTAAGATTTCATCTTTAGTTTCATATATTTGATAGTTTCTAATCCCTTAAAAGTGGTTTGCTTTGTGTGTTTTGGTTTTTAATTGCATCTCTCTGAATTAGTTACTGATTTAAAAAGACAACTGAAGATATCTGTTAACCATGAATATTAAGGTTCATAGAATAGATATTTTGAGTCTTTCCAAGAAACTGCAATACTTTTTGGCTGAGAAAGTATGGTTTCAGTTCAAATATTTAAAGAGGAGGAGGAGGAGGACACTGGCTGAACGAAGACACTATTGTAATCTCGTGCATAGATGGCTTTCCTGTTCTTGGAATACAGGGCTAGAAAAGAGCCATTCCCCTGTGTAAAGAGACTATAATTTCATTTAAGCCAGTTAAAATATTAATTCAGCAGATGTATGCCACGAGATACCAAACTACTTTCTAGAAAGGAGCAACCAATAGCTGATAATACGAGATATGTTTATTTTCAAATATTCAAGAGCTATTCAAGAGCCAGATGTGCATTAGTTTATCAATACCCTGGCAGATCAGGCTGACTTTTTAACTCACAGAATGTGGATGGTAACAGATGGTGTCCAGTTAAGCTGAGTTGCCTGTTTCTGTCCTGCTGTCTCTAACTTGATAACAGTGATAATTAGACACCTTCTAACTTTAAACACCCTCAGACTTACCCCATCATGTATTTTCTGCCATTTAGCCCACTCCTGGATGGAGTGTTTTGCAGCTAAATGCTGAAGAAATTTTTCTGCTATCACATCTTGAAACTGTTAATAAAAAATATTGCTGTGAGACTTCTCTACTTATTCCAGAAGTCTCATTGTAAAGATGTCTTCTTTATTCACGGAAACAAAGCGCAGTGATTGGTGGCAGACAAAGCTTTCAGGTGACCCATGTTTAAACAACTGTTGTCGCCTGTGCAAAACTCTGTGATTGTATGGATACTAGGGTTATGGGAATGGAATGAAAGCCGAGGAGATGAATGCTACTTTCTCCCTGTAGCGGAAATAATTCCCTAGCTACCTGGAAGAGGACACTCTGCCCTTGGACTTCCTGCCATATAGAGAACATCAAGACTCCAGCTAGGACAAAAAATGTTACTTGGAGAGCTGTTTTCTGAAGCACCTTGTAAGATGCCCTTGAAAATGACACTTTCAAGTAAATTTGGTGCCTTAAAATTGTGCTGATGGGTCATAATATGTGTGTAGTAATAATCTGAAGACATGGGATTCCCCTGTATTATTTCTTCATTGACCTTAGAGAGAGCCTAAGCAGGTATCTGACGCTCAGCATCTGATTTTTATATAAGAGAACACAGATAATTTTGAAAATTTGCATATCCAGTTGGACCACTGAGAACTTGACTGTGGGTGGACCGCTTCCTGCATCTCAAGAAGGCTGTGAAGACCTGAACACACTGTCCCCAGGTGTCACCTCAATCTCCTCACCCCTTGGAAATAAGTAAGACCTTTCCCAGATGTTTTTTTGCACTAAAAATTTCAACTCTTCTAAATTGCTGAGGAGAGAGCAGAATAGTCACCACCCATTAACCTGAATCCTGTGCCAAGAATGTAGGTGGCATGTCTGTCTTGGGTTATGTTACATGCATGTAGTATTGTGATTCAACTTTTTCTGGCTTCTCCACACATTGGAGACAGTCTGTTGCCATGTGCCCTTTGCAGAGTGGGCCCACCCTGGTCCTGTGCCACTCCATGAATGCAGCCCAATCTTCCTGTCAAATTCCATTGTCTGGAATTTGACAGGTGCTGCCTTGCCCAGTGAAGTGGAACAGAAAATTTTTCTTGCTTACACTGGTAAGAAGCACAAAACCGGTGTGTTTTGTACCATATTTCAGCTGTTAAGGGGGAACTGAAAGGACTGGTGGAACTTATCTTGGTGCTATTGATGATTTCCCTGTCCTTGAGTTTTAGTACTTCCTCCTTGAAGTTTTTCAGTAAGAGTTGCTGCAGACTTGACACGTTGGTATTAATTTAGTCTTCACAGAGGAACACAGAACATGCTTTACAGATGTGTAAAAACCACTAGCTGGAGCTGCCCCTGCTCTAACTCTCTAATAATTCTGCCTTGGGAGAGAAGAAAATTCTTTAAAACCTGTGCTCTTGAATCCTTTTCCCTGCCTCTGTCCTATGATTTGAATGTATTACTGAAATCCACAGAGCTAGCGAGTTGTGAATTCCCTGACCAGGATATTCAATTTGGATTGTCTCCGCTTCCCCCTGAGTTGTTCATGCAGCTGCCACTGGCACATATCCCCATCCCTTATCCAGTGAGAGAGCAGCTCCTAGTGCAGCCTTTCTGGGATATGCTGCAGCCAATTATAAGACCGATGGAAGCAAGGAGGTTTTTTTTTTTCCTAGAGTACAGAACACAGAGAAATAAATATTCTGGCACTATAGCTGCAAGTAAGCCCAAGGGCAAGGTCAAATGTAAACATTTCAGTGACTTTTTGGTAGACCTGTAGAGGCCTTTTTAGCCTTTTAGCACATAAGAGTCATCGGGCTTCTGGTCAGAGTATTGGGTTGGGCTTAGAGCTCACGTTATTTCTTCCCTTAGGCAAGATATTGTGCTTTGTGGTTATTATACTGTAAAGGTCAAGCTGCTGAAGCATTAAATGCATCCCTCCTTTTCCTATATTAGCTATTTTCTGTTTTAGGTCTGCTTCCGTGTTTGGGGTTTGTGCCTTCCCTGGGTAATTACAATGAGTCTACTTCATGAGCAAGTTAAACACTTAATGTACTCTCATTCTGTCTATTTTCTTCCTCTGGTTTCACCAACTGTTTCTAGTCTTGCATATTGATATCCCCAGGAAGGCAGTCTTTGTAGGCAAGTAAATTAAATCGAGTGGCAATGCTTGACACCAAGCATTTATGGACAATTGGCAATTAAGTTACCTCTGAGAAGCATTTGACTCCCAAAGAGAGGCACAATATAAGGCAAATATGCTCTAGTCTCCTTCAAGGATTTTTCGTGTAGGGGGAGAATTATAGGATCATAACTAATGCCTTATGATTAGCTAAAAGTTTGTCTTTCAAAGAACAGGATCTCAGCAGAAGGAAAATATGGCTGGAAGTAAAATTATTGTGCTATTTTGGGGGTGTTGGGGTGGTGGTGGTTTGTTCAGGATTTTATTTTTCCCTTGTTTGTTTGCTTGTTTGTGGGTTTTTTGTATTTTTGTTTGGTTAGATGGATGCCAAACTGCATTTAACGTCCCATGAGGGAGATGATGCTATTGGAATCTTGGAGTAAATTTGGGACCAACTAGTACAGCCAAGATATAGTGAGGAACTGACAGTCAGGATATGGTCGTTAAGGATGTATGGCATCAAGTATTTGTGTGAGGCTGGCTTCATTTTCTGTAACCTTCAAAATTAATCAGGAAATGAGGATTTTATTAAGGGGTTTATATGTTTTCCTCCGTTCTCTGAAATTAGTATGTGGGACTTCATCCTTGTCTTTTCCTGCAGTCTGGCCAGGATAAAAGGAAAATTATTAGACTACTTTCAGTCCACCTTTTTTGACTCTTCAACACAGAATCACGTGTATGGTGCTGAGCTTCCAACCTGTAATCTTACAATTAGACATAGCAGGATTACTTGTTGTTCTAGTTGCTATTCAAAACTTTATAGTTTTAAGACTGAATAGCTGAATTTCTTTAGCCTTGAGTCCTGATTCTGCAAACATTTTTTATGAAAAGGGGATTTTGTGCAGGTCAGGAATTTGATTTGCTTTTCTGTCTTTTAGTATAACCCTGAAAGCTGCCTTCATGATTATGGCCTTGTGAAAGAACAAAGTGCAGCAAGTGAAGTTTTTTGTTTTTTTTTTTTTTTTTTTTTTTTTTTTTTTTTTTTTTTTTTTTTTTTTTTTTTTTTTTTTTTTTTTTTTTTTTTTTTTGTGTTAGTTGTTGCTTTGGATTTTAGTTTGGCTCATTTCCTAAAAGCTAGTAGCTCAGATTGGTTTGGGAATTGCTAAAAGACTGTCTTAGTGCTCTAAGCACCAAAATCTCAGTCCTGAAAACCTCTTAGGTGTAGGTTTAACTTTGGACATTGTTTTTAGATTCCATCACGTGGAATGGATTTTGGGAATACCTGGGGATTTTATTCAACTGCAGCCACATTTAGTTCCCCTGGAAATGGTTTATTTAGTGGCCCCTGGCAGTGCTTCTTTCCCTGAAGATGATGAGTGGGGCACAATTTTAGCTAGGAGGTGTGTTGTTCTAACAGGATGTCTCCAGTGTTTTGGATTGAAGGGTGTTTTCTGCCTAAGTGTGCTGTTTGTGGCAGTGTGGCTAATGCAGCTGTCTCCAGCTCACCAGTGTACGAATGAGAGAAGCTTGGAAGTGTTTTATGCTCACTCAGACAGCATCTCTGAGACAAGAGAGAAAGAAAGAAAGAAATGAAACACGCTGTTTCTTTGCGCACAGATTAAAAAGCTGTTATGGACTTTTCTGCCCAGGACAGGACATGGCAAACTAAAAATGAAGAAATAAAAGTAGTTTGGGACTTGGTTTCATTTCAGCTGATGCCAAGATAAGTGTTTGTAACTGAATGAGTGATAGCAGGTATTATATTCCTGCAGAACTCATTGGGAGAGATTTGGAAACGTGCTCCTTTTGCTTTGTATAATAATATTCAGGTCACAGCACCTCTCAGAGCCTCAGTTTCTCACAAAATGAAGGGGAGATGATATTATTTATTCCATTAATGTGGTTTTTTGGGTTGAACTTAACCCCCATCACAGGAGTTAATCATGTGGCAGTCTCTATGTAGGTAATGGAGACAGACAAACCTCCAGAGAGCCAATGAGCCCAGCTGAGATCTGAATTGCTTTCTGGACTTTCATCTCTGTCAAGTGGCTCAAGGAGACATTTAAGCAAAGGCCTTTTTGGTGGCTGGATTAAATGCCTGCAGGAATGAAACAAGATCTCCTGAGCTACAGATGATACTGAATTTTCATGGCCTGAAGTATTTTTACTGGCTATGCTGGAATTTTGCAAGTGTAATACACCAGAGTCCCTTTTCTAAGAGGCACGAAAAGTGAGCACCATCCACATGATTAATCTCTCCTTGTAGCCTGCAGTTTCTGGAAGCTTATGCTAAAATTGTCATAAGAGATTTTTTTCTATTAGCATGAAAGTAGCATTGCATTTCCAAGTTCTAGGTGTCATTTGGGGTCATTAAACGGCTCTTCTCCTGCAAATTTGGGGAAATTAGTGACTGACCTCATGCAAAACCAGAAATGGGATATTAGAAATAATAATTTGTAATCAAGCAGTGCCCTGAGAGCTGCAGCTAATTAAAAAGTGTTTTTATTGGAGGAGGTTTGTTATTGTTGTTTTAGCTTTTTGTTTAAAGAGTCTGAAGTCTATTTCTTTCGGGAAGGCTTGCATAAGCACTTTCTAACCATTATAATGTCATTATATATGGGATTCATTACATTAGAAACATTAGGGGAGATTAAAAAGGATCTATTGGAGGCATTGGCTGAAAAAGAAAGGATAAAGACTAGTTGCAGTTTGAGCTTTTATTACGTGACTTGAAACAAATCTTGAAATATTGTATTTAAGCTAAATGTGTTTGTTGGAGGTAGCATTAGGAGTGAAAACAAAGCAGCAAATACCACTCTCACCATTGAAGAAAAAAAATCATGATGGCTGGCAAAAGTGTGTTAATTAGCAAACTAATTTCCTTGTACTCTAAGTGCATAAGAAGTTTTAAATGCTTTTCGAATGGATAGTATCAATTGCATTTTGCTCCTTGAATGTAATTGTTTCCATGGCAATGCTGAGTTCTGCTGTACACGGATTATGTCTGTAAATCCTTCCAGTCCTTTATGGGAAGACTGTATAAGTTTGGCAGCTGACCTGTATTCAGCTTATATTTTACTTTTGTTGCAGTGGTTTTACAAGCAAAAGAACAGAAAGAAAAGTCACTGGAAAATGCCCAGATTCTCAGTCTATCCCAGTTAGCTTAATTTGGCTGATTTTAGTGGATCTGTGCTGCATTACACCAGTCTCTGCCCTGTTCCTATTATTATCTTCTTTACATAGGCAGGAAAAAGGGCCACAAATGTCGTCTCCCTGATAACAGAGTGTTGTTCAGGTCACTTTTAATTTGCTGCTTATGAAATGCTATCAAGTAATCTCTTATTCCTCAGGGAGAGCACGTAATGCCAGGGCACTGCTGTAGAACTTCTGCCCAGTACTGGGCAGCTGGAAAGGATCTAGAAGGGACCATTGCATCCACACACTGCTTGCAGGGTGGCCTGAGCATACTCTTAGTGTGAGAAAAGTTGTACAGGAAAAGGACTAACACACCAAAAACTTCTGGTCTCTTTTAAGTTAAAGCAGCAGCACATCTCCTTTTCTCGGCCAGCTGTACCTTTTCTCCTTGACTTTTACACAAAGTGTTGTAAACACACCTTGCTCAGAATCTGTTTACCTTTGCCCATGTAAATTAGAATCTTTGGGGTTTTTCCAGTATCAGAAAAAACTGTCTGTGTTCAATAATTCTCTCAAAGCTCATGCTCTCTCAAAGCTTCTTTTACAGTATTTAGTGTAAAGACAAATGAAAGGCAACGTTGTCTAAGGGCATTACTCGGGTCCCTCTAACTCAACTCTAGCCAGGTTTTTTTCACTCTTGTAATACCTGGGAAGTGTTGATGGACTGACAGACAATGAGGACAGCTGGGAAGATGGAATTTTCGTTCAGCAGTCAACAGGATTGTTTAGTTCTTTTAGAAGAATGGAGAGAAAATGCCTGTAAGCACAGGCAGGTGCTTTTTTGAGTACTTACACATGGGATATGATTGGAGAAATCAGTTCCTACCTTTTCCTATTCATTGCATAGATATTTTCTTACACTCCTTCATCCCCTGCAGAAAGTCTTGCTGGGCTGACTGACTGGACTTCACTCTGATCCCTGTGCACAGCCCTGTCATGCACAGCCATCCTCGTGTGTACTGTACATACACACACCTGCACACACATTCTGTACACACCTGGCAGAAATTTCATGTTGAGGCTGTTTTTTCTGGACTTTGGGGTTATTCAGACATTTACCTCTAAGTGTGACTTGGAGCCTGTTGAGGTACTGCAGAAGTAACACATTTTCTTCACTAAAAGGAATGCTAACCATATCATCAACACCTGCATTGCACCCGTGCTCTCACAAGGCTGGAGGAACAAAATACCTTACAGACTCCCTTACTAATGATCTGCTTGGTGAATCCCACTCTCTGAGGGCCTGGTTTCTTTAAAAAAACTTTAGGAGTTTTGTTCCCCTGGGATGTTTCAGGCTCTGTGTCTGAGAAAGTTGAGATTTAGGAGAAACAGAGATGATATATTTAGAATTTCAGGAAGAGAAGTTTTTGAGAGATTGAAGTTAAACTTGTACATGCAACATGGAACATTTCAAGCTCCTGATAGAGATGACCTGAGGTATTAATGTATGAGGGACTGTGATGATGAGCTGGAAGCATCTATTCTAAACCCCTTTGAGTTTTAATCTGGGGCAAATGAGGATGTGGGAGAAAAAAAAAAAAGATGATTTAAAAATAGCTGTGTGCCTTTTGCAGTCAATTCATTCTGCAGGAAATCTGAATTTGCTTGTGGAAATAGTATAACTCCCAGAAAAGCCTGTTGTTTCTAAGCAAAGCCAGTTTGGTCTTATCCATGCTGAGGAGCAAATGGGATTGACAAGCATATAAAAAAATTGATACAGAAAGTGTGAAACTGTGTTTGAAAGCAGAAAGAAGCTTAGAGACAATGTTAGTTTCGGTGTGATTGAGAAAAGAGAAGGGGGAAGGGGGTGGAGAAGGGTGTTCCTTGAAGGAATTGGGTCTGCATTTGGCAAAAGCAGTGAGCACCTGAGAAAGACTAAAGAACACCAGGACAAAAGCTAGGCTTTGTTATAAGAAATAAACAAAAACAAATAGCAAAACATGTTGCTGTATATCATCAAACAGAGCTTGTGGTATGCACTATGCATCTCTTCTGTGAGTGAGTGTATGAGGACGGGGAGCCTGAGCAGAGCAGTGGGAGGAGAGTCCCTCAGGCCAAACACAGCCCTCATTAAATAACTCTCTGGCTCAGTAGCTGAATTCCTCACTGACTTGAGACAGGATACAACTCAACCAAGAGCTAAAGGTTTCATTTCCAAAACTGCCTTGCATGCCAGTGGTAACTTTTCCACACACAAGCCTTTCATTGCAACAGCACCAACACTTATTAATCTATTTTTTACTTCCTGGGTTTGGACTTTTTTTTTTTGTTTATTTGTTTCTTATTAAAAGCAAGAACAAAATTTGCATGTTTATTGTGTCCTGTACAGTGGGATTTTTGTCAGTCTGACAATAATTATGCATACTTTTTAGGAGTTCTTTGTGATTTCTAGGAAAGGAAAAGCCACTTCTTATGAAGCTCTCCTCTATTCCCTCATCACAAGGGAAGGGATTTGGTGTTCAGGTAACTTTCAGACCCCTAAATACTACTCAAGAAAAAATTCACAGACAGAAATGGAAAAAATGGGTTGTTTCTGTTTTTTGGTTTTGTTTTTGTTTTTTGTTTTTTTTCTTTTTTTTCTTTTTTTTCTTTTTTTTTTGTGAGAAGTGGGTAATGTTACACCTTTCAAACAGCTCTGCTGCACTGAAGAGTATCTGAGTGGTAACACAATCTGTGCCTGCAGAGCTGGACATGCCTGAGCTATAGCCAGAGCTGCAGCATCTGCTCGGGCCCCAACAACACCTGTGAGATTTGGTTTCTAGGGCTGTAAGTTTAATCTACAAGGGTATGACCAGCTCCTTTGTTCCTTCTGTTATCCTCAAGGCTAAAAGAACCCAACTGTTGCTTTGTACACTTGCTTAGCTCCCTCTGAGAAATGACACCCCCAAAACTTGCCCTTTGTTTCCTGCTGGGCATCTCTTTCTGATCAGGATTCACAGGTAGTGTTGGGAAATAGGGAAAACCTTGGCACAGTAGAAAGGATTTGTGTGCAGAGCAGCTGCTTTTGTGAACAGGAGGAGCTCATGCAAAACTTTGTCTTGTGAGCTGGAACTTATTGCTCACAAATATTTAAATAGTGGTGATTTTAAACATGTAATCACTCTTTATTTGGCTAAAAAAAAAAGAGAAAGCTTTTGTTATTTTTCAACTTGCTTATTCTCTTGATTTGAGTATGCTCAGCCATCTGTTGAGGGCACAAAAAGACAGAAGCAAGTAATTAAGCAGACCAGTTGCACTCAAATAACAAATAATTGAGATTAAGTGTTTAGTGACAGTTAATAGTCTGAAAGTAATTTC
This sequence comes from Cisticola juncidis, assembly GCA_013400215.1. Classification (NCBI taxonomy): domain Eukaryota; kingdom Metazoa; phylum Chordata; class Aves; order Passeriformes; family Cisticolidae; genus Cisticola; species Cisticola juncidis. The sequence goes on along the minus strand of VXBR01009209.1, from coordinate 488,564 downwards.
TAATAGATAGCGAGTGCTTGTGGAAAAATTATGTATTTATGAGGGAAAGGGTGGCTCCAGAATAAAAGACAATTGAGAAATAAGGTATCAGATCTGGAAAATGAATTTTTGGGACTTTTCTCACCTTGCTGTGATGGTTTGAAAGTTTCAGTAGACCTATAGTCATTCCTGAGTATTCAGCAGAGAGCTGTATACTTATTAAATGAGTTGCTCTTAGTTTTTAGATGTTGTCCTTTCCCAGTACTCCTAGAAGGAGCACACACTCCAAGGTTATTCAAGACATATTACTTCAAAAAGTAAAGTTAGAGGGAAAGTGCTTCTCACAGAGTGAATTCCCAGTTACATTAAAATCCAAGGCAATTTTGCTTTTGTTCAGTATTTTCTGAAAAAGAGTCCATTTAGGAAGCTACATCCCCCAGAAACTCACATTAAATGTACAAAATTATAGGGTAGGTTGAGTGCTAAATTTTAAGTTTAGAAACAAGCAAAAAGGGCAGCAGATAGCCAATACTTCCATGCCTGCCCAAAAGCCTTTCTTCCCCAATAGTGTGTGTTTTATTGAAACTGGCATAAACTATGAATGGGCTTCCTACATGAAGTAGTTGAAATAAAAGGATATCTAGAGTTTTTTTTGAACAGTCCTTTTTGGTGAAGTTAGCCATTGTGTTATCCATTTTTTTCAGAGTGGATATTAAATATTATCGTATTTGAGTGGGTCTCTGCATTGCAGTACCATTGTGACTTTGTCCAAAATGTCTCAGTAGCTGTGACTTCTTAAATGCTTTTTAGCAAATTTAGTTATCCTTGGGTTCAGAGCTGCTGGTAATCTCCTCCCTGTATGCAAGGAGCATGGCGACAGTTTGTGGAGGGAGGGAGGAAAGAGGACAGGCCATGTTGGGAAATACCATCAATTGATTTAATCACCTTTACTTGTGATCTATTCACATAACACTTTGGGAGGGGCTGGTGGGAGAAAGGCACGCCTCACTCGTGCTGTTGCCAAATTCTCCAAGAGGGAACCCTCCCTACCCTGGTTTGGAGCAAACTGGTCCAGCAGACCTTGTGGAGCTATGTGTGATTTTGCAGTACATCAGACATTATCATCTGACAGGCAAAACGACTTATCAACTTTATAGTGGTTGTACTTTGACAGGTATTCAAACTGAGAGACCAATTTATATTTTCTGAAAGGAAGAAACATGGAGTAGATTAGTTTTCAAATGGTTTTTAGTACAAGAAATGAACCTACTTACATCAGTAATTTCTAAGGTTACATTTGTTTTTGCTGTGTATTTTTTTCTCCACTTCTAGATGCAATTCGTATTTGCTAAGGACTCTGGGCATTACATTAGAATAAGGAAGACTTGGAGGGCAATTTGAAAAAAAATAGATATCCAAATCCCTATCATAATCCTTCTGGCTCTTTGAAAATGAATAGTAGAGTGTTTCAGGGAGATGTTTATTGAAAAGATTAGTTTTATCATGAAATTGTTACTTCAGCACATGGTTTGAGACTGACCATTACCTTAGAAAATTCATAGATGAGAACACAGGGAAAGTTGCCAGTGAAAAGTTCTAATGGCTGAGAAAGTCCCTTCCTTGGGCACTTTTCACCCCCTATATATTGGCTTCACCTGGGAGAAGTAAACAATCTGTTATAAAAGTCAAGGATGGAAAAAATAAGCTGAAGCTCTACTGTATATTTTGTATGTCATCTCTTTTTGTGGAGGAAGGTAATTTTACTTATTTATTAATACTGCTAGGTAAATTTTGAAAAAACTCTAAATATTTATGAAAGAATGATTTAAAAAAAAAAAGAACAACCCTCTCTTTAAACCTAGCTATAAATGTTTATGTGGGAGCCTGGAAAAGAGCTCTTAGCTTTGGAATGAGTATATGAACAGTATGCCATGAGCTTTTCAAAGGAAAGGTTTTACATGAAAAAAGGCAAAGACAAATCCTGTGAAGACTGTTAATGCAATTACAGCCTTGACAGAGCTGCTTTGTTACAGGTAACCCCATGGGAAAGAGCTCATCAACATCACCTAAAATCAGAAACTATCTGCCAATTCAATGCTCTAAATAGGGGATCACCCTCTGTCTCCCAGAAAAGCACTGGGTTTGGACTTGCCTCGTTTCATTCTAGAAGGGCCACAGAATGAACACATCCTTCTTTCCCTAATGGAGGCTTGGTTCCTCTTACTGAAACTCTGAATTTATAGTCCTTCCATATATATGGAAAACTCTGATGCCCATAGGGATGGACTTCGAAAAAATACATGAATGGGTATGTACTTGTTTCTATTCCAGATATGGAGACACAGATTATTGGAAGAAGACTTCCATTGCTTCAGTCTTTTTTTTTGTATTTGCTCACTTACTCTTGTTCCATTTCAGTTTGATTTTGGACAATTTAGGGATTTTCTTGAGTAGAACCTAAACACCTGTCTCAGGAATCTGTTCTTCTGTGTGTGGAAAAAAAAAAAAATGAAAAACTAAAAAAAAAAAAAGGAAGTTAAAGGAAAGTGAGTTTTGAAGTTCAGAGTCCTATAGTTAATTTCCATGTCAGCACAGTGGGTTTTGTGATCAAAGGGTATTACTGAAATTTCAGCAGAGAGGGATGAAAGGAGAATGCCAGTGTCCCTTTAAATGTCTCACACAGGTTGCATGAGAGCAGTATGATATCAGTCACAGGATGCCAAGGTTTTATTTATAAAAATAAATTCTTCCAGAAATATCCCAAGCTGGTGTCATGTTGTTGAGTGCAAATGGCTCCATTAGCAGTTAGTGGCAGTTGTACATATGTCCATCCATCTGCCTTACGACTTTGTATCCGAGGAAAGGGCTGTGAATTAGTTACTTATGTAAAAGCCTGCTTTTAATGTGTGTAAAGGAAAGGATTGCAGGCAGTGCTGATACACTTGGCTAAAAGCACTCACTGCTGTAGAGACACTTGTCCCTGGACAAGATGCATCAGAGCGAAGACCAGGCCATAAAATGGATTTAACAGAATTATGGATGTGTTCTCTTTCAATTTTTTCTTCAGTCAATCCTACAATTTTCATGTATAACTAGAGCACCTTTCAAATTGGCAAAGGAACTCTTTTCTTTGAGTGGGTTGGTCTGTTTGTCTTGCACAAGGCACTGAAGTATTCTCACTGGAGTGAGAATGCTGCAAAATGGCATTTGCATATTTTCACTGCAGTTCTGTTGCAGCTCCATTTACCTAAACCTGAAGCTGCTTTGTATTTGCTACAGGTAAAGATTTAGCTTTTGGCAGTGGGTCAAGTATGAGATGATGCAGATTCAAATCACAGTGGTACTTTGTGCCAAGTCTCTGCAAGAGTATAGAATTTATAACAGTAAACTACCATTGCAACTGTAGGAATAGAAGTATTTTCCTTGGTAAAGAGGGGTTACTGTCATGGGAACATGTTGTTTATTCATTTCTTACAATTTTTCTGTGGAGAATTTTTCAGTCTTCCAGTCAGAGAGGAGAGATACAGATATGTAAGACAGATGCATCTTCAATGTAACACATGTGAGTAGCAAATGACTACTTTGAAAATGTCTCAAATTCTACATTGTGTGAAAAATCTTCCTTATAGCCATCTGACAAGCATGCATGGAATTGGGCTTGAAAATATATTCTGATTTCCAATGGTAAGTGAAAGAAAGGAGATAAATTTACAGCTAATGTTAATTTCTGTTCATAAAGCTGACTAGTGTTTGTTCCAACTGCCTGAGAGGGCACAGACTTGATCCAGTTTGCTGCATGTGGTTGTTTATTTCCACAAAGTTTTTGTACCTACATCTCTGATTCAGCTTCAGTTTTGCAGTCCTCTCCAGGTGAATATATGAACTGGAGCAAAAAAAATAGCTATTAAACAAGATAAACTGTACTTTCTTCCAAAGATTTCTCCTCTTGCCCCATGTTTTTTGGAAACATAAAGCTTCTGGGGAAATACCTTGCATTCTCTCTTTCAGCAATTTCTTTTAATTTGGGTATAAACTGATTTTGCTGCAGTGGAGAAGACAGACAACTCTGTGGAAAGTGTTCTTGCCAGTGGTTATCTTGCTTGCATCCTTCCCCATCTGGCATGGCCTTTGTCTTAACTTCCCTAAATCAAGTGGAATTTGCCCTCATCTCTTATGCCCAATGTTGCCAGATGGTGTAAAAAATGAGATTCACTTCTGTGGTAAAGTTTAAAAGGTTTAATAAAAAGACAGTAAGAGATACAAAACCAAAAGGTTTAAAAATTATTGAGGGGTGTTCGGCATTCAGCCAAGAGCACACACCTGACTAGGACACACAATCTTTAGATGTATCAGCCTGTTGCATATTCATAGACCACCAGGCATGATTCCAACATTCTTTGAGTTTAGATGTTCCTCTGTTTGGTTTCAACCTTGTCCTGTTCCCACTCCATGCCGCAGATCAATTCAACATTTTATTCTCCTTGTGGCTCCATCCTGCCGCCTTCACACTCCCTCATAACAGAGGGTCAATAAATTCCTCCCTGGGGCTCTGGTGTCCATCACCCCCATCTTCATCCAGGTAGGATAATCCAAGAATGTGAAGACTTTTCTGATTATCTTTACCATTCTCTTAGCTATCTATATGAACAATAGCATCCTACATCACAGTCTCTGTTTTAATACCAGGTGATAGCCCAAGAAATATATATATATTTATATATATTTATCACACTATTACTTCTAAGTTTTCTTAATAGCAGAAAAAAAAAAAACCCCTATATTCATACAGCACAGTTTTCCAACATTATAAATATAGTAATCATTTTAATATTTATGAAAAAACAATAATATAATATGTACTTATAACATCAGCAAACTTTCGCTGTTTATGAAATCTGTTTCTTCTCTGGTCATATCTCTCCAGCTGACTGGCTAATCCAGCTGTTTATAAGCTTCTCCATAAAGTGGAATTTATCTTACTTTAGGAAACAAAATGGATAAATCCACCATTTTTGCAGGAATACAGCTTGCTAACCTGTGTTCATGGCAGCTTCATGCAACTCTGTCTAACCAGGAAAATGGTTCCCTGCTGTTAATCATCTTTTATGTGGTGTGTGGTCTTCTTTTTGAAAAAATAAACAAAACATAACAATCCCCAAAGTTGACCCAATGAGCTGATGTTACTCCCTCTTATTCTTACTTAATTGCTCCTGCTNTTTTTTTTATTTGTTCCTGCTAATTGCATCTCTTTTGTAAAAAAGGAAGAAAAATTACTGTGAGGGAATGGACTTCACTAAACACACTGTTAAATTTAGTATAGGTACTAAATATAGCAGTGCCTTCCAGTGAAAGTCTGTAGATCTCTTGAATTTTTCCTGACTCCGGCCACAAATGAGATATCTGCTACTTCTAACATCACAGAACTTCCCTCCATCAGATCAATTCAAAATTAATTATATAAATCCAAGCCAAATATGGTGTAACAGGCAAGATAAAATGCAGAATGTACATGCAGGATTGCCAACTGTGGCACTTAAATATCACAAAGATGTTCACCTCTCCACTTGCTCCATCCCATGATGAAATATTTGCTTAGAATACTTTCAGAAAATATGTTCTCCTCCCAATCCTAAAGGTATTGGGGTTTCCATTTCACTTTACCAGCAGTCTGAACTAGTTAAAACTCTTCTGATTGCACCTGTGATGTTTCACAGTGTCACTGATCTTTGTAAAGAAGGTGCTTTGGCTGGTCTTGCTTCCCATGACTGACCACAGCACCTCCTGGCCATCAAGGAAAACCTTGACAGAAAGTAGAGGTAGCTGGCCTGGGGCCAGAGCTTAGCTAACTGACCGAGTTAAGGGATCCATGGTGACCCCACAGGCCACCTAAATTGTAAAATCTGTGCAGACTGGTCTTGTCTTACCTGGGTAGCTGTGAACCTGAAACCCCAAAGTGCTTCTTCAGGTAAGCCCAGCACAGTAGTGGGTTTCAATGAACTGCAAAGCAAAAACTAAACTTGTAGGCTTTCCTTCCTGAGAAGANTTGCTGCATGTGGTTGTTTATTTCCACAAAGTTTTTGTACCTACATCTCTGATTCAGCTTCAGTTTTGCAGTCCTCTCCAGGTGAATATATGAACTGGAGCAAAAAAAATAGCTATTAAACAAGATAAACTGTACTTTCTTCCAAAGATTTCTCCTCTTGCCCCATGTTTTTTGGAAACATAAAGCTTCTGGGGAAATACCTTGCATTCTCTCTTTCAGCAATTTCTTTTAATTTGGGTATAAACTGATTTTGCTGCAGTGGAGAAGACAGACAACTCTGTGGAAAGTGTTCTTGCCAGTGGTTATCTTGCTTGCATCCTTCCCCATCTGGCATGGCCTTTGTCTTAACTTCCCTAAATCAAGTGGAATTTGCCCTCATCTCTTATGCCCAATGTTGCCAGATGGTGTAAAAAATGAGATTCACTTCTGTGGTAAAGTTTAAAAGGTTTAATAAAAAGACAGTAAGAGATACAAAACCAAAAGGTTTAAAAATTATTGAGGGGTGTTCGGCATTCAGCCAAGAGCACACACCTGACTAGGACACACAATCTTTAGATGTATCAGCCTGTTGCATATTCATAGACCACCAGGCATGATTCCAACATTCTTTGAGTTTAGATGTTCCTCTGTTTGGTTTCAACCTTGTCCTGTTCCCACTCCATGCCGCAGATCAATTCAACATTTTATTCTCCTTGTGGCTCCATCCTGCCGCCTTCACACTCCCTCATAACAGAGGGTCAATAAATTCCTCCCTGGGGCTCTGGTGTCCATCACCCCCATCTTCATCCAGGTAGGATAATCCAAGAATGTGAAGACTTTTCTGATTATCTTTACCATTCTCTTAGCTATCTATATGAACAATAGCATCCTACATCACAGTCTCTGTTTTAATACCAGGTGATAGCCCAAGAAATATATATATATTTATATATATTTATCACACTATTACTTCTAAGTTTTCTTAATAGCAGAAAAAAAAAAAACCCCTATATTCATACAGCACAGTTTTCCAACATTATAAATATAGTAATCATTTTAATATTTATGAAAAAACAATAATATAATATGTACTTATAACATCAGCAAACTTTCGCTGTTTATGAAATCTGTTTCTTCTCTGGTCATATCTCTCCAGCTGACTGGCTAATCCAGCTGTTTATAAGCTTCTCCATAAAGTGGAATTTATCTTACTTTAGGAAACAAAATGGATAAATCCACCATTTTTGCAGGAATACAGCTTGCTAACCTGTGTTCATGGCAGCTTCATGCAACTCTGTCTAACCAGGAAAATGGTTCCCTGCTGTTAATCATCTTTTATGTGGTGTGTGGTCTTCTTTTTGAAAAAATAAACAAAACATAACAATCCCCAAAGTTAACCCAATGATCTGATGTTACTCCCTCTTATTCTTACTTAATTGCTCCTGCTAATTGCATCTCTTTTGTAAAAAAGGAAGAAAAATTACTGTGAGGGAATGGACTTCACTAAACACACTGTTAAATTTAGTATAGGTACTAAATATAGCAGTGCCTTCCAGTGAAAGTCTGTAGATCTCTTGAATTTTTCCTGACTCCGGCCACAAATGAGATATCTGCTACTTCTAACATCACAGAACTTCCCTCCATCAGATCAATTCAAAATTAATTATATAAATCCAAGCCAAATATGGTGTAACAGGCAAGATAAAATGCAGAATGTACATGCAGGATTGCCAACTGTGGCACTTAAATATCACAAAGATGTTCACCTCTCCACTTGCTCCATCCCATGATGAAATATTTGCTTAGAATACTTTCAGAAAATATGTTCTCCTCCCAATCCTAAAGGTATTGGGGTTTCCATTTCACTTTACCAGCAGTCTGAACTAGTTAAAACTCTTCTGATTGCACCTGTGATGTTTCACAGTGTCACTGATCTTTGTAAAGAAGGTGCTTTGGCTGGTCTTGCTTCCCATGACTGACCACAGCACCTCCTGGCCATCAAGGAAAACCTTGACAGAAAGTAGAGGTAGCTGGCCTGGGGCCAGAGCTTAGCTAACTGACCGAGTTAAGGGATCCATGGTGACCCCACAGGCCACCTAAATTGTAAAATCTGTGCAGACTGGTCTTGTCTTACCTGGGTAGCTGTGAACCTGAAACCCCAAAGTGCTTCTTCAGGTAAGCCCAGCACAGTAGTGGGTTTCAATGAACTGCAAAGCAAAAACTAAACTTGTAGGCTTTCCTTCCTGAGAAGAACTTCCCAATTCCTAGCGTGGTAGCTATTTTTGGGTTGGTGCTACTCTTCTTGGTGATTTTCCAAGCAGCAGCTTTGAAAGCTTCTCTCCTACTTTTCAGAGGACCTTTTTAAAAAATAGTGTGCAGACCAGGAATAAAACAAAACACAAAACCAGTCCAAAGCCAAGATGATTTTATTCTGCTCATCACTAGTTAATGATAATGATGATAATAGTAACAATAATAGTGGTTATTCCAAGTGATTTTATGGGCATACTCTCCATGTACGCTGGAATACATTTTGTGGCAACACTTCTGATAATATTTCAGAACTTGCATCTTTAGAAAGAAAAAACAAATTAATTTATCTAAATGTTCAGAAGCAAGATTGTAACAGCCTTTCTGCACTATTTGTCCCTAATGAGAACAAACTGTCATTGTCATTGTTTCCAGGCAACTACCAAGGAATACTTAACCTTACATGGGGGTCTTGAAAACCACACATTATGCCAGGTAAAGCATATTTTTGAAAAGAAACTAGCTCAAGAGATCACATAGGAACATTTTATTTAATCTCATTTTTAATTAGTTCTTTTTTCTTACTTTCAGGGCAATTATTTTTCTGTCAAAGGCTTGCTTTCCTTAACTAGGAAAATCAAATTAAACATGATTTTCACATTCTATTTTTAATATTTAACAAGCCAATGAGTACTCTGGGCTACAGTGGTTACTGTGGGGTCATTTGGAAAGATTTTGACAGCTTGAGAACATTCTCTCTTGATGAAAATGGGAAGAGCCAGTCAGAAAAGTATGATGGGCAGTTTTAGAAGTTTCCACTGAGACTGGAACCTCATTATGCATCATACATACTGCAAAAGCCCACCTCTCTTAACAGAATATAGCGTGAATAAATAAGAAATTGATTGAGAAAGGAGGGTCCAGTAATGAGAGGCACAATGTGCAACAGGGACTCTCCACCAAGTCCCAAACAGCACCTCATGAGCTGAGGGAGGTGGCAAAAATTAATCCAGTCTGGTAATGACTGAAATTGCTTTTCACTTATTAAGTGAAAAAATGTATCTACGAATGGAACTTTACTGGGGTTCACATTGGTTCACTGTGGTTCAACATCTTAAACCAATTTCTATGGTTACATTAAAATTTGATCATCACCACGTTTTTATCTATACTTCTAAACAGTGCTTGATAACTAAATTGGTAAATAACTGAAATCTTTCTTTGGTAATTCACTAAAGTTTACATTTTCTCATCACACCACTGTTCACTTTGAAAGGTCTTCGTACTTGGTGTAAAGAGCAGATTAAGCTATAAAATAGAATGCAATGAACAAACCCTACCTGCTTTTTACAACCACAGTCCAAAGAGTACAAGGTCCAGTGTGTTTTCTTACCCAGTTCCCTTAGGCTCCAGGGAATGTAGAGGAAAAGCGGATAAAGATTCATGAGATATTATCCTTACTGATAGTCATGGATAAGTTACAATAATTGATGTGCTTTTCTAGCAAGAGAAAAATTCTAATGGAATCAAGTTCGCCAAATCTAAAGCTAAAGCAGTGCTGCTGTCTTGACCTGGCAGACATGGGCTTTCTTGTCTTATCTTTGCCAGTACACAGATGAAATTCTTTCTTCTTCTAGCAAAAGAAAGTCATGTAAGGCCTGCATGATATAGCCTAAATTGAGAAAGAGATTTGTCACTTTTTTGATGATAATTCACATAGACTTCAAGACAAATGTACTTCTGAGGAGGGATTCTGTGAACAATAAAGCAAGCACTCTTGACTATCTACCAGCCCATCCATCTTTTTAAATCATGTCAGCAGGCTTCAAATTGTTCATTAAGCTTTATTGTTTCATATAGAAGAAAATGATTTGTAGTGAAATACACTGAGCCATTGAACTTTGCAATTGTTTATTACTTGGTCTTGATTTCTTGCACTTTGCTGCTTCATCATTTACCTATCATTTGTTTTGGATGACATGGTTTATCCTCTCTTCAAAACTGTCTGGATTGCATAGGTAAATTGATAAACTGAACTGCTTAGGCCTTCTGCTTGTAAAAGCATCCACCTACTGTTTGTGAAATCTGTAATAGTGCAGCATATGTGATTTTGTTGTAGGCAAGGTGTAAGTTCTTTATTCTATAAAGAATAAAACAGGTGTATGCAGCCTGATGTGAAGCTTGCTGACTTTTGTTTGAACTGGAAGACTGGTGAACAGATTTTCTGGGAAGTGAGAAGGTATAGGCAGCATAGCAGATGGACACAAAGTAGTTGAAGTGGCAAGTAAAGTAGGCTTTGTGCCATAAATGACATTTTATGGTATAAGAAGTATTCATATGGGGTCATTTCTGTGTCATGAGGGAGAGAGAGGTGACTGCATCTGTGCTAAGTCTGCTGTAATTTCTGTTGTTATTGCTGTTATAAATGGGTGTCTTAATTAGAACTGAGGGAATTTATGGGCAGATATGAAAATGTGGTTACTATAGTTACCAGGTGCTCTAGCTCAGTCAGGAAATGTGGCTAATATAATGATAGCCCAGGGGTAAACAGATGAGGTAAATTATGAACAAGCCCCCCTGCTTCAGGAGAAAATATTTTTCTTCATGCTTTTTTTGGTGGCCTATTTACCAAACTAACATCTACCACTACAACTTTTCTGTCCTTCCCTTTCTTGCAATGAACTGGTTAAGGTTAGACTATGAGGAGTTTTGGGGAAAAGAAAGTTTAGAGTGAAGCAGCATTTAGAAGAAGGATAAAGATCTATTTCCCTGTGTGTCAAAACTCTCTGCTAAAATCCCTCCCATTCCTCTGTACATATGCTTGACAGCAAGGTGAAATATGTGTATTTTCACAAGTTCAGAAAGAAAAGTTTCTTGTGTTTGTTTGTTTAGGACCCTAATTCCAGTAGTGATCCTTGATCTCATGACAGCCCGTGGACAGGGAAGGAGAAGAAAGGCAGGGAGACATTGACAGGGAGAATTCCATGAGGAAAAATATCATCTCAGAGGGATCAAACCCCACAGGAGTGATTGGAGTGTGCTCTTGCTTGGTGCTGCCTACAGTCAAAGTCTACATAGGTTGTTCCATTTGTTACAAGGAAAGGAAGAATAGTGAAGTCAGACTGATTTCTGCAGCAATTTTTCTAGAGTCAACAAGATGTCACTACTGATTGTTTTGACATAGATTTTTTGGTCCTGAGTAATTACCTGTCATTTTAGAAAAGGAAAACACATAAGGAAGAGAAAATCAGAATAGCTGTTCCTAAGGGAGCTCATCCCCACCATCTTAAACAGTGCTGACCATGAGTTGTTCGCTGGTTTTGGAGGGAGCATGCAAGAGGAGAAAAAAGCCTGAAGGATCTACATCTTGCTCAACCATAGATAAACTGCAACTACACTTGTCAGTATCCAGCATGTTGCCTGATGTTACTGGTTGATGGAGACTAAAAAGTGATTGCTCCATGATTCATTGGCTCTCTGTGACTGTAGGGCTGGACTCCAGTGACATACACAAAAGCAAAGCTACAGCTGCAACAATGAGAAGGTCAGTGTAAGGACTGTCATTGGCCACACAAGTTCCAGATCCTTTCTAGGGATTGCTGCAGGCTGATGAACATACGTTTTGAAGTTGGAGAATATTGCCTATCCAGTTTAGTCTCAGATACCTCGCTGAAGTGCCTTAATCGGACACCAGGACCTCAGTCTTGAGCCTTAGAGAGAGACAGAAGCCCCAGAGCAGCTGGTTTCCTGCATCCTGGCACTTTGCCTCTCCCTCAGTAAAAAATGCAAAAAACGCTTTGGGTGTGATTGCCTCAGATAGGGTCAGTCACAGTCATTGCTGTCTTGATGAACTTACCATCCTGAATCTTTTAAATTACTTTGGATGATGGATTTTATCCATTAGCAAGAAGGTGATGTACCAGCTCTGTCACTAGCCTTCCCACAGGAGGAGGATTTAAATGTGCTGACATGCAGTGTCTGGGCTTCAGTGTTAGTGGTGCTTTATAAAATGAAGCACATGAAAACACATCCAGTTAGGCAGTGTCTCCTTTCTACCCAGAGCTTTTTAGAGTGCTGTGGCAGTGCCAAATACGGTTGAATTAGATTCTCAGTGGAAGTAACCAGGCAGAAATTACACATGGACCTACGCAGGCACATGAGATTCTGTTTTACAGGCTACAGACATCGGTGTGGCTGCATAGGGCTCATCTGCTATAATCTCCTGTGCAGAGAAGGAGACTCAGCCCTTCCTCTTAGAAGATGATCCTTCACTAAGTATCCTGGGAATGAGTGGAAATCTCATGGCCTCTTGTTATAGTCTAGCTGCTGTTTCCTCTTGTCTGCTGCTTGCAGTGAGGCACAGGTTGCCTGTATCAGCTTGTCCTTCCTGCCCTAGGCTTAAAGCTTTGTCCAAAGAAAAGAAATAGAAAATACCTAGGAAAAAAAAAATTCCAAATGGCTAGGAAAGGAGGGAGAGAGAAGTTTACATAAGCACTAGTGATAAGAATAAGGTTGCTTATACTTTTCTTGGGATAGTAAAGATGCAAGTGAATTTAAAAAGCCTTTAAAGATGCCTGCTGTTTTAGTATTACTTAGACTACTGCTCTGTATTAGTCAAAAGCTTCATAGTTTATATGTGCACTTTAATTTTTGGTTAGGTTTAAAAATGTTCCATTCCCCACCCCCCCCACCCCCAAACTAAAAGAAATTTGAGTCTACTTGTTTACATTGGGTTTCAATTTTGCAAAATGTTAACATTGACTCTTTTGAACTTCTTAGGATCTTGAATGTAAATGAATTCAGCAGCAGCACTGATACGTGCATTTTGCAGGATGGATAGCGAGGGGACAAAATTCTTTAAAAATGCCCAGATGGAGAAACTGTGCCTGGCCACAGGAATTCTCAGTGATCCGTGCCCTTGTGACAGCACCGGAGAAATCCCATCTTCCTCACCTCATTAAGACCAAGGGCAACTGCTATGTGCTGAATCTCTGAAAAAATGTGAAACTTGGTGCTTCAGACCTGCCTTTCTTTGTGAAGGTGATTACACAGACTTCCTCTCTCCATGAATTAATAGTGTTAGAGATACTCTACTCACAAAGCTGGTTTTCTTTTTGCTGCAAGAATACAGCACACAGCCTTTGCCTGGTGATAAGCCTCTCCCTAATTGCCTAGGCTAGTTCCACTGTTTGAATTTTGGATTGGGTAGGTGGCTTGAGCCAATTTTTTATGCTTTGACGTTTTAGCAAGGCCCAGCTGCCAGGCTGGGTGAGCTGTGAAAACAGTCTTCTGTAGGGTTTGGCTATTTATCTTAGCCACATCTTTAATGCCAAGACAGTCCAGGAACATCGAGCTCTCCTGTGGTCTATCAGCCTTGAAATAGAGCCATGGCTCAGATGGAAAAGCCAACAGAAGCACTTTTCTTCAGTACAGTTTCTATTCATTTGCTCTTGCAGAAATTTTTTGGAAGGGCACTTTACATATCAGGCTGAACAACATTCTATCTATTTTTCCCTTTGGAAGACAAAATCCAAGAACCCTTCAGTTTTTCAGGACACAGAAAATGTGCTTTTTCTCTGATAGCTGAGCTGAGGTATTATAATACTGTGGGGAAAGTTTACTATTAGAAGTCAGTAAGACAGATTTGCAGCCTGACAAGTTTTCTGGGTTGGCCTGGAGTACATGACAAACCTGATCACTGAGATTGGATAAGTACATACCTCATTTTCACACCTCATGTTAGCAACAGGATAAACAAAACTAATTTTGAAAAGCAGTAAAGCTAGCTGGAAAATGAACCATCAGTTCTAAAAGTGCTCAAATCTCAACACCTTTTGTCATCTGACTTCAGCCAGAGATAAGGGCACTGCAAAGTCCTCCCTCACATCTCCTAACATCTGCTTTTCCTCATGATTTTTGGCCCACATGGATTCTTCAGCCGGAAGATGGAATTTCTATTGAGTGTTGTTTTCAAAATCTAGCCAGTTCATGCTGCAGATGTACTTAAAGATCAGTGATGTTGAAAGCACTGTAAGTCTGGGATGTGGTTGTTTATGTGCACAGAATGGCACTGACAGAGCCAAGAGCTGTGCAGGGCTCCTGCAGTCATGATAAAGATTTTGTGCAACGTATAGGTTGTTACAAGACAGAAAAGTGACATTCTTCCTCACCTTCTGAAAAATTCTTGAAGAAACAAGCTCAAGCACACTCAGACATCCTTTTCTGCTGTCTCTCCCCTTTAATAAATAATTTTAGAATTCTTTTGCCAATTTCAACCAAGTTTAACACAAGACTGCACAGAACAATTAAGCTCCTACAAGAAAGGCAGTCAGACATCGTGAGAGTGAGACCCCATATTGGTCCCACCAAAATAACACCCTGACTGCAATGAAGCAATATGGTACAGCAGTATTGTGACAATAAGAAAACTTACATTTTATTAGGCCTCAACGAAGCCAGCCAATGAGGTGGAAATATGCAGGAGTACAGATTTTCAATTATGTTACTTCTCATTGAATAATGACTTGTTTTCAGAAGAGATTATAAAAAACAAGACAAAACAACTTAAAATGATAGCATAAATATCACCTGGGACAGTGCAATAACTATGAGGTAATGCATTTGCAAGAACTATGAAATCAGGCATTCAATTACGGGTGCATCATAGAATTTCTCCTGAAAAATACCAGAACACTTCGCTTTCTGTTTGATAAGATTAATGACTGCTTAGAGCTCTGTGTAAGCAATAGCCAGTGGTGTGTAGCTCCATGTCGGATTGTGCAGTTACTCCTCTGAACCACACACCAGCTAACTTTCCCCGATGTTCAAATCAGATTAAAATTCAGCAAGAGAGAGGAACCTAAAATGTGATAGCAGACAAAGCAGCTGTAGAACATTAGCCACCTCACTCTGAAGTGGAGGAATTGGAAAGGGATTGGTAACTACCACCTGTAGACATTAATTTTTCAGATAGAGTTGTGTTTTGGGATAGCTTTATGTATGTGATAAAAGGGTAAAAACAGTATGGGATGGTGATCCTTAAATAATGGGACAGCTTTTCAGTGTTTCAAGTTGTAGAAAGTGGTGAATGGCACGTGAGGAAGTGAGCACTGACAGGGCTCCCATCATCTGTGGGCAACATCTGCGCTCGTAGATTGAACAGTAGCAGAGAGCAGGTTTTGGTTCTCAGGCCAGCTGGCAGGACTTGACCTTGTCCACAGTGCTAAACTCCTTCAGCTGAGCTGCATGCCCACACAGAAGCTGCCTGTTGGACATAGTTTCCGGGTTGTGCTAATGACAGAATTTGGGAAATGCTTTGTTGGCCCAGGCAGCAGCACGCTGGAGCTGATCAGCAGATATAGCATAGCCGACTGTCAGGCTCCTGTGCACAGAAGTGGTGTCTGGCATGGTGTGTCTGACTTGTGCAGCCTCAGCCCTTCTGTCTGTCCCTGGATTCTTGTATTTACAGTCTGTTGTTTCAGAGACTGGCATTATCATACATGCAGAAATTTGCTGAGTGCAAGAAGCACTTAACGTCTAAAAGTGCCTTAAACTCTTCCCTGACTTTCTGAACCTGATTCAGGCAAATCCTCATTAGCCCTATTAATAACATGAGATGCCAGTAGAACCATGAATTTGGTTTGCAGTAGTGACGACTCCTGTTCTGTGAGTCTGACTTGTGTCACTAAGCTGGGACCCTTTGGAGCTGGTAGCCCCTCTGCCACTAGAAAAGGGTAAGTGCTTTAGGAAAGATTGCAGGTAGTATGGAATAGCATCATCCAGCTGATGGGTTCTGGCTGCCCCTGTCAAACAGTTGTCTTTCAAGACATGTCCTAGATTTTAACCTATTGAACAAAAATACAACAAATCAAATGGAAAACACATGGTTCACTGCTCTCAGTTTTGATAGCATCAGGAAGGTCAATCAGAGATTAATGCGTGTAACTGTTTTCTAAGCCTATCTGTAATGATGTAGCTTGGTTTCCAGAGGAAATAGGGTGTATGTAGTAATCCTCTTTGGTTTTATTTTCTTCCTTCCCAGTCCTTCTTAATCTGGACAAATCGGACAAGCATGTCAATTCTTACAAGTTTTGTCTGTCCCAGTACAGGAGAGAGTCTCTGTTAGTGAAGAAGGACGGTACTTAAGCTCAGGGAAAGATGAGCAGGGATTGCACAAGAAAGAGCAGTTCTACAGACACTCAGCTGAAGGAAGAGCTGCTTCCTGAGTTTTCTCCATCAGTGGAGATCTGTAATAAAACAGGGCTCAAAACTGCCTTTTGATTACTCTGCATCACATCTCAGTTTTTATTTCGGAGTAAACTTGGCAAATGGTACATGGTTAATAAAAGGTGCTTTGGAAGGTGGGGCTAGTGTTTGCAGCTCTGCCTTGGTAGATAAGAGCAGTAGTTGCTTGAAAAGGAGGGTGATATTATCTGGCTTTGCTACCTAGGAGGAGCATTGCTGCACAAGCTGCAAAGGGATCCAGCTGCCTGGCCCTGCAAAATGCCATGTGCTCAGAAAACTGTGCACATTGCAACTGGTTCTTAGTGGTAACAAACAAGAACAAACAGATGTGCTTTGCCTGCAATGAGATGTTTTCATACAGAGTATTTTGAATGTACCCTGTCATTTCTGTGACTTTTTAGTTTAATTTAAAATAACAGCCTAAATGCAAGGCCAGGGTAACAGAGCTGAATGCAAAACCCCAGATAGTTTTCAAGGAGGGAGAAAGCAGTAGTCAAAGGTATGGTTTATTATCCATTTTTTTTTCCTAAATTTACTCTTCCTCTGTTTCTTTTCATGTATATCTCAGCTTTCTCAGGACCTCCCAACCACCTTCTATTTCTGTCTTTTTTGTGAACCCCATCTCAGCATTTTTTCTCCCCTCTTTTCCTCTTCATTAGTTTATTATTTCAGATAAATCTTATTTATCTGTTTTTAGCTTTCTCGCTCCATTTAACACTTGCCTGATGTTATAAATACCAACACAATATTCCGATTAAAATTATAATTTGGTTTATTAACAAAAAGATCAAATTACAGAATTTCGGCAAAACCACCCACAGCGGAGATACTTGACTATTTTTACCCTGGAAAATGTCAAGGGTGAAACAGGACGCAGTACCTGGCTGACTGCCATCCCCCCTAACTTCACAAATTTGCCTTGTTGGGGCTTAGTTTTGATACACTTTATTCCGCCCCTGGCAAAAATTCCTCATAGTCCCTTTGTGCCCAAGCTAATTATTCACATTCATGGTTGTCTCCTTAGCTGAAAAGAGTTCCTTCTTTTCTGCAAGGTGTCAGTTTCTGGTTTCTATAGATGCCCTGGCTGATGAATGGTAACAGTCTATCTCCCGAGATATGGATGATGATGTTCCTCAAATGGTGGTGTTCCCAATGTTAGATGCCGGGTGTTGGCTGATGGTCTTGATGGCCCTCCCATCCAGGGAAGAGAAGGCTGATTGCTTATCTTGATGTGTCTTTGTCTCCTTCCTGAATGTAAAATTCCAGGGTAGTACCTGCCTTTTTATCTTAACAAATTTTACAAGGCAGATTGAGACTTATTTCTCATACAACAGATAGAGTGATTATAGTTTTAATATGTCACAAACTATAAGAACATGAATTAACACTCCATATTTTTCACACCTCAGACTGTTCCTTTTCTTACACCATCCTGCTCTGTGTTTTGTCACCTTTGTTTCTGCTGATTGTGCCAGAATTCAAACATCATGACTCAGGTGGACAGCAGATGTCCCTGGGTGCTGAAGAGACTCTTGATTTGATGGCAGCTAAAGACAAACTTGAGTATTTGTGTTCTGATTAAAAGTGTTTCATCTTTCCCCATCACAGCCTGACTTTTCTGCAGCCCTAAGGAGGGGGGAGAATTGGGTGCCGTTAGGATTAGTTGTCTTAGACTGGAAACAGCAGAGCTGAACCCTGTTGGAGCAGCACTATAGCTACCCAGTGTTGTTTGACACAAGCCATGTGTGTCTGCAGCAGGCTGAACCCAGGAATGCTAGTGGTGCTCTCATCCACCAGAGGCAGCGGAAATGAGCACTTGCTCTCAGCTATTTCAGCTCGCTATTATTTTGGACCATTGACTATGAATGAAGTTCAAGCCAAATTGAACACAAATCACCTAGAGCTGCTGTGAAAGGCCTCAGATAAATTAGCAGTAGTGCCTCTAGCCTCACACAGCTTAAGCGAGCCATCATTGCATATCTGCCCCTTAAATGCCAGCACTACTCCCCCTGCTGCTGCACAACTGAGAGCACACAGCCTTGGCAAGGCTGGATTAACACCCGACACTCAAACGCTGCCTGTATGGATTGCCTTCCCCTGTGGCACTTTGTAAGCAATAGAGAAACTGCTGAAAACTGTCAGGAGTTGTGACAGTGGAGACTGATGTTTGTTCTGTCTCCAGCAGCACACAGGTGGAGATGGGGAGTCCCTTCTGCATCGTCTTCCATGGGAGGCTCTTTCACACCCAAGGGAGGCTCTTTCTGCTGGTACACTCATCAGCAGTTGCAGGAAGGCTCTGAAATTACAAGATCAGCCATAAGGACTCCAGCCCATTTCTGGAGGTGGAGCTTGGGGGAGCACGTGAAAAAGAGATGAGGGAGCTTGCATGGGAAATATTAGAGGACTACCTGGCTTCTCTTCCAGACCCTGGAGCTGTGTGCCTTTGTGTGTCTATCTGTAATCAAGAGCAGAAAAGAGACCCTCCCCTCTAATTGTCCCTCTAATTTTCTTTACTTGAGAAATTGGCTCTTTTTGTGGACATTTCTCTCCATTGGGCAGGTTAGAGGGCTGCTTTGGGCTCCCTGTGCAGTGTTTGAATGAATGGGAGGGAAAGTGCCCCTAGTTGCATGGCATTTATTCACTGGCCTCCTCCTTGTGAGGGAGGTTAATATATCACAGCATGATTAAGAGCAAGAGAATCTTACGCTAAATCAGAGAAAGATAAGGGAAAAAATTTACTTCCTCAGGCCACATATATATATATATTTTTTTTCTCACTGCTGTCTTTCCTCCATCATGGAGCTCTGGCATTGTTGGCATGTTCAGTCTCATGGGTACACCAGACCCAGTGGCGTGATGGATTTCAATGTCACAGAGAGAGTATTGAATGAATCACATAGGGGGAAAAAAGAGAAAAGAAGAGATCCTTGGATTTCATTGCACAAATAAATGTCAGAATGAAACAGGTCTGGCATGATTTCAGCTCCCTGCTACCCAAGGTCAATCACAGTGAAATGCTCATATAAGCAAGAAATACTGTGTTCTGGCAAGGGTGAAATATTTGGTCTAGAACAAACCTTTTTGACCACTTCAATTATGATCAAAACTTAGGAGTAGACTTAGCAGCACTTTAGTGGAGGCTGAACTCTTCACCCAACCTTAAAGCAAGGGTAGTTAGTACTGCAGTTTGCCAAGCCTGGGTTGAGGGGGTGATGCTGAGCTGTGGGACCCCAACTGAAGCTTTTCTCACCCCCTTTAAGTGTTGTACATTGAATACAAGAGGTGTGTGTCTTACACTGTGCCATTACCAATCCTCAGCCTATTCTTTTTTGTGCAGCCCAGGTCCACATTTCCTGGGGTGAGCCAAGGTGTCCCCAGCTGTTACAGCTAGGACCTAGGAGAAAAAAAACAGGAGCCCATCTCTCAAAGGAAAGGAAAAGGTGACTTGGCACCTCCGGATGTTGCTGGCTGAAATGGAGGTACAGGCAATGTTGTAGAATTTAGCAATGTGTAGCGAATGCAGGTCATAAACATGGCCACCTCCAGATGTGCTGTTTGCACTGCTGCTGTTTGACAGTAGCTCAGGTCAGCACTTCTCAGTAAAGATCTAGCCTGAACTTATTTTACTCAGGAGACCAACTGTTGCTGTTTAATGGATTTTACTGGAAATCCAGTAAGTAGGAAAAGGCCGTGTTTGCTTTGCTTCATTATTTTTCCTCACCACTTCCCACAGGCAGGCTCTCCTACCATTTGGAGCTACACTGGCTCTTCAAGGTAAATGAAAACCAGCAAAGTGTAGAAGTATAAAAGTATTTCTTTGTGGAATAAATACCCTTTAAGACCCACCAAAAAAATTGAGATTTTAATCACGGAATCATAGAATGTTTGACTTAAAAGGCACCCAGCAGGATAATCAAATTTCAACCCCCAGCCCTGCACAGGGCAACCCAAAAATCACACCATGTGCCTGAGAGCATTGTGCAAGTGCTTCTTGAGCTCTGTCAGGTTTGGTGCCATGACCACTGCCCTGGGGACCCTGTTCCAGTGCCAAACCACCTTCTGGTCTATGAACCTTTTCCTGATATCAAACTTAAGCCTCCCCTGACACAACTTCAGGCCATTCCCTTGTATCCTGTCACTGTTACCACAGAGAAGAGATCAGTGCCTGCCCCTCCTCTTCCCCTCACGAGAAGCTGTAACTGCAGTGAGGTCTCCCCTCAGTCTCCTCTTCTCCAGGATGAACAAACCAATGACCTCAGCCAGTCCTCCTATGGCTTTCCCTTAAGACCCTTCACCATCTTCGTTGCCCTCCTTTGGACACTGGTAGTTTAATCTCTTTCTTACCTTGTGGTACCCAGAACTGCCCCCAGCACTTGAGGTGAGGATACCCTAGAGCAGATCAGAGAGGGACAATCCCCTCCCTTGCCCAGGTGGCCATGCTGTTCCTGATGCACCCCAGGCACATCAAGGCTGGAAGGGACCTTTAAGATCACCAAGTCAAACTGTGCCCTCAGCATTGCCCTCAGCCCTTAAACCACTAAACCACATAACTCAGTGCCAGATCCAGACACCTCTTAAGCACCTCTCTGCAGGGCCTCTCTGCCTTTTAGTGATAATATTGCTTGTTACAGCACAGTCTTGTATGCTTGTAGAGTCTTTCTAGAATCTGCAAAAAGCACAAAGCAGCAAAATATTGACTAAGTATCCTGGAAAGGGGTACACTTGTGATCAGGTCTAGATAGCAAAGATATTTTCTGCCTTCATTAGTTCCTCCATTTCTGCAGGCATTACAACATGGCTTAGCACATCCAATATTGTCTGGAAATAGTCTAATCTTTATTTGCCAAAATGATAGCTTAAAACTAGAAACTAGCCTAAGAGTCATCATGTCAATTGAACAAATAATCCTGATAGTTTCCATGGCTCCTGCAAGGCTTTCCTTATTTAAAATAATAATAATAATAATAATAATAATAATAATAATAATAATAATAATAATAATAATAATAATAATAATAATAATAATAATAATAATAATTAAAAAAAAGCTGAAAGCAAACTCTGAATCTTTGTGTAACACAGTGAGGACACAGACAATAAAACTGCTTTATACTTGTGTGCCTCTCTTTCCCTTATCTTTCTTCAAAGTATCCACACCCCTCACCATTAAAAAAAAAAAAAAAAAAAAAAAAAAAAAAAAAAAAAAAAAAAAAAAAAAAAATATANAAGCAATAACCAAATACTTTATAGCCTGTATAAAGTAACACAACATCATGATGCTCTTTCTCTCACTGAGGCAGGCTGCAATGCAAGGTGAGGGCTGTGTCCTGTATGTAGCTTTTGAGCTGCTACTTGAAAATTTGGTTTAGTTACTATGGTATAGATGTCTGGAGCTACTTGTACAGTAAAGCCCTTGGGAGCTGTTTCATATAGAATACTTCTGTATAAAATCCAGTCATTAACCATTTGGGATGGAAATCCCAGCTCTTAAGTGTCATTAGTACGAAACCTTAATGTAGAACAAAACTGCATGGTAACATTGTTTGGTTGTTTGCTTTTTTTTTCCTTCTGGTTTACAGGACAAAAATGGGAAACAAGGTAATTAAAACCTCTAGCTCTTATTTAAAGAAAAGACAACCTCGGGGTGTTGAAAGAACTTTATTTGACCTAAATAACTGATTTTTTTTTGTTTGTTTGTTTTAAACATATAATTTATCTCAAAATTGAAATCCTACTTGCAGTGATAGAAGCATTGAGTAGAAAACAACCTCCTGATTCTTTAAACGGGCCTTTAAAATGCGTGCTTGAACTCACTCCTTGCTTCTTACCCCTGTCTCTAGTTTCAATCAGCATCATCCTGAATTTGCCATATTAACTCTATGGGACAGCTGGGAGGGCCTGGCATTTTTAGGAAAAATGTGGTGCATCACAGAAGTCATCCTTTCAAAAAGGCTTGTGATCACCTGCTTATACTTTTAAAGTAATAATCTTCTCAGTTTCTTTAGGTGTACATTTGTTCTTGTTGTTCTTTATTTCCAAAGTTAAATATCTATTAATAATATGTACACACTTTATGGGGACAGAGAAGTAGCTTCCCATGAGGTCTTGAAATCCTTCATAAAGTTCTTGCCTTCGAGCTGTCTGATGTGTTTTGCTGGGATTATTCTTTGCTGTCTGGAACATCACTGCTGCTGAATCCCTCGATGACTCAAAAGTGGCACTCTGGGACATGAGACATGAGGGGATATTTAATGCTTTACTAGGAAGCTGTTTTGGTGTAGAAAGAAATGGGCCAGATTTACCTATTTCTAGTATTTTATGATCCTGTTTACAGGAAAAGAGGTTGTTGACAGCACAGCTCAAGAGAAAAATGTTACTCAGGAGTGCACCCCTTCAACATTGGGCAAGAGCAGGATGAAGGACATTTCTATGGACTTGGTACCTAATTAACTTATGAGGAGAGACATCTGCCTATGCTTCTGTTCTCATCAGTGGAGAAACTTTAAGGGTAGTTTGGGTTTGGTTTTTTTTCTTTAATCTGAATTTGGACAGAATGTTCTCTGGCATAAACATCAAGCTGGGAGAAATTTTTAGGGTGGTCCTCTATGTTTCTTCTTTTTCCTGCACAAATTTTAGTAGAGATGTCAAGTGCTTCTGTGGCAAAAAGCACTAAGTGAGGACACAAAAGTGCTTAATTTGCAACTGATCTTAAGTGTCTCCTTCATTTCTGATAATGAAAGTCAGTGAGTTTTCCCATGTCTTTGGTTTCATTAGATGATTCTCAGTGCCCTGGGAGGAAGGCTTCCAACCAGCAATCCTCTAGAAATAGAGAGGTTCAATTTGTCACCTAGATGCAACTCTAGCAGTAGCNTTTTTTTTTTTGTGACAAGATGGCATCTTCATTTTTAAATAAAATAAAATTTTCTGGAATGGCAGTGCAGAAAGGAATTAAGCTTGCAGTTGGTACTTATGGACAAATGTCAGTACAGCAACCTCTGTTTCACTGATGGCCAATGAAATGTAAATCTTTTAAGTGATGGGTTTGTTTGAATGGCTGAAATGAAGCTAACTCTTCAATGTGCTTTAATTTCCAGAGAGATGAAACTTTGGCCCACCCTGAGAGGTACACCAAGAACAACTTATGACACTGCAAGGAAACCAGCCTCAAAAGTGTGGATTGGTCACTCCTAGGTCCATTCCACAAAGAGGAAGAGTAATCAGAAGGCACTGCTAGTGTTTGAGGGGATGGATAGTCTGTGAGGATCTTATTGCTGCTTTTGTCGGGTCCAATCCTGATCTGTAGCTTTTACAGCCTGACAAAATTCTTCCAGCAGCCCTAGAGCAGTTTGAGTGGCTCTTAAAGGAGGTGTGGTAGAGCATTAGTGTCTTTGTTTGGCATGTGTCTGTGGAACAGCTTGCAACCACAACCAAATAATTTCATTTACTTGCTTTCAGTCCATGTTCTCATCTCTTTAAAATGGGCACTATAATGCTGTCTCATTATGCACAGACTTTATGGGAGAGGTTCAGTAATCATTATGAAAAGGTCAGATGCTTCTGTGAAGGGCACCTATAAATGAGTCTATAAATAAATAGTCTGGAAGCCTTTAGGAGAGGCTAACAACTTATTTATCTTTTATCCTGCTGATTGCAGAAAATGTATAAAAGCAAGAACATACTGCTAATTAGTTTAATGCTGGAATTTTTGTTAGGGGGCACTGAGAGACTGCTGGGTGTAGCAGTTGGCTTGAAATGACACCTGACCAGCACTTGGCTCATACCAATGCACTGTGTGGCTCCACAAAATCTGTGCTGAGCCTCACTGGGGACTGCGTTTCTTAACTGGGAAAGGATTGTGTTTATTGAGAAGATACTTGCTGCTAAATATATCATCAGCAACTCTGGGGCACTTCTTTTTTCCACTTGGCTTAGTGGAGAAAAGCGACTCTTAGTAATGTTTTTTATTGACTAGTCTGAGTGTTGCTGGTTGCATTCAAAAATGTCAGCTCTGGACTTGAAGCTGTCTAGCAAAAAGCTGATTTCATTCCACACTCCAGTGGTGTTTAAGGCAGGTAGTAGGAGACACCAGGTTTGCTTTAAGTTCATTATATTTTATGGGAGAGGACCCTCCTGATCTGCCTGTATACCAATGGGATGGATACTTCTGTTTTCCACCTGCTTGTGCAACAGGCTTTTGGCTGTGACAGAGAGGTGCAGGGTGGAGCACAAAGACAATTCTGTGGGTTGGCAAGAGATGGGGGAAGTCCTGGGGTGACTGAGGGGATGCCTCTTTGAAAGGCTTGTCCCACAGGCAGCGTGTTTAATTTCTTCAGTATTGCTCAGCTTTTTGTTCATAAGGTTCAGCACTTCCAGCTGCAGAGAAGCTGACAGTTTCACAGTGGAGATTTTCAGAGCCTCTGGCACATGATCCTTAACACGCAGCTCCTTAGGAGATCCATCTGACTCCTTGATCTCTGGCTGCAGGCTGAAGCACAGGAGAAACACTTGAACTTGACTGTAGGATATAGAGTGCCCTCCCTGCCTTTTCTCTCTGACTAAGGAGACTGGACTTATAAAGGGTGTTCAGTTCCAAATCATTTTGGTTCTTCTGAATCCAATCTGCTCCAGATTGCAAATCTTCTTAGTCCTCTGACTGTTCCCTGTGTCACAGAGCTTAATGGTAGGTAAAGAGAGAAGTCAGTTATTCATTGCCCTACCCTTATCATTCTTCTCAAAGAATTGAGGCAGGCTGCATGTTTATTTTAAATCTGGTTTAAATATCCAAGGCAAAAGGCTGGCCTTTTCCCTTGACAGCCGGATCCTAGCTGGGTTTGCTTTTATCAGCCATCTGAATGGAACAGGGATCAAACACTTCGTGGCTTCATGACAGACAGTCTCATTTCTACCTGCTGGGTTTGCACAGGATGGTACTGGGTGTTGCACTCTTTGCAAGTGTCATTTTAATGATTGCAGCCATTTCTTCTGTTGCAGCCCTTCTTGTCAAGAGAGGTGCGAAACACATGTATCTGTCCAGTAACAGAAAGAGCAGAGACTACTTAAAAAGGGAAATGCCCTGATGCACTAGGGAAAAAAAAGTGAAGCTGCAATCTTTGTTTCTCAGTGCAAGATAACCTGTTTCAGGAAGGCAGATTTGGTAAGTATCTCTTTCTGTCTTCAGACTACTGTCTTTTTTGAGTACCTCAGTCTACAAAATGTTCTGCTTGGGCATTTGCACTAGTTTGACCAGGCTGGAGAGAACTGCAGAGCAGCCCCTTTCTCTGGTGGCATGTTGAGACACTTCGACCCAAGAAACAGGATTACATCCTCTCCAAAAACATGAAAGCAATGGGAAGTACAGCAAAAGATGCAGCTGAAGAGCACCTGCATACAGGAAGGTTCCCAGCTGGTGCTGAGGGAAAGGATTAAGCAATCTGTTAGTACATTGCAGATTAGTCTAGCATCTGTCTGGCCCTCCTGAATACTCAGGGCAGACTTAAGGTTGGGGTTCAATTTCTACAAAGGGGCATTGCCTGAATTGAGGTAGCTGTATGTATTAATCGAGCCACATGCGAGCTGTTCCATTGGCACACCCAGCAGAGCTGTTTTATTCAATGTCAGATACAGCAATATCTGCTGGACTCCTCACTTTGCTACAAAAACATAGTGGGTGAAAAGAGCCTAAGCTTGGGCCCTAGAAAGCTGGGCAATGCCTCCTGTGTGTTGCTTTTCAGTGAGATAAAGGACTGCATCTTCAGACTCCATCTCCATCTTGAGAGTCATTTGGTCATTTGGCCTATTTCTTTTTTCCTGGAGGTCTTCTCTTCTCCTCCAATACCCCTGGCCCAACCCAAGTCCTTTTCTCACAAGAGACTTCTCTGTTTTACCTCATGTCAGCCTTCTGAAGATTATTTAGCCATGTATGAGGTGAGACAAGCTGAAGAAGAGCACAGATGGAGACTTTCCAGATAAATACATCACCAGGTTCTTTAGAATCCTAATGCAGTTCTCTCCTCTCTTTCTCCAGGTGTGTTGTCTGTTTCTCCTGCAGCTTTTTCTTGGTCCAGAGCAAGAACATGAATTTTCTTTGCAACTTTAATCGTCATTGAAGATCATTTGATCTTCAGTGGAGAAAAACAGCACATTTTTGCAAGCAAAGAAAAAAGTGCTCTGATGACCACTAGAATAGACTTTCCTTTCAAGCAGAACAAAATGTTTTTGTCAACCTGAGGCTGCTTTACTTTGGGAATTGCTAACAACAGGGTTTATAGTCTTTGCTAGCTAAAATATTGTCAGTCCTTCAGGCTCCATTTCAGGCATTAGTATGTATGTAAATGAGAGTTTTCCAGACCAAAATTCACACCATATAAAAGTATATGAAGCCAGGGTTAGACAGGACATAGAACTTTCATTTACACTGTGTTATAGTTGTAAGGCTTGTTCATTCAAGCCCAAATTTTTTGCTATTTTCATTACTGTCCAGGTACTCCCCTGGAAAATTTTCACCTAAGAATTTGACCTGAAAAGCTTCTGAGTTAATATATATTTATATAATTTTTCTCACTAGTAGGCTAGTGAAATCAGAGCAGTTTACTTGACACCTTTCCTGTGTGAAGTTTTTTTCCCTGTAATACCAGCAAGACACTTTATCACTCTTGGTTTATGTTTCCCTCTTTTGAAACAGACATTAAAGAATTGGCTCACTAGGCAGATTTATAACGAGGATAAATTCAGCTGTCCACATGAAGATGGCAGATGAACAGGAAATGCCATTTCCAGATCAGTGTCTCACTGTCCAAACTGTGGCCTGGCCATGGGAGTTGCCAAGCAGCTCCCATCAGCCAAAAAGTATTCTTAAATAAATACTTTTTTTTTTTTGTCTCGAGTTAGATGATGACCAATTTGGTGCTGGCTGGGATTTATATTTGCAGCCCTTTCAATTTTTAAGAAGGAGAATTTTTTTACATTTGCTAATGGAGGAGAAGTTGGGGATATTTGTTCTACTAGTGCCTGCTCTAGACAGAATATTTCATCTCTATTTGTATCTCTTCTTTCTACAATGGGCACAGATATTTTTGTCTCATTATTCATAGACTTCAGAGGATTAAATAAGCAATAATGTTGAACAGGCCAGATTTCTTATTTAGAGGTTCCAGATCAACAGGGCAATGAACAAATAGGACAAAGAGATTTAGCCAAGGCTTACAGTGTATTAACTTCATCTCATTTCTCATTAGTTTGGTATCGAGCTCCTCTTATAGTCTGCTGCAGTCGTGCTGTATATAAAAATCTGCTCTCAAAAGCAAGTTGGCAGTTTCTGGGATTTATAAATATTGATGGCTGAATGAGGCTCCCGAGTGTGTCGTGACATTTCACACTGGAAGAGAAGAAAGTTGCAGCAGCTGTGCAGCATCCCAAGATCTCTTGCCACCAGTCTTTTTTCCTCTACTGTTCAGTCTTATTTTTCCACCCTCCTGATGACAAAGACATCTTTCCTTCTTTCATGGGTTTGAACCTGCCTGGGAAATAAGCATTCTGCATACATAAAGGCTAATAGATAACTGTTAAATGTAGGCTTCTCTTGTTAAAAACACCACCTCTTACATGTGCTTTTATACTGTGGCCCTAGGCATGGTCAGAGGTTACGCTCTTTCATGTCTTGGATGGAAGTGTCAGAGAGGTAAAGGCTCCATTCTGTGAGTTAGCTGCTCAAATTCTTTCTCAGTCCTGGAAATAAACAATAGGAAGGTCTTGTGTGTGAAGCATGCACCCCTCTGTCTCTGCAAAGATCATCAGATTTAAGAGAACAAAGCAGAAGACATTTGCATGTATCTTGCATACTTACTGAAGCGAAAGTGACACTGTTCTTAAAAGCAGAGGTGTAGAGAATAATCCAGGCTATTGATTTTTTGAACCAAGCCCTTTTGTTCCAAGGGAGAAAGTAATTCATTCTTACATTAGATTGTAGTTACATTAGATATTGGAAATTTGTATAGCAAGACAAAAAGGAATTGCTGCCCTAAAACTTACATAAGTCTGCACCTTCTTTGAAAAAATCCTAGGGTAGCTGCAGAATTTGTGACATCTCATCAGCTCTGAGCAGTAATTGTCCCAAAAGTGTTTCTTGAGTGTTTTGTCATGCAAGTTTGGAGTGTGGACAAGAGCAGCTGAACACTGGTCACTATCTGACAGACTGCCTGTGCTGCAGCTTTCTTCTGTAGTGAGCAAGTCAGAGTGTCCTGTATTTTTTGTGTTTATATGTTTATTGTCTGTCTCAACGGCTCTTGTAACATTGTCTTGCTGTGGAAATTTGCTGTTACGACAAATACTGTGCTTACTGATGATGAGACTTTTAGGAAGCAGCTCTGCATGTACCATGATAAATGAACAGAAGGGCTATTTCAGGGTGCTTTTGTTTTGGGGAGAAAAAAAAGTACTGTTTGCCCTCATTGTCTCTATTTTTGAAAAGGGTTATATTTATTTCTTCGTAGTTTGTTATTTGTTTGGATTTTTTGGTTTTAAGTTGTTTTGTTGTTTTTTTTTTTTTTTCCTGACTGCTAGACCGCCAGAGCAGCCCAGTGTTTGGGATATTTTCCCAGAATATGTTGACACAATCAGCTTGTTGTCTGTCAGTGTCCATAGCTGCTCTGCTGGAAGGGAAAGGGACCTGCTTATTATTCACTGATGGTTTGTTGAATGCTTAGAGGCAAAGATTCCCAATTTTCTCTTCACCTAACTCCTTCATTTATTCTTCCAAGAAGAAAGCAACACTGTTTGGGAGATGCAAAGGGGTATAATGGGGTAGAGTTGGGATAATTATTTTCTTAAGGTAATTCCACCCTATTGTAAGATACTTTTTCACATGAACAGGGAATATATTCCTTGCCCAAATTCTGCTTAGTAGTGTACAGCGCACAAGTTTAACATCTGTGACTGGATCACAAAATAAGGGTCTGGTTTTGTATCCTCCTATAAAAAATACAGTCTGGATCCAGAGAGAGAGAGAGAGTGGCATTTGTTGCCCCCTCTTTTCATACATCTGTGTGCATGTATGCTTGTGTTTGTCCCCACTTAATTACAATTAAACCCAGGGCCTGGATCCAACCCAAAAGTCTCAGCATGCTCCTGTGAATTTCATGAAAATAGGTGTCCAGATGGAAAACAACTGCCCTGCTGAGGGAAGGCCTTCCAAATTCATGCTGTGTTAGACTTTGGGGAAACCACATAGGGGAGCATTTCAGGTCATAGGATACATTAGCTCTGTTGAACTCAAAAACCTACCTGTTGGGAGTGTTTGGTTTTCAGACTGCCAACAAACCTCTAAAATCAATTAGTCGTGCAGCTTTACTTGCAGTACATATTTTCCTGCTGTTCAGAGGTAGAAGCTATTTTATATTATCCCTAATTAGCTTTACATTTAGCTTTCCCTGCTGGCTAAGGCAGGCATTGCTTTGTGTACAGGAATTAGATCCCAGGTACCTTCTGAGTTTTTTTAATCTGCTGTAAACCTCTCTGAATATCTGCAATAGTATTTGTTTGTGTCTAGCACAAGTAGATGATGGGGAAGGAGAAAGCCTGACAACTTAGTCTCCCCCACAAACTTTGGCATTACACTTTGGGGTAAGTATAAATCCACTTCTTCTTCCTGTGGCCAGAGTTCCATATTTCTTAGATTTAAGTGGAACTTCACAGTTCAGCTCAGAAAGCAGGAAAATGTGATTTTTTTTGTTACACTGATTTTAACACGTTGTATTTATACCCATTGTATGCACATGCATTACAGTCTATTGGAAGATTGATCCAGGACTTTACATTTCTTAATATCAAGCATTTTCCTTTGTTGTAGAGATCATCTGTGGGGTGTAGGGTGTGGCTGTTTCACAGTGGGGAAGCAATCCAAGGCTTGGGGGCTAATTTTCCAGCAGTTATCATGGCATCAAAGTTTGGATAACCCAAGTAAAATTCGCCATCTTGTGGCTGTGTCTTTTGCAGACAATTGTTCTTCTAAGGCAAATGGCATAGAGAATGCTCCCACTTAATGTGATGCTTTCCCGAAAACCTCACCCACTAGTTTCTAGTTTTTTATTTGCCTGGCCCTTAAGATTTCTCAGTGCTAAAGCAGATCCTCCCCATCACCTCTCACTCTTCTCCTGCTACTTGCCCCTCATCTCCCCATGTTTTTTTGCCCTGTCCTCAGTTTTCTGACCCTTTTCCATCTCTCTTAAAGTGGTTTCCTGGGAAAGAGATGACACATTTTGAGGCTTGGGCTGTTATGCCCTTGGCAGGGCACAGAGCATAGGAAATTGCTGAACTCTTCTACTCAGCCCTGATTTTCAGAGTTTGCTCCAATTCATCTGAGAGATTTCTACCCTCCCTTTCAACTCAGTTGAAACCAGGTGAGCAACTCAAATGCTGTTAAGAGGAACTTTTCAGGCAGGTACAGTGCAACCATGCAAACACACACCCTTAGAAAACCACGCTGTTCCACCTAAGGAGCAAGAACGTAATAGGATGTTCTCACCCCAGCAGAATCAACACATTCAAGATGATGTATGAAAGTAAAATTGGAAGCTCTGCCTCTATCTCCAACCTGTCCAGTAGCTATCCTAGAAGCAGATATATTGGTAATTTTTTTCTTACAATTTCAGCTCCCCTAAATGACCTTTAAAATTTATTTACTTAATTTACTTAGGTTTTAAGAGATTATGCTTAAGTAATGCTTTGCTGCATTTAATGTTTAGTTGTATTTAAATTTAGGGTGTAATGGTTGTCTATATTAAATAATAGTACCAACATCTGAAATTATTAATCAACAAAAGATGATGGATAATGCATGTTAAGTTCTCTCTGTATTTTAAATTGTTTATCTCCCAGGTAACATAAGAAGAATGTTAAATCCTACTAGAACACATTCCTCGGCTGATGTAAATTGGCAAATGTACAGCAGCTGAATTTCTGGCCCATTATGTTTTCTATGAAAGATGTTGTCGCCTTCTGAGTATTAAATATCCATGATTCTTTTAGTTTTCTTGTTTTCTGCCTTTGCAGGTGCTGCTAATTCTCTCAATTTCTTCCAGAAATGGGAAAATTTATCTGTATTAGGAAATGTGTTCTTCCTTTCTTCAGTAAGCTGCATTTTCATTTCTGGCATCCATATTTAAATCCTAATGCACATAGAGATGTGAATGATGCGGGTTTTACTGCTGACAGTTTTAAATCCTACCATGCATCAGCTGCATAGACAGCTTAACCCTTTCTTGTTCTAGCAGAAGACTATGTATTATTTTGCAAAAGATGACTATGTAACACACTGCACAGATATCTCTGTCAACAAACTGCCCCCATCTTCAAGTCCCAAAATTAAATCAGGTAATACACAATATAGCAAGGCTCGATGTTGGAGAAGAGATGAAGGGAAGGCCCAGAGTCCCTCACCCCCCAGCCTGCTGGCCCTGGCAGGTGCTCCAAAAGCTCCCACTTAAAGGGATGCAGTTGATGAGATTCCTTTCCTCATCCCTGATTCCCCCTTTAGAAAAGCTCAGGGTGAAGCCCACAATTTCTGAGCTCTGGATGACTTCCCATGTCCTGCTGCTGTATATGAGGGGCATTTCAAACACAAGTGGGTTGTATGCCAGGGCTAGGAATATCCCATACTGCTCCAGAGGAATTCATCACTGGTGACCTGCATCCAGCAGGCATGATTGGAGCCACAGCCACAGGAGAGACCCTCTCCCCATGAGCCTGTGTGTGCTATTTGCCACCTCTCATTGTTTGCCTCAGGAGCTGCAGCCTGGGTAGGACAGGGAAGAGCATTAATCCTTCTGTCTCTACAAGAGTTTAATTGGAAGGGAATTGTCTTTGACTTAATTTCCTCTCCTGTCTCCACTCAAGCCTAGCGGATCAAAAGAAATGCAAATTGAAAGATAATATTTTGGATGTGCCCAATTTTAAAGTTGAACATGAATAATCTTTCATGCCTCTGACTTAATGTCTGTATCATTTTTGTCATAAAAGTCTTGAAACAATGAGTATTTCCTTGTACGACAAAAAGAATTTACTTTTCATCAAGAGAGAAAACCTGAGTGATGCTCTCACAGTACTCAAACACAGCTACTAATTACCTCTCGTTATCAAACCTGACATTATCCTTTAGATTAAAATACCATATGTTTTAGTTTATAATGAGAGGGCAAAGACACAGTTACTACAAAGTATTAAGCTACTGCATGTCAGGTGCAGGGTTTATTCACACAGAAATCTAATTGGCTGATTATTAGATTACTGGTTAATGCAATTTAATATAAAACCCTTCTCTTTTTTCATTCCTCTTCCTTTCTTTCACTGTTATTTTGAATTATAGCACTAGGAAAGTATTTTTCAAGTGGTTAACTTAAGTTTGCCTTCCAACACCTCTTTATTTGTGAAGAAACAAATTCAAAGGTTCTGTTTTCTTTTTAGTGCTCATGAAAATGAAGGATAGTTGTGCCTGCACTACAAGGAGGGTGATTTAGGTAAATGTCTCTGAGGCAGCTTGAGTCAATTCAGCTTAGACTTGCCCTGAAATTCTCAATTGCTTTCCTGCAAACCTTCCCAAGAGAAAAGATTTACTCTTGCTGAGCTGTATTGGAGTAGAAGGTAGTTTTGTTCATGTCCTACATTATGGCTGACAAAAAGAGCAGAGGAAAATGCTACGTTGAACCACATCAACTGGGATGAGAAAAGATTTACTCACTTTTTCTCCACATGTTCAGTCTGGGGGTGATGGATGTTGGCAGTTGTCATCTCTAAAATGCACAGTAGAGTTACCCAAGGAATCTATAGAGAGTTTTTTTATTGATGGTTTTCCAAGAATTCCTAATTTTCCAAAGGCACATGAGAGATTTTTCCACAACTATTTGAGTGCAGATACTACAGCCCTACATTTTAGCTGACACATTGGTAGAATAAATGCCCAGGTCTATGTTCAGCCCAACATCAGAAAGGCCTAAATATAAATGTATAGATGGAAAAAAACCCAACAAAATCCCACCACCTACTTCTCTTCCCTTCAGACCATACTGTCCTGAGAATGAGCTCCAGATCTACACCATGGAACATATGGGAAGGCAAAGTCCTGAGACAAAACAAAGGGAGAAGTTGCAAGGGTAAATGCTGTTTTTCCATTACCATAGCACTTATTCATGGGTTGGGAGAAGTAAGTTGTGCCTGCTTTTGGAACAGAGCCATTCCTTTGCTCATGCAGAGACATCTCTCAAGCCAGCTGTGCTGCCTCTGAGTTCCTTGTTATCAACTCTTACAAGTGTGGGGGAAAGCAACAAAATCATGACAATGATAAATGCTGCTTCTTTACACACTCACATGGTGCCTGCCTGTTTTTTGGTCCAAAAGCCCCACTATGGTCTGGCTCTGAGTAAACAGAGTTATTAGCACTCATGGGTGGCTGAGAAGTTGGAGGTTCAAGCTGACCAGTTGTTACAGAAAAACAACAGATTCCTCCTTTTTTTTTTTTTTTTTTTTTCCTGAGCTTCTTTTATTGCTGAATCGCTCACACTCCGGAGAAGAGCACTGCTGTTGTCTGGTGGCTAGAAAGCAAAATCACATAAAGGGGGAAGAGAAAGGAGAATAAAATAAAGCCGTCTCTCGCCCCTAGCTCATTAGCAAATGCAGCAAGCAATCCCGTAGGCTCACCAGGTAGTGCCCCTGGGCTGGCACGGTGACCATCTGTGCCATCTGCTGAGTATCAAACCTTCCTCTGCTTCCCATCACGTAGAACCTGCTGCAGCCAGGCACTGCCCTCCTGCTGAAATCACTGTGGCACACAGCCACCCCAGGTTAGCAGTTCAATAGCTTTTGCTACAAAAAAGGGGAAGGGAGGGGAGGATTCGTTGCCTCTTTGTATTTTCACAGTCATAATCTCTGTTATGGTATTTGTAAGTGCAGTAGGACATTTTTCTAGCTATTTACAACAGGTCAGGGCAAGTATCCTACTTCCCGTATGCCATCTCACTGAAATGGCTCTTTTTGTTTGCTGAGTACAACTTTAGGTGCAGGTTAGTGAAACAACCACAGTGGAATCATTGATGAGATTACTGGGTTGAAGGAGAACAACAAATAAAAATATGTTGTGTATATTATGAGATGCAGGACTCAAAACGATGGACTGGGATATAAAAATGGGAACAAAATAGAAAATCGAGACCCCAAAGAAAGGCAGTAGTAAAAAGCTCAGTATTTTATTCCATGTCAGATCGTTTTTCTTCTATCTAAATTGGCATGTTTCCTAGAACAATATTGTTTAAGGAAACAGCTGGCCCATCAGAATGTTTTCCTTCTGCTTTGTATCATCTTCCTGGCCTTTTGCTCCGATCAGAAAGGTAGAGTATGAGAGCAGAGGGAAGCCTGAAGGAAGAAAAATTCCTTGCTCTGAACAACAATGCAGCAGCTCCAAGCAAAGTCATAGAAGTATAAGAGAAATAAACTAGTAAGTTAAACATTGACATTTTCTGAAAGAGAAAATGCATCCCAACTATCATAATTTCTTTCAGGTTTTATAAGGCCACATCATCAGTACTTCAAATCGATAAAAATGTTAAGACTAGTGTCTGAAATAATAGTAAAGCCATCTAATTTCCACAGTGCAAGGAATTTCCAACAGATTTAGTAAAATCCATAAGTCTAGAAGTCTTGCATGTGAACAGAATTGTGTTGTTCTAGTCTTAAGAAGATTCTGGTCTTAGGTACTGAAAATATAAGATGGTACAAAGTGTTCTGAAATGTCATGTGACTGTTTGCTTGGATTAGATGCTGCTAAAAAAGCCTGTTAGGTTTAGAAAATGAGGTTTTAGTTCAACTCCTGCTAGTCTGTGTTAAAGAATACTTGAGTTTAAAGGCCCTTCTGTCTAAAAAATCCAACCACAGAAGAATTTAATTTCCAGTCTCATAAGCCTGGATTCTTTGGAGAACTCTCACCTCTGGCGTTTTCTCTTTTGGGGTTTTTTTTTCTGCTTGCATCGTTGGGAATCTTGGAGATACATCAAAATTAAAATCAGGGTGAGCAAAAGAGGTGTTTTGCCAGGAATAGTGCAAGCTTTGTGTGATGTTACTTTTTGACTGCTTTTCTTTCAACTTGAATGGGCTCACTATACTTCAGAACACTTGCAAGAATAGCTCATGCATTGATATGTGATGTTGGGTTTGAAGTGTTAGGCAGACACGCTAATAAATAGTGTGATATTTAAAGAGGATGAACACCGAGTGACACCTAGTGAGTTATTCACTTTCATTTTGCCATCTGTATTTCTTGCTAAGCTTCTCGTGTTCTCAAATGCAGATCCAGTGGTTCAGCTGATTTTGTACTGAAACAGTTCTGATGGACCAAAAACAAAGTTTTCAAGGCAGACTTGCCAAATTTGCCAATGCTGATCTGGAAGTTAAATACCCAGGTAATTTGAAGAGTGAAAATACTGGAAACTGAGTAACCCACTGACAGTTGTGAGGCCTTTTCAAAACCTAATGTTCATATTGCCACCTCTCCCTGAGATCCCTTGAAAAATGCAATTCTAAATGTGTATGTTGAGAATTTGAAAATTAGTCTTTGGGTTCTTTTTGGAAACAACTCTGCAGCTCTTTTGAACAGAGTTAAGGTAATTACTGCATCCCCTGAGCTCTACTGACATGGTACAGATAGGAAAAAAAGCCATCAATGCCCTACATTAACACTTAATTGCACTTGACTAAAGCACACATTTTCTGGAAGCAGGTACTCCAAAAACCATGCATATGTAATTTTAAAAATGTTGAAATTAATTGGCTTGAGCTTTTTACTTTTGTTAAACTACAAGTCAATGTTTTTACATTTAAAAATCCTCATTTCTATTTCAAGAGATTTTTTGAGACTGTAACCAAAGCTAAAAAAAGCTGTACCACAAAAGCACAGGAAAAAAACTCTTGTCATTTCCCCCAAAATACATGGAAACCCCATAGCCTCTGATCTTGCTGCAGGTGATTTACTACAGTTTTAACTTGTCGATCTAAAGTCATATATCAGAGATTTATGTTGCTTTACTTTTACCAAAACTCTCTTACATATCTTGGTATCAGTTAAGGTTGGGTTCACTGTTTTTTCCAGAACAGGATGACAGCATCAGAATCCCCTTGACTTTGCTGTGGCAGCCACTGCTTGGGCTGGACACCCAGCTGAGGAAGCAGCCCCAGTAAAGGGTGCTCAGAGTAGCTCCTGCAACTGAAGAAAGAGCCTACACTAACCCCAGGACTTGCCTGTGGGTCACCACACTGCTTTTGGAGGAGATTTTTAAGGAGTTGTGGGACTTCAGAGGATTGCATCGTGGTGAAATCAGGTACTGCAGCTAGTGTGCAGAGGAACAGAATTTGGTCTGGGCTGACTGGAAATAGTTCGCTTTTCTGAGGAAAATGTCTCTTCAGCCTGACTTAAAGCACTCAGTTCGCTGTCCAGCAAGTGTTTCAGGATGATTATTTAGGGGGCTGCTACTTTAGATGTCATGTGGCACCCTTTTCATGTGCCACCTCCAGACATTTCTTTTTGAACCCACTGTCATGCAGTGCTCCATCCTTTCTGATTTTTCCTTTTCTCTTTCCTAGGCAAAAATGTTCATCAGGCAACCAGAATTTGCAGTTTCCATCTGCCCCAGCTGTTTGGGTTGGAGGAGTAGCTGTTCAGTACCTGGAGACTGCTGATACCCTAGGAAGCACAGGATTTGGGGTCTATCCGTGCCACAATACCAAGAGTTCATTTATCTCTTTCTGGTAAGTATATGCAATGTGGACACGTGTAGCTTTTATGTAACCCTCCTTTAGGGGAACATCTAAGGCTCTTCTCCAAATGCTCCCTTGAGACTGTTTTGGCTGAGTATATCCCATAACAATCCTGGTCTGTGCTGGAAATGTTCATACAGTAAAATCTATTCAGGGCTTCTACTAGTTTTCCTGGATAAGGTAGATGGTATTGTGTGAAGATCATGCAGCAGAGTGGTGTGGGGACACTTGGGCTGACCTCTTCTAACTTCAGAGCTCTGCACAGAATTGAATGCAGTAGGGAGAACTTCAGGGCTCCTTTTCCTGAATTATAGAATTCCCTCTTGATAGACACAGGGAAGCTGGAATTGCTGTTTGGCCCCCTGTACTGATATAGCACTGTTCCTAACATTTGAACAACAGTTTAATTTTTCTGGGGAGAAAATCTCTCTAAAATTTCTGTGGGGAAAGTGAAGTAAACCTTCAGAAAACTGCAGATAGAAAGCTTATATTTATGTAAAATGGAAACATGCTGTGAATCATTGGAGAAAACCTATATTTTCTTGCCAATTATAACAATATTAGGTAGCAGTGAAGGTTTCCAAGGCAACCTGGCCACGGGTGCATTCATGTGGAATGTGTGTGACTATCTGCTTTGTCAAGCCAATGGATGCATGTCAGAAGGTGGTGTGTGGGGGGAGTACAGATCATTTCATCAATCCACACTATAAAAACTATTTAAAAGCAGAGGGTTTGGAGATCTTTATTTTTTTTTTTGTGTGTGTGTGTGTGTCTGTGTGTCTGTGTGTGTGTGTATGTCTGTATGATTGTGCCAGCATTTCACTGCTTTTCTAGAATAGACAAGATGTAGTAACAGGCAAAATGGTGAGAGCCAGGCTGAAGACACCTAGCTGGTGGAGTGTCCAGAGGGGTGTTAAAGGAGGCCTTCTGGGAAAGTGTCCTGGTTTAGGGCAAGTTAGTATGAAGTCTGTTCATACATTCTCAGTGGATGTAAACAAATGTACAGCATGTTCCTTGAATAAACTCTCTTCTTCTTTTTGCCTGAACTGACACCAGAATGTATTTCCCAAGGTATTAAACCAAAGGAGTTCTTCCAACACCTCAGGCTTCTTACCTTCAATTGCAGTTCTTGATACCATATTCTTTTTGCCTGCCCCTCATTCCTCTCCAACACATCTTTATTTGGTGTATTAAGTATTCCTGGCCTCTCCAGCTCTCCTGTGAAGCACAGAGAACAAAACACACGTTGTGTTCTTCCCATGTGTTTTCTTCAGGCCTTCACTCTGGTTTCCTCTGAAGAGACATTGCAGTTACATGCTGTATGAGGATGCTGCTGTCAATCTCCAGGGAATTCACTGCCTTGTCTTTGACCTTTTAAAAACTTCCAAGAACTGCAGATTAGGTTTATTTAGAAAAAAAAAAAAAATTAAGGCTGCCCAGTATGTGATACAGCTGTCAGGAAAATAATAAAACCGCTCTGTAGCCACCCAAGGGAACTGAGAAAGGAATGTGGGTCATGTTCATCAGCCTTGACTGCTTTCCAGATTGCTTAAGGCAGCTGCGCCACAGCCGTGATGCAGAGTCCATCCCTCACTTTAGCCAGTCAGGTAAGCTGAGCCTGCAGGTCTGAGCTGACATCACTGGGAGCAGGGAAGAGCACTGAGGGTTGCAGTTGAAGCCAGAGATTTGACCAAAAACTTCCCCTGTTCTTCAGTAGCATTCCCCTTTCCAAATTCATTTTGCTTCAGGAAAAGGCTGAGAGAATTCCTAATTGTCCTTCTCTAAACCAAAATTGGTGCAGTAATGAGTTCGCTGTAACTTTGCAGCTTCCCCTGGGAATTAAAAAGAGCCATGAGAGGAGTTTGGTGAGAGGTTACTCATTGAAAAATGCCTGTGTGGTACCTGCTAGCTCTGTTGTGACGCCTCCAACCACACTGAAACTCTGTTGATGTGCACAGCCCCGTTCCTTACTCAGCACTGCTTTCAGAGTGCCCAGGGCAGCTGCTGTGTGCAGCAAACGTCAATAACGTCCTGAGCACCCAGATGCAGGCTTCAGTGAGAAATCAAGAAGCTGGGAATTTGTGCTAAAATTATTTTACCTAACTGTTTCCTCTTACCTTGGATTACAAAATGTCCTCTGTGCATGGAGATGTGTATGCTCACACACATCTAACTCAGCTCAAGAGCTCAGAGTTTTGGGCAGTGAGAACCCACTCGGCTAAGCAAGCTGGGAAGACGTACCCATCTACCTTCCAAGAGATTTTCCTCTGCTCTGGCTGTCTTGAAATTGTAGGCATAAGCCTTGCTTGTGGGCAAGGGAAGATAACATTTGGAAAGAGCCAGGCCAGATTGTGTCCTTCCAGTACCTAAAAAGGGCCTGCAAGAAAGATGGAGAGGGACTTCCTAGCATGGCATGTAGTGGTAAGATAAGGGAAAATGTCTTCGAGCTGCTAGAGAATAGGGGTAGGTCAGATATTAGGAAGAAATATGTTATTACTGGGGTGGTGAGGCACTGGAATTGGTGTCTCAGAGAAGCAGTGGGTGCCCCATCCCTGGACATTGATGGAAGGCATCTAAAAGTGGCAGTAGCTCTTAAGCACTAAATATGTTATTGACCACTTTAGCCCAAGTGATTCGGGTGCTTCTAACACTTAAGTCTTGTGTTTAAGCCTCTCAGCCCCCTTAGGGATCCACATCATTTGATGTTTTGGGTTCCAGAGAAAGGTACATCAGGCTCTTGCTTCTGGAGGCAAAATCAAACACAGGATTGAATTGCCTTTCCTTTTTTCAGTGTGGGACACTTGACAGAACTACAGAAATCCCATTTGAAAAATGATAGCTGTTGATTCCCTGCTTGCTGAGAATTATTAGTATTTTTTCTATCCTGCGAAACCAGCCATTAAATCAGCAATATGCTTTGGCATTAGAACCATTTGCAATGTGAAAAATACTGCTTCTTGTTGAGCTGCAAATGCTCAGTTGCAAAGTTAAGGGAAAATCTAAAAGTACAAATAATGATTTTAATTTGAAAGACATTTTACAAGTAAACATACTACAAAATTGTAGCTACAAATCAGATAATTGCTGAACATTTTCAAACCCAGGAGTATAAAGTTAAAAACAAAATCAAATTTAAGTCCAAACAAATAACAGGGGAATTCTAAGTAGAAGGTTCATACTATTGATTTTTTATTTTAATAGACCATTTCTTTATCTCTAAAGCCTCAGATATCACATAGTGGTCTCTAATCACCTATGTTATAATATTAAAATGAGAATATACTTTAACATAAAGTGGTTTACAGTCAGTTTTTCTATTACTGTATAAGAAATGTATCCATGAAACATAAAAAGGTCAACTACTTCAATGAAATAACTTTTAAAAATAATACAGTTTTACAGCCATACATAAATACATGTATTTTATTATGTCAAAGAATATGAAAGAGTATAGCTCAGTGTTTAACTGCAAGTCTTTGAAAGAGGATACATTAGCTTTAAACTGGGATGTACGATCATTGAAATACATTATTTTTGCTTTGGACTTTACATTTCCAAGGGAAAGGTTTTTCTTATCCCTACTTCCCATTTTTTTACCCCACTCATAACAGTTTATCAAAGCACTAATGTGTCTTGTCACTATGTATTTTAGTAATGAATAATTAGAAACTGGGGGCTGTGCTGGCCCCCTGCATCATGTCCCATTCAGTGGCCCAGGTCTGCCATGCCAGGACAGTCCAGCTGTTCCGACCCACACTTTGGGCAGGTGCTGGCAGCTGGGACAGGAAGCAAAGCTGAGCTGCAGCCACAAGGCAGGTGACAGAGAGTGTCTGGAAATATCCCCAGCCAAGATGAAACTTTGAGGAGAACATTCAAAGAGACAGTGCTCAGGTTGATGGATGTGGAACATTCATCAGAACTCCCGAGAAGGCAGAAGAAAAGGGAGAAGAGACCAGAAAATATATTTGTATGTGCATTTGGCCCTCCTCTTTGCCTGTGACAAAGAGTGGCTTGGTCTGAGCCAGTCCTCAGAGAAATTCCAAATCTTGGACGGGTTTTGTAACTTCTGACAAGTGTATAGCAGCCCAGATATCTCTGCTGAGCTGCCAGCTAGTTCCTTCTGACCAGGCTGCCAGCATGTCTCCCTTGACTGTGGGATCCCAGGAATATGGGTTCCCAAAGCACCCACTGTTCCACAGTTACTAATATCTCTCGGCCATGTCCAATCTAAGTTTCATGCAACTAATTAAAAGGGGAAGCTCATTTCTGAGGAGCAGCTGTTCACAGAGTTGGGAGATAGAAGTAAGGTCAAAAGCATTCCCATTCCCTACACATCCTTCCTCTGAGGCAATCAATAAGTTTAATTAGAGTGGTTAGGAATGAACTATGAAAGCAGCAAAGTTAATATCAGATAAATTAGGGAAATATTGGGACAGGAGATATATTTGTGACATTTTTAACAGAAATCTGACATAGGTAATTGCCAGTGCTGCTTGTTGTGAAGGGGAGGATTGCATGCATCAGGGCCTGGCAGCTGAGGAAGGAAAGTCTATTATAATCCATCCATTTCACACACTGTAACTGCAGTCTCCATAGGTAATTAGAGGGGAGTGTGGTATAACTCCCACGCCACCCTGCTTGAAAATGCTGGTGTTCTCTTGCTGATCACCCTCAAAGTCAATGGGTAACATATGGATTTGGTATTGTGCAGTATGATATAATCCTCCTGTGTGCAAAGCATTGCACTTTGCATGTACACTTGGCTTCTTTCTAATGCAGAAAGAAATCAGTTCAAAATAAGCCACATCTCTTCCATTCCCTCTTGCAGCTGTGCTGGACCATGCATCTTAAAAATGCTTAAATACATATTTTTAAGGAGACCATCTCTCAAATGATGGGCACAATTCTAAGATGAGGATGTTCTCTAGTAGAGATCATTTATAACTGCACTCATTGCCTTCCTAGAGAAAGAATTCTAAAAAACCCACTTTATTTCTAAGTCAGACTTTGTTTGTGGTGGGGCTGTTCATACTTTTGAAGTTGCACATGTTCTTAAGA
The DNA here is from genome assembly GCA_013400215.1 of Cisticola juncidis. Lineage (NCBI taxonomy): Eukaryota > Metazoa > Chordata > Aves > Passeriformes > Cisticolidae > Cisticola > Cisticola juncidis. The sequence continues at coordinate 446,221 of VXBR01009209.1, read as the reverse complement.
CACTTTGCTCAGTTTGGGTCAAAGTGATAGAGAAAAGGAGAAGCATTCATAACAAATATCTTTTTGAAAAATGCTATAGATCTGTTGATACCAGAATGTTTTTTGGGCATATACTTTTAGTTCTTTTGGTGTAGTAAAAATACCTGAAATTTTGTCTGAGGGACAGAACCAAAAAATTTTGTAAGCTGAATCTGAACTTCCATTTTAAAATTACTCCTTGCATCAATATTTTTTATATTTGATTGAGACACTTCAAAACCAAATATCTTGTATTGTTCTGAAAGGAAAGCGTTCATTTAGTGTGGAGGAGAGAAAAGATTGGATTATTTAGTCTAAAGGAGAGAACATGATGGAGGACACCTTTCCAAATAGATAAAAGGCTGCTGCAGTAAAGAAGGTAATAAATCTGCTCTCCATGTTCAGGGTGGATACAAGGAGAAATAATGGGAGTCTAATAGAAAAGAAAAAAAAATCAAGCTAAGCATTAGGAAAATATTCTACTGGTAAGGCTACAGCTCTTGAGAATTCTGCCTGACTGGAAATCTCCACCAAACTATCTCAAACCTGGTTTTGAGGTAAAGCACCCTCAGGATAACAAAAAGGACTTGTTCAGCCTGAGGGCTCGATAATCTCTGAAGTGTTTCCAAGGCTTGGTATTCTTTGATTCTGAGGGCTGTTTTTTTAAAGATAAAGCACTACTAATATGGAAAGAGTCTGGTAAGAGATTGTAGGTGCAGCAAGCAGGCTCTCAAAGAGAGTGTCCTTTGGACAGCAATGGCTTTGGCAGGCTGGTGTGGCTGTCCCCAGGCTTTGCAAGTGCCTTGCCTGTTTGTGGTCTGCATGTACACAGGCACAGATGTGGCTGGCAGGGGCAAAATATTTCTTTTAATCCTTCTAAGAAATGACAAATTAAGATATGATTACAGAATTGTTAAAAAGGAGTTACTACAGAGGAATTTCTAGATGGTCATGCAGAATTACTATTGAGGAGTAAACAGCAAGGTTGAGTTATTCATCCAATACAGCTCTTTCTTCTCTTTGTTTTGGGTTGGAGAGTCCCATTCTGTCTTCCAGCCCATCTATCAATTTCTTTTTCAGTCCAGTTACAACTACTTTTCTGCCTGCTAGTTCTGTTTTCTTGTCCAGTGCTGATAATATTCTTTTAAACCTAATTCCTCAAGAATATAAAATGATGGGCTCAGCTTCTCCCCTGCTGTGGAAAATGACCTTTTTTGCCTGGTGCTAAGCTTGTTTGACTGAGTGTAAGGGATTCTTTGGTACAGTTCTGTGGAGCAGCATGCGATTCTGCATGATAGGGTATCAGAGCAAATCACTGCTGATAACCTTCTAGGTTAATTGCTGTACAATGAACACTGTGAATCAACCCACTATGTTTAATCCCAGAACACACTCTGTCTATCTCTTTATTGTGACTCTATGGGGCTTCCAATTGTTATTTATGCATGATAGGTAACACTTATTTCAAAGCTACCTAAGACAACAATTTAACTATTTTTGCAGGAGCTTTGCAGACCTCTGTAGATGATTCTGGCATATTATACGTAGCAAATATTTCTACATATTCCAGCTAATGCATAGATAATTCCCTACTCCATTTTCTTATCAAAGGTTCTAAATCCTTATTTGTTTTAGCTACATTTTTTATAAGTCTTTGAAGTGCTGACCACTGCAGAAGAGTCTCAGAGGTCACTGTGAGATCCTGGTGGAAGTTCTCATCAAACTGGAGGTTTCTGTATTCAATAGTATCCAAATGCTGTTTTTATTCCAGGTGGTCATCTGGAAGATGAGCCCAGGGATGGAGGAAGATTTCAGTCAAATCAATGGAAAGATTTTTGTTGTCACTCCTTTAGCTCAGGCCCATAGAAACTCCAGGAGATCAAAAATCTTGCAGAGCACAGGACTCGTGGCGCAGAGGATTAGGCTGTATTGCAGTTTTACTAAGGAAAATCTCTCAAGGTGTTTCACAGGAACTGGATTCACATTCTTACTGGATTTTGTGACAAATTAGATTTTGATACTTCTGAAAACATATACCTTCATGATCTAACTGCATCAGTGCTACTGTGGTCCTGAAAGATACACTGCTAGCATAGCATCAAGTTTCCCTAGGTCAAAATAATACAGCATAACAAAATAATATGCTAAAAAGTAGGGCTGAGCAGGCTCTTGTTCAGAAATTCACTGACCAGTCATGTGACAAGAGGAACTCTGGTAGCTTGCTCAGTACTTCTTCATTATTCACAGTGCTTGTCTTCGGTCTTTTTCATGAGGTCTTGCACTTCCAAACCCCAGCATTGTTCACAACCAACTGTTTAAGTATTCTTGCCACGGCAGATTGCAAGGGAATGTGGCTTCTGTCTCTGTTTTAATCTCTGACCCAAAAAAGTGTGCCTCCGCAATGCTCTTTCATTTATAACTGTATCATCCATAGCTTCATTTTTTTTTTGTTGTCTCACACTTCTTTGTCTGCAGTATTCCATCCCTAGTAATCAAGTGTGTGACTGAATTTGCATCACCTTGTAATGGAGGGAGCAGGGTAAGAAAGGAAAGAGACAATGCTGGGCACCCCCTGTTCATATCAGAAAAAAGTTCTGTGGGCACAACATGCAGTTCATTCAGCTGTAGTAAAAACCAAAGGAAATGCTGCTTTCTTATATTGCAGTCAGCTAGAAACTATTATAAACACTTCCACTATTGGCATCAAAATAAATCTTGGCTTCCAGATAAAGCAGTATAAGTTTTCTTTGCAGGTTCATAGAGTAGCTCCCAATTTACATCTTATATACAGAATCTGTGGAAGGATTGTGTATTAACTTTTTCATCAAAATGTTGATCTTTGCTTTGTAGCCTGTGAGGCTTTCCATCACTTCTTTATTGCTTTCAAGGCTGATAGTGTGCTCACAGTGAGGACTGCTAAAAGTTATTTTTCCTTAATCCTTCTCCATCACATGCTTGGAGCTAGAGCTTATAGCCTAGCTTATAGACTTTAAAGTTAACCTTAAGCATCCATGAGAGAAACTTACTGCAAATATAACAGTGGCCTCCACAGCTTCTTTGTTTATCATTTAAAATTTTATTGGTTTGGGGAGGGGATTTAAAACAAAATATCATTTGAAGTCATAAAATAGACATCTGTGAAAAAGTTATGTGGCTCAAAATACAATGTAGAGACAGGAGTAAACAGCTCTGGCAATGAAGTACTCTCAGCTACCCTTGCCATGTAGAATGACTAACCTGCTAAAATCATACTTATCATCTCACACAAATGAGCAGATAGGTTTCAGTAAAATGCAGGACTTTTCTGATAAATTGCAATGATTTCCATGGAAATGATAAGGATTTTGCTACTTGGGCTATTTCTGTGGATCTATTGTGTCACTGCTATATACTCTTTTCAAGCTGCACTTGTGTGAAAGATTTTACTGGCTGGAAATCATGATTTATAATCTGAGGAAAGTTTTTGTAAAGAACCTTTGCTGATCCTGATCACATCTTTGTATAATACAGCTATTTCAATAAATTTAGATCTTAGACTTGCTTGCACTTTAGGCCAGGATTGAGGATTATCCCATAAAGCACAAGTTTGCTTTCTAACTCAATGACAAGAAGGAAAAGGATTAGAGGGTGGCATTCACTGGTAATTTAGGTATATCCTTAATTTATGATGAAAGTTAACACTGTATGGAAATGTATACTATATTATCAGCAGTTTTCTTTTTGTACCCTGTGTATTTCTCCATACTTTCTACTATCCCTCAATTTTTTGCAGAACAGTCCATCAATATTTTTTCTAGTGACTGACAGCATGAGACTGGGCATTTAAACTTGTGGAATGGTATAGTGCGTTAGGTGTGCTGTGATTTTTATTTGGATGAATGCTTTCAAAGCAAACTTTCATCTGCAGTAAAAAGTTTGGGGCATGTTATGAGTCAGCAAACCATCATTACTCTTAACAAGCAAAAAAGAGAAGCTGCTCTTTTCACCAGAATCTGACAGAAGTGAGGGGACTGCACAAGAATTTTGCAAACTTGAAAAAGTGCGGAAGAAGTAATCAATGTTATGTGCTGGAAATGACAGGTGCAGAGCAACAATCAGCCACCTCAACAGAGTCAGATATGGCCGGAAAGGCTCCAAAGTTTGCAGCTGAACTGTGGGTAGAGATGCTGCCATGACCAGTCCCTCCTCAGTCACTGAAATTATGGTGATTGCCTTTGCCTACTTCTGTGTCAAGTGGTTCTCCTGTAAATTTTGGTACACAGCAGGCTACAAGAAACAGGCAACCATTCCTTTAGACCCACACAGCTCACATCTGCTCCAGTCCCAGCAGGCAGTAGTGACTAAAATCCTGAGGCTAATCTGTCCCAGCTCTGATGCGTGGCCCTGCATAGAGGCACCTGAATTAGCTGCTGCAGGTACTGCAGGTTGCATGTCAGGCTGCTTTAGCTGCTGAGATACCACAGCACTCTGCTGCCCACATTGTGGTTTAGAACAGTTTTGTGACTACTCTGACCCTCCTGCGATGAGACTTGATACACATTAACCTTCTTGGGAGGGAAAAGACCATGCTCAGGTACGTGGGCTCTTTGTTACATAATGCCTTTAAACTCAGCTTTACAGAGGCAGGAATGTCCATTAATTAGTGCTAAATGAAACAAGGGAGAGAGGAAAGACAAGTGGTTTTGTGTACAGATATGTCTTCCAGGTAATGACCTAAAGAGAAACTATGCAGTGGAAGGAATATTTGATAATGGTTAACACTTAGTAAGCAGTCAAATCCAATGAAAATATGCCTTAAAGATCAGCTGTGCTACATGAAAGAGAGGTACAGAAAATTACCAATGCATTCCTCAAAGTAGTAAATGCTTTTTAACAGAATAGGCAGAAGATGATGCTGCACAAGGACCTATCTTTCGTAGCTGTAGTTTTTAAAATGATACCACAGCAACTATCTTTTGTCATGAGCAAAAAAAGTGCTTTCTTTGAATGTAAGTGGTAGTAGTTGCATAATATGAAACTTACTCATGCATATAATGGTAGCATTCGGCAGTCTGAGCACAATGTACGCTTTAAAATTAGTCTCTGCACAGATCAGCAAGCACATGCAGATTCTCCCATGTTGACAAGAGCAGTGCACTTTTTAGGAGAAGCCCAACTTCCAAAGCCTGGCAGCTGGAGTTTGCAAGCTTGTTGTTCCGTTACTAACTCTGTAAACCTTAGGGAAGGGGTAATGGATGAGATGATCCCAAGAGGTCGTCCCAGACCTACTTTATTTGGTTTCATAGTTCCTGACCAAGCAAGCATTAAGCACAAGTGTTCTCTGAAATGAGCAGAGGTAAAGAGATGTGTATTAGTTATGCAAGATACACTGTTCAGTTCCAAGCTATATCCTCCATTCCAAAGTTCAGCAAAGAACAGGTGCAAGGAGCCACAGCCACAAGGATGGTGCTTGGAAGGGGCCCTGTGACCTGCACTGATCGTGAATGCACTTTGAGGACACCTGCAAGACTGTAAAGGATTGATTTCAAGGGAGTGAGTTTGGGCAGGATAAGATTGCTAGGGAGAACCCCTCCTAAGGTTTTGAAATGGGCAGACCTTGCCAACACTGCTCATCAAAATCTCATTTACTTTCAGCAAGAAAAAGTGGCATTTTATAGTGATACCAGATTCATTCAACCTATATTGTAAATACAGGGATTTGAATCCCAGTGGCAGAAACGTACTGGGTTTCCCTGTTGCTGACTTGTGTGCTGTGATCCTTTAGGAAGTGTGGGTCTGGGGGGAGAGGTCAAGCTCCCACTCCAGGCAGGACCAGCACTGCATCCAACCATGTTTGCTTGGGGTTTTGTCCACTTGGGACTTCAAAGCCCCTGAAGTCTGAGATTCCTGGGCTTACCTGTCCTCCCAGTGAGTACAATCCAATCCATTATCTGCGCTCAGGACTGGGGTTGCCAGAGATTACCCAAGACTAGCTACAGACTGTAGCAGTATCTCTCCTCTTTGCAGACCTTTCAGTGTTCCAATTGTCATCTTCAACCACGCTTTGCAGATTGCCTTGAAGAAGCTTTTCTTGCATATTTGTTGGCTCACCTTTTCTTTTTTCCTCCCTTTATGGAAAAGGAAGGGCATATTTCTTTACAATAAAATCTGTCTCAGTCTTTTTGCAGTCCTATGACTACAACAATGCATTTCTGGTTTTCTCCCTTTGCCTTCTTCCAACAAATCAAGCAAGACTCCAGTTCAAATTTTAAATGGAACCCAGATGATTTGTAGGCATTTTGTTATGCACTGTAGAATATTTGTGCATTTATGAGCTCAGGTCAGAATTTTCCTTGTGTCTAGAAGAATGAGCTATCTTTCCCCATCAGCTTTCAGGAGCTTTCAAGGATACATGAAAATATTCTGAGTGATTTAGGTACCTACTGAAAGTCATTCAGACAGAGGACCTATTGCACTTTTAAAAATATGACTTTGTTCAATGTGTTAAAAAATCCCAGCTGCAACAGCTGTGCTGATAAGCCATTAAGTTGAACTCTGCCTTTTTGCAAAACAGGATATTTTTTCTCTGTCTTCTGGTAGATATGCAATCCAGAAAAACAAGTCATTAAAAGATTCATTTGTAAGGATAAACAGAATTGATGAATAAAGCTGTTTTTTGAAAGTAGGCTGAAAAAGTTTTTTTTTTCTTGAGAGGTGATGATAGATTTCAAACCTCAGTCCGTGCTACCTAATTCCTACACCACAATTCTACCCCCAATTAGCTGTTTGTAAGGCAGTGCCATCTTCGACTTGTCACATTATAGATTTTATTCAAATGAAATACCTGAAAGAAAAACATCCAACCTGTCCAGTACTACCGAGCAGAATTCTATTATGTAAATCTACTTCCATATTTTGGGAACAAATGATAGGCAGGACATGAAATGGAAAAATAAATTATACGCACACAAGTAAAAGATCAGTCAGGCAATGTACTGTGGTATCATTAGGGCTGATGAATCACTATTATCATTATAAAAAAAACATATAATGCTTCAAATCCTGCATCATGGTTGACTTCTTTGCTGATGAATATTTATGCAGTTTCTTTTGTTTCTTTGTGTGTCTAACAGATGCCAAGCTAAGTCCAATTGACAAATTGCATCTCTGTGAACTGTCACAGCCTTGTCCTTGTTTTTTCTAGCAAACTAAAGTTAAATAGCAAAATAGGATAAATAAAAAGAGGTCAGAACCCCCATCTCCCTACAAAATTCAATCAACTTATAAATAATCTGTGGAATAATTCAGTTCAGATCAAAGCAGGAATGAAATTTAAATCTTCTTTATTTGAAATGAACCCTTGCGCAACTGCATTCTGGGGATCGTAAGTTACCTAACCAATGTGTGTGTCATAATGTAATTAGCCATTTACTTCTACTAAATTTCTCAATATTCCTTGTGTCTGTGCTCCTTACCTTCAGTGCAGGATGGGAGAATTATTCTAAGCATATGGGGTTTATTAGCAAATAAGGCTTATAAACAAATAAAAAATAACAAGGAGGAAAATAAAGATGGCTAGATAATGATTTCTGGAGACACAAAATCTGAGGTCAACATCATTTACAACCTTTTTCAATTGGTAATAAATCAGTTCAATAAACTTAGAGCTCTAGCATAATCTTGTTCCCAAATAAACTTTTATTTTAGTACAGAAGTTTTTATGGCAGGTAATTTTTTCCCTCTTTTTTTTCTTCTTTTTTTTTTTTTTTTTTTTTTGTGTGTGGACTCCAGATGTACAGTCCTATTGATTTGCTTTGCAAGCTTTCTGTAGAAGGTAGAATCAATGCAGCGCTCTCACCCAAACAACTCTAAAGTAGAATTTATAGATTTGGGGAAATGACTTAATTGCTGGAATGATGCTTGCAGCTAAGCCTGCCTACTTACACTTTTGCAACTACTGTGCATTATCCAAGTCCCAGGCATCAAATATATGACAGTATATACAAGTAACTGGAAAATAATGTAAATACTTCTGGAATGTCATCACTTTTGTGAGGTATTACACAGAATTTAACTGATGCTCACACAGGGATACCGCCTCTGAATTTTGCCCTTAATTCTGCCTAGAACAGTTTTGAGTCTCTTGATATCTCCAAAGATGCATGAGGCTTCCCACAGTTAACTTTGCCTGTGTGAAAGCAGAGTTTGCCATTTAAAAACCATATCAGGCAGAACTAGGTACAGGATTTTCTCCTCTCTCAGTACCAGCCACTTCCTTCTCTCTTCATGTGGAAAATCTCTCATTGCAAAAGCAGCACATGAGTTTTGGTAGTAATTCAAAGGGCTAAAGCGATACGTGCCTTCCAATAAGCAAACAGCTCGGCATCACTTCGCTAAGTGATACATTAGCAAAGATCATGGGTCTGCTTTCCTAAGTAGAAATACACAAAAGTTGGTTTTCCCTCATCAGCTTGACTGTTGCAGTGCCCATCAGTATAAGTGCCACAAGTCACTGTGATTACTTACAGCCCAGCCTCTTCTCCAAGGTCTTGTAGTCCCTCTGTTCGTTTCTTCAGGAGGCGAACTTGCTGATATTTAAACATGACAAGACTGCAACAAAGCAGTAAACATGTTTTGGGGGGACAGGGGGATTGTTTGGTTGGTTGGTTTGCTTTTGTTTTGTTTAGGGTTTTGAAATTTATTTTGTTTTGCCTGGTAATGCAACACTCTACATCTTTTGGGCAGCTTTGTCCAGGAAATTTTTTATATCTTCACAGAAATCACCACCTGCCATACCCAGCTACACGGAAGGTGCTGAGCCTTACTCTGAACACCTCCTACTTCTGTGCTTGGCTGCTGCCACAATGCTTTCTAGTGATGCCTTTTCCAACAGGCATCCAACAAGGGATCCAACAATATGTGATACCATCGCTTTTGCTAGCACTTCCAACTCCTGAAGAGAACATTACATCTAGAATCAGAGGAGTGGTTTTTAAGAGGAAATCTTTTTACTTACCTGCACGATACCATCTTTAGCCAGTAGCCCTTCAAGTGGTAAAGTCATTTGATTCACTTGCTTGACCAGTTTCTAATTGGATATAATGAAGCAATGTGAGATCGCTGTACACACTCCCTCCAGCACTGCTCAATTATTCCTTACATCTCTGTGATGAGATCAGCAGGACAATTTTGCACATGCTGGTCTCTCCATGCAGCTGGCAGTCCCACCCAGCTAATGAGGCTATTTCAGAGCCATCGCATTTTTATTCACTCATCCTTAGATTTACACTTCACATTCCTCTCTGCAAGTATCACATGAGCATATCAGCTTCTTAAAGCAAAACAAACACAGGAGCTGGTGGTGTGCATTGCACATGAACAGCTTTTGCTAAAAATTAGCGGTGCATTAAATGGATGGTATTTCTGTTTAAAACAGCCAGCATGGTCTGAACAGATACACTGTGAGCTGGTTGCCTAGGCAACAAAATTCCTCAAATTGGAGGGGTCTGTAACAGAAGATGTTTATCTAGCTTTAATTTTGGGGTCTGGTTTCTAAAAATCTTAATTGACTCCTTTTAAATGTATTTTATCTAGTGATGATGCTACATTTCAAGCAACAACTAGGACAGATCCATCTACGGTATCTCTGCTGCAAATTATAGGTATAAAGCACATAAAATAGGGACAAAGGTTAAAGGGTAACTTATTTCACAGTTTGGCAATTGTTTAGATTGTCTCTTGGCTGCTGGGTTCACTGTACATTTGTTTATTGACTTATTCATTAAAAGCATAAAAAATTATTTTTGTCAATTTGACTGGGACTGCACTATCAGATACAAAAATTCTTGACCTTGTTTTTATTAAATTCTGTATTTTCTATAGTGTTTTCTGTAAGTCTTCTTGCAGCATGCTTCTCTCAGCACATGACTCAGCACCATGGATAGAGTTTCTCCCTAACCCTGGAAATGCTGTTGGACCTATTATCGAAGTATTGTAGATATTTTTGGTTTGCTTCACTGTTTTTGTTTTTTTTTTTGTTAAATGGAGACAGACCTTTTCTCTCAGAAGAGTATGGCTGCAGTCACCCTTAGTAACTCCCGTCCCCCTGCTGGATGTGGAAGTAGGGTTGCACCTTAGCATGGCTTTGCAGCAAGGCTTTTAGGGCTCAGTGCTCCCACACTGGGAGACGTGGGTCCATGAGAGGGCAGCTGTGCACCCCTAGGGCTTGAATCAGTGTCTTGGGGGCTACATCAGGCTCTGCTGTGCAGGGGAACACTGCAGGGTACAGCTGTTCCATCAGTGTGAAGGTGGGCGTGGACGCACATCTGAGGGGATGCTGCAACATGGTGCTGGGGAGAACCATTTCAGGGATTTCAGCACCACTTTCCCAGGAGTGCAGCACTCATAGCTGAAGGGAAAATCCTAAAGTGCTTGTGCCCCATTAGTCATTACTTAAGTGAGGAGATAGTCAAAAATACTCAGTGTTAGGTAATTTCTGTTGTTCTCATAGCATCAGAGGCCTCTGAAAAGCCAAGAAGGTCATGGCAGCATGTGCACATCCTGCAGGTCTATGGCAGCTGACAAATTCCTTTCAGAGGAGACTGTCTGTGTAAAGTTGTCCCTACCCAGGATCTCCTGGGAACCAAGCTTTCTAGCTTTCCAGGGACTTTGAAAGGAATTAAAATTAATAGGAAGTAAGCATTCAGATTTATTAAGAATTGTCAAAAGCAAAGGCTGAATGCTTCTGTAGATTTTTTTTCTAAAGTGCTTGAGAAATTTGAGAGCACAAGGCTCCCTGCAAGGCAGCAGGACTGCACTCCTCAGTCCCTCTAGGGAGAGGATTTTGGCCTGCTTACCCAAAGACAGGTAGAAAATATCTCCCTGAACAAAAAGTTCTCCACCTTGCTTTTCCTTTCTGGTCACCTGGCTTATACTGATCGGCACTGAAAGTGAACGTAGGACTGGGAACAAATCACACATAGTTACTTCTGCTGTCTGAGTTTAGGTGTTTCTTACTCCTTGTCTGGAGCTGTGGTTTAGGGGGAGGAATGTGCAGTTTTGTGAATTTTAACTCTGGGAAGAAAGCATCTGGTGTGCATGTGGTCTGGACAGCAGAAACCTTGCACAGATTACGATGCTATTTCGTTTTGCCTTCTCCTCCAAAATTAAATCTCAAATAATTAAATTAATTAAATCCCAAACTAATAACTGATTTCCCTACTGCAGACTGAAATTTGTCAGCACTTTGTTTCTAGAGTAGATGCTCTTGCTTTGCAAAACTGTTTTCCACAGATGTTTTTAAAAACCTTTGGTAAGTGCGTCTTGAATGCAACACATGGAAACAGTCATGTGCATTCGTGCTTGTGTATTCAGGAAATAGAAATTAAACTCATTTGAGGAAATCTGGTAAAAACTATCTGACAAATGTACTAAAGTTTCAGTGCAAAATGCAGACAGCAAAATGTTTTCTGCTCAGCTGAGTTTGCCTCATCCTCTTCTTGCTGAGTGTCCATTTGCTCCCTCTCCTAAGGACAGAATCCTTTCACTTTCATTAGGCTTCTCTAAAAATTCAGACAGAATTGTTGGCTGTCTCTGCAGATAGATTTTGAAAGTTCAGTCTTGCTGTATGGTTATGGAAGTACTACTGAATGTTAAGATTCTATTTTTTTATTCTTAGCTGTCCATCTATTTTTAGTACCTGAAAATCTCAGTGGTTTAGAAAAGAGAGATGTCAGATTCAGCTCAAAGGAACTGCTATGATAGCAGCCTGTCACTAAGACCTCTCAGTGACTCAAGATGCTTTGTTCCTAAGCCTTCTTTTGCATGTAGCTCTGGACATTTATTGTGATGAGCTCAGCTTAGACAAATGTGTTTGCAGGTCCTGTCTTGTTCTTAAAGTAAATAGAAGAGATGGAAAAATGTACTGCTAATTGCCACTGGGGTGATGAATTCCCTCATACATTGACAGAGCCTGTTAATTAAATTGTGATTCTTTGGGTTTTTTAACTAATTCTGCTTGGAGAAGAGTAGCCACACACCAGAAGGATAGAGACCCATACCATCCTACTCAGGATTAAAAAGAAAACAATAGGTTGATACAAAAAAACCACAAAATATAGAGTCTTAGTCAACTAAAATATTTTAGAGCAAACTTTCTCTTTTTAATGAAATAATATTACTATTATTATTTCTTTAGTGTTTGACTGAGGTTTTAAGGCATTTTAAAGATGAAAATGACATTTGGAAAGGAGCAGTCATCTGGAATCGAATGACAGAAGTATTCGTTTAAAGAAAACAAAACAAAACAAGAAGAGCAACAACAAAAACTCAAAAAGAAAAGCAGCAAAAGCAACCAAAACCCCCCAACACAACCTGAGATGTCTAGATTGTTACCATCTTGTACCTTGTTCCTTCCCTAGACTTTCACTGACATGAGGAGTAAAAGGAAACTGAAAGGTTCTTTATCAAAAATAAAAAATATATATATATATAATGTAGTATTACCAAATGACCTTTTTTCTTCTCCCAAAGCATTACTTGATAGAAAAAAATTCTTTACTTTGTGCTTATCTAAAAGCATGTGACATTCATCTGAATTGCAGGTGAGCTCACAGAGGACTACAGATCTTCTGCTATCAGCAAAAAACAGCTTTTGAGTTAGCTCTGCACTGAAATAGCTGAAATCCTCTTCAACTGAAGGCAGTGACAGCACAGTTCTTTATGAGAAAAACAAACAAACTGAAACCAATCTGTGGGACATTTATTAAATCACATAGCCAGAATTCCTGTGTAGAGTATTTTAAGTCAGTAAAATCTGCTTGTGAGAGATACATTTGGGAGCCAAAGCACTTAGGATTTCTCAGTGTCATTTTACTTTGCTTTTATTTTCACGTTAAATGTGGAATAGCTTCATACTTTTTCTGAAATGTTGTAAGGCACAGAATCTAATAACTGGAGAATGGCAAAAACCTGGGATTGGAGGCAAGAAGCACATACAGGTGACTTCAGAACCCCTGTTCCTTCCATGGTTTATTTTACCCAGTATAATATATGCTTACTTGCTCTTAATAGCAGTGGAAGTGCAAAGTACTAATGGTGCTCCTTTCTTATTTTTATTTTTTTTGTCTCTGGTGAGTGGAAATTTATGTCAATCCATCATTTGGCAGTACTGGATGGCTCTGTTGAAATCACAGCTGGCTCCCTTTTCTGGCAGTAGCAGATAGACCAGTCTAGCTATCACATTACTGGTTTGTGTCTCCTGCTGGTATTCCCTGTCTCATGACCCACATCATCCACAGTGGTTTAGTGGGTTAAGCCCTCTTCCATCTCATCTCCATGCTGGCTAAAATGCAGACCCAGACATTTCTGTGCACAAAAGGCCCAAACCAGGTCGCATCTTCCAGCTTCATTTCTGGTGTCTGCTGCCATTGGTTTGACAGAGTACCTCTTTTTTGGCCTGACACTGGAAACATGCCCTTTGGCACCCTCCACAGCTGTTAAGGAAGTGCAGTGATGGAAGTCAGAGCTTCTATATACAGTACCCCCTCTCCTTCTTTTGCAGTCAGCTTTTCCCACTCCTTTTTCCACAACCCAAATAATCCAACAGGCTGGCGACCTACAAACAGGTCATATTTACTCCCTGGAAACACCTTTTTCTTCATATCTCTAGAGGACTAAGACATTTCTTGAGAGTTTTAAGAAAGAAACCGACAAGATGGTGGCCTTCAGTGGTCCCAGCACAGCAAAAAAAAAAGGAAACAAGAAGTTTGTCCTGCAGATCTGGTGACTTGAAGGAATATGAAAGAACCCAGTGCCAAAAAGTTTTGTAAATCCATGGAGGAATGACTTGAATCATCTGCAAAGTCAACTGCAGAACAGCTTAGAAATAATTTCTTATGTTAAATATTTATCCTGTAGTGATTGCCTGAGAAGGAAGCACTTCACAAACTTTATGGTCAGCATAAAGTTAGGCCTGGCTGACTAGAGAAAGGTCTTTTTAACTTCCACATGTAGCCAGCTCAGAGAAATTTTGTCTATTCACTTGAATGGGAAAAAATCTTTGAAGCCCATTTATACTAAGGGAAGTAGCTGTATTTCAGGCAGGTAAATGATAGTGTTCTTTGAGGGGTTCTCCATTGGGAAGCCTTACTGAAGGCAGCTGGATCTAGGAATATTTGCAGTGTTGATCTATTTTCTGAAGAGTCAAACCAACTTTTCTTGCATTTCAGGGTTTTTCAGATGTTTGCTCTGTGTTTCTTTAAGTTACCTGAGTCCTGTGAGGGCTTAGGTCACTCCATCCTTCTCACCAGGATAGGACACAGGGGTTTATGACCTCGCATGCCCCAGTGGCATCCATTATCTTTCTTTGTTATATTTTTTGCTTTCTTTCCCCATTTCTATGGCAACTTTTGACTATGTCCCCTCTATTATGCAGTTCAGCACAACTTTAAAAAAAAAAACTGTTAAATTTTCAACAGGGTCAGATGTCGGGCTTTTTAGAATGAGATTGAACATTTGGCTGGCAAAGCTCATCTTGGCAAAATAGAGAAAAATTCCTTTGTAGGGAAGCTTTTTCTAAAATGTACAATACATCATATGAATGTTATCCTATAGATGTAACCTATAGCTGTTATCCTATGATAACATCTCTGCACTGTATCCCCAGCAGGGTAAGTAAAGGCAAGGTGACAACAGCAGAAAAAAAATCAGCCACCAGTCTGGACTACTGTATCTTTTTAGGCAATTGCATGCAGTTCTCTCATTGTGCTGTTCCATGGGTTTCTCTGGAGGAACAAGGCACTCTGGTGGGCTAGTCCTCCTGGTGCCACAACAAAGGGACAATTTAGAGGGAGGATTTGCTTCTCATCTTGCTTTATTTAATTAGAAGAAGCCACAGCTACCAAGCTGCTCTCATCCTTGCTTACTAATAATACCTGAATCCTGCATAGAAAAATGCAGTTGTAAAACACAGTATCCACTGGGCCCATGCCATGCCCATCTGTTCCCCAACAATTATGATATCTATGGTGAGACACATAGACAGTCACTGCATAGCTGTGAATGACAGTATTTTTGCAAAAGTCTTGAAGAAGTTGCTGGTGTGGTGGTCAGTTTTTCTCCACCACCTTAAGAGAAGCTGAAGTTGCCAGATATTATATTCAAGAGCTGGACTCCTCAGTGTAGGACTAAAATGCTCATGAGAGGTCTTCCAAAAGTCTGGTCTGACTAGTCTTGCCTCTCTGGAAATGAGATGCGGCTCTGACCTTTTATTTGCAGTCAGGAAAGAATGAAAGAAGCCTTTCCTGTACACCGAGCCTGCAAGTGAGATCAAATGGGGTTCAGAGATCAGATCTTAACAGGAGTTTGGGGAAGAGCAAATAACAGTTCTTTAAAAGAATTCAGATATGTAGAATGAAGATCAGAAGTTTCAGAAGATGCCAAGATATCACCACTGATACACTCAATTTATTTTTGTCTCCTGAACTAGGAAATGACAGTATTCTAAATGATGGGCAGGCCAGTGAACACACCTTGAAACCAGTGGCTTCCCTCAGATGAGTAGAGGGGCACACATGTGAATTGTTTACACATTTACTTCATCATAGTACTGAGAGGTGAGTGAGTGATGGGCCAAGAGCTAGACCATGCCTCCCCAGGAGCTGAGGTCCGTGTCTGGGGCATTCCTGCCAAGACACAGCAACACGTGCCCCCAGCTGAGCCCTGTGAGCCATGAGAAGAAGAGGCATTGCACTGGGGCAGGTGTTGCCTTAGCACCTGTGGTGGAATTCATAGGGAGACAAATAAAAAGGAGCCATTATCTCGAAAAAGTCCCTCCCTCTGTTGCTTTGAGGGAAGTAGAGCAGCTGTCAGGAGGAATATCCCCATTCCATATGGCTGTTCCATGTAAATATAGCACTGTAAAAAGGACCTGCCTGGGAATTAATCCCAGGGTGACTAAAAATATATAGGCATGGTTTTGCTGGTTGTTCTACCACTCAGAGAAGTGAGTAATACAGGCTAGACTATCTATTTTAAAGAGTTTCATTTATATTTTGCATTAAATTATTCATATTTGTGTAAAAAATAAACCTCATTCCCCCTCCCCTTTTTAAATCCCAACCATATTCTGTTGCTTTTAGAGGAAGTTTGTTTTGTTTCAGTGCTTTGAAATTAATTTTGTATTCAAATAACCCCTTCCTCACTTAAGAACTCTTGAAGTTTTGAAAACCATAGGGAGCTAAAGGGTGTTGCCAAGTCCATTTCTTCAAAATGGTCCCATGGTGCAGATTTTAAAGCATTTAGGAGCTTTTTTGATAATCCCTCTCCTGAGCTACTTTATAACTTTGGACTCTAAAATACTCCCCTGACTCTGGCCTAAATCACTTCAAAACCAGAATTTAGACACTTAAGTCATTAGGAGAAAAAAATTCTACCAGTAATGCATAAATCCTTCTGAGAGTACGACTCAGTGGGTTTGGCCATAAGTCCAGAGATCCCACTTGTCAGACAAGAAAGCAAGTTTTGCTAACAAGAAATCCTCCTCAACTTTGAGAATTAAACTGTCGTGATACCCTACAAGTCATAGACTCATTGTAGCAGCCTGTTATCAAAGTTCAGCACCTTGTTCAGGTCTCTTACAAAAAAAACCTGTTGCCTTCATAAACCAGAAAACACATAGGCATCTCTCCAGAAAGAGCAAAGCATGTCAAATTTGTTCTGTGTCATATCTCATACAGCAAAATCAAGAAAGAGTTTTAAAGTTGTTCACAAAAAACAGAAGCAAAAATATTTGGTATAGACAAGTTAGATGACCTACCTAATTACACAGTAATTATGTGTGCACACATGGAAGAGGAGTTAAATATAGATCCTGACTCGTATTGTTCAACATGAGCATGTGTTTGGTTATTTTTTGGCAGGAGAGGGAGAAATCACAGAGTTGCACTACTATAAATTAGTCACCTTGTGATTCTGCATATGCCCTGCACTAGGTAATACCTAGAAATACTTTGGACCCTCATTTTGACTAAACCTGGATGCCTGTTGTCACAAGACTGGCAGATGGGACATATGACCTGTAGGAGGCAACTGTTTTCCTGGAGAGGTAGCCCACCGCTTGTCTGGGCAGGAACATTTCTACCCTTGGTCTGTAGTCTGCCTAAGGGGTTAGATCATAGAACCATACAATATGCTAAGCTTGAAAGAACCCATCAAGACAATCAAGTCCAATTCCTGACCCTGTTTAGAACCATCCCCAAGAGTCACACTATGTGCTTGAGAGCATTGTCCAAATGCTTCTTGAACTCATTCAGGGTGGCGCTGTGACCACTGCCCAGGGGAGTCTGTTCTAGTGCCCAGCCACCCTATACGTGAAAGATCTTTTCCTAATATCCAACCTAAACCTCCCCCAACACAGCTTCTGGCCATTCCTTCTGGTTCTGTCACTGCCCATGAGAGATCAGTGCCTGCCCCTCCTCTTCCCCTCATGTGGGAGCTGTAACTGCAATGGGATTTATCAGCACCTGCAATTACACAGTCCACATTTACCTCAGAGACAACGAAAGAAATGCAAGGTGTGCACCAATCCTAACTGTGCTGTGAGCCAGGTCCTCATTTCTGCTGTGCATGGGGTGATTCTCTGTTGTTCATCCTGAACTGATTTGGTATGATTTCTTTTCATTGTTGGCAGGCACCTCACTTCAGAACAGCTTTCCAAACTGACAGTTGGAATGGCATGTTCCATTTTGGGGCTTAGGGTCACCACTTCTTTCTGCCCCATCTTCCTTGGTTTGGGAGAGGCCCTTTGTGCTAAAGACTGAGATAAAGGCTTACAGATGTTATATTTTTGCTGTCTCTGCCAGTATCACTGCTCTTGAGGACAGAGAACTAATTTCTTCTTCTCATGAACCTTTTCAGAGAGAGAAGAGGGTATTGATCTTCCTGGGTTTTCCTTGAAGCTTCAGTCAGCTTTCAGCAGGTGTGACCCCCCAGACAAAGTACTCTCTGCTTCCCTCTTGGCTGCCAACATCCTCATTCTGCAGCCTTCCAGTCCACTTGGTGTGCTCCTAGTGAAAGTAGGTGCTTGTAGGGCTGTAATTGGCCACTCTTCACCAGCCTCTTGCCTTGCTGCTGCTTCCTTGAGCATTTTAGTGGGGCACAGTTTTTCTGAGATTATCTCCTCCAGCAGTGCTAGAGGCACCAAGTACACGTTCAGGTTTTGAAGAATAACATCAGTAACTTCGGACATCTTTGGACACCATGACAAGATATCTACTGAGATTTGCGGGGGGAGAAATAGCTAAGCCTAATAACAGCAAACATTCAAGAAATAAGATTCTGAGTTACTCCTTGAGTTTTCCTGTGGGGATATTAAGGGGGTATTCTTAAAAATAAGAAATGTTGCTGGTATTTTGGCCCAAAAAAGTTCTACTATGAAAACAGAGTGATAGATGTGTTTCACAGAATGAATATCAAACACCTTCATGTGTTTGATAGAGTGAATAGACAGAATTTCAACTTCTTCTTGAAGCTGAAATACTGATCCTAAATATGCTTGAAAGTAGGCAAAATCTGACAGACTGCAGCCCAAGTAACAGGAGAATTGTGAAGTCCATGTAGTTTCAGCCAAAAGACGTTAGTCTTACTGCTTCATACATATTAACCTGAATTCAAGTTTTAGTTTTTTGAGATCCTCAAAGGAAAATAGGGGGAGAGGTCACCATAAACTTATCTGGAGTTTGACTGGCAGATGTCCACCACTCTATCTGCTTAACCTTCCTGGGAAGCTGATGTTAATCTTTGGGTTCCACTTAATGGTTTTGTTTTACCAAGAAAGAAACCTGGATCAGTAGCACTCATGGAGCTACCAAATGAAAATGGAATTCAAAATTTCTAACAGTTGCTCTAATAACCAACATTATTCTTTGAAATATTCTTGACACTTCTTTTTCAAATTAACTTGAGAAACATGTTTATATGCAAAAGTCTCAAGGAGGTTTTCCTGACCCTGGGAGTTTGAAAGCAAAAAGGTGAAGGGAGATCCTGAGAAAAGAGAGAAATTTCTATAGTGTTGGGAAGGATGGAATAGAAAAAACCTTATAAATATGACTGCTTAAATTTTGGGAATATGAAACCTACAAGCCAAATGGAAATGAAAGCAAGCTTTGAGATGTAAGATACCAAGCCCTCAGCTAGTGAACAATGGTGTGGCTAGCTGGGATAAATCTCCCTTGATTAAAGACCCTCCTGCTTGCCAAAGGTGGAATGGTAATACTATAGGCTGTACGTAAATGCTGTAATATTTGTATCTTGCCAGATTGTAAGATTTTTATCTTACACTAACCAAACCAGTATCTTGGTTTGGTTAGTGTAAATCAGAATGTTCAACACAGAAGGAGATTTATTGTACTATAACAAGAACTTTGCTCTCTTTCCTGGCCTACATTTAGCTGTGCCTAGCAGCTCCAAGCAGTGCCCCTGCACCCACAATAAACCACGTGTTCAGAGAACTGTCTTGTTTCCAGGGATATCTCATCTACCTCTGTGGTTCTTCTATACTATAGACATTCTCATTTTTAGTACTTTGACTATATCCAAATTAGGCATTATAAAGGTGAAGGGTTTTTGTTTTGTTGTCATTGGTTTTGTTGCAGTTTCCTTGGAGTCCATGCACACTCCAAAATAAATTTCTTGAGACTCAGATAGGAGGAAGTAGGATGTCCTGCTTCTTTTCATGTTTTTCAGGACTACAAAGTGGTCATGGCCTTGGCACGAGAGAGATCGTATTATATGGAATTTTTGGTCAGCATCAGGCCTTCGTATTTGAGTTTCTGGGCTGCTGGGTATTCAGTGTATCCAGTACTTCTTAAGTGGAAGATTTGATTTAGTATTTTCTGACCTGTGACCTGTGCCAACCATGCTCAAATTCCTCCAACTCTATCATTCTGACTTTAGGCTTCTAAACTAGACCTGAATGCATGCTGTTAGAGAATGTAAGCTGAAAGTTGAGTAGTCAGGCTTTTGAAAAGCCTCCTAGTTTCATCAGGCCCTGCTCAATCTCCCTGTTGGTTTCTCTCAACCACAAGGCAGATGTTACTCCCCATTTACAGCAGGCTACAAGGCCACAGAAAGGAGCTGTGGAGATGAGAGCTGCCTGAACACGACACGCTGTTGGGAGGTTACTGTGCCTTACTGCTGACAGACTGCACAGACCAACATTTTGACACAGTGGGTAACCCAGAGTAACTTGTTTTATCCCCAAGGGCACAGTGCTGGCTGTTCCCCTTCTGTTCCCAGATTCCCACAGGTTCAGTCACTGGTGCAGTCTCTTCTCTGCCCACACAGGTACGGTGTGGGTGGCAGCTTCAAACAGATCCTACTGCAAAGATGACACACTACATATTTTAGTGACTATCTTGCTCAAAGGATGGGAAAATAACAGCCAGCATGCAGAAAAGGAATGGAATAATTTCATATTTTTACAATATCCTCGTTAGTCATTTCATAACACTTTTCCAAAAAGTTTCATGCCCACATACTACACATTTAGGTTTTTTGACATCTCTAATTGAGGAATCTCTTCTGTCTGCCAAGTACTGCTTTTAATCTGTTTTTACATACTCCTTTTACCTATTTAAGGACCATTAATTTCTGTGCTATTTTTCTGAAAGCCATGAAAGTATAGTTTTCACTTCTGAAATTGCAAAGATAGCTTAATGATAACAAATTACATTTTACCAGATTGCATGTGGGAAACATTTGGCCTTAATTGAATTACTTGTTTCTTCCAACTCAAGTATCATTTGCCAATACATGTAATTATATCCAGAGAAACTTATATACATTCTTTACAAATTGTACATAAATATACTTATGATCAGGTAATTTTTATCATATTTAATAGCGGGCAGAAAATAGTTTCTCTTTTGTGGACTCTGAAACACCCTTGAATTTATAGATATTTTCATCTTTCCTATAACTTCAGTCATGGTCATGAACTAAGTGTTGTGCTTTTTCTTCCTCATATAAATATATAATTGAAAAGTTGGGCAGAAAGTGCCTGATAATATTTTTGTGGGGAAATTAACTACTTGCTGTCCTGTGATGCTTATGGAAGGCATTTAAAAATAACATAACCATCTTACTTTCCTAGCTTAGAACATCTTCCTCCGTAGGAGTTAAATGTTAATAGCATAGTCAGTAGTAGATTATTTATTTTATTTGGTTTATAAGATATTATTCTTAGGCTCAAATTTTTGCCATCTTTTTCCGCTTCACAGGAAAAGTTTTAACCCAAGATTCACAATCCTGTGCTTTAGTGTCAGCCTCAGGAAACAGATGCAACAGTTACGCCTCAGTCACAGATGGGGTATGATTATCCTTTACTATTTCATTGGTTTTGGCCAGGCTAGAGTTAATTTTCTTCACAATACCTTATAAGCTTCAATAGCTTATACCAACTAGGTTCACCTGCTTCTTTTAAAATGTTGCCTTGTAATCCTCTGCAATGAACCAGAGAGCCTCTCTAAGGTTATGGAAAGTGCTTGGGTTTAGTGCATTTTCCTCAGCAGTCGATGGAGACTTACTGAATCACTTTGTAAGACCATCTGTTCCTGAAATTTGAAGTCTTTCTCAGTGTCTTCATTTGCTCCATGATTTAGGAAGCCATTTTGTGTTGTTGCAGGGGGTTTTCCAATTTAAAATACTATTAGTTTTTTGAACTTGCAGCTTTTTCTAGTTTTTAGCTAGGCTTCCTGGGCTCTTATCTGGTTCTCGTTATTGTGATCAGCCTCTGCAGCAGGTCATCATTACAAATTAGTATTAGCAGAGGAGCTCTCACGTGTTCTGCTTGCACATCCAACTTCACTCTTATAGTTATACCTGTAAAATATACTAATATCTTACACTACCCAACAGCCTTAGTTCAAGTCAACTTTTAAGTTTTCTAAATGTGAAACTGTAAACTGAAAACTAAGAAGTAACAGAGTTACTGCTTTTTCTTGCTGCTTTGCTAATCTTATTAAATTTTATGGTACTGGAAAGTCACACTGGTAAGGGCAACAGTACCTATAAAAATGAAACACACCACTCATATTCCTGCATATTTTGCATATGTGCCTGATGCAGAGGCAAAAGACCTGTTCTGGGGAGCTGCCAGTGCACTGTGTGATCCTGCCAGGCTCCTACCACCTTCATGGGGGTGGAAATGCAGCTACTGCTTGCTCTGGTGCCACAGGGGCTCTTGACATGGTTGTAAAGAAATTGCTGCCACACTTGATTATAAGTAGCATAGTTTAATATTGAGTATGTGTTGAATAATCAGCTTACATGTATATAAATAATAATGAATTACTAGTTTATAAATATTGTCTGATTATTAAACACTCAACACTCACAATAATGAGTTAATAAGCAAAGAAAATATTGTATAAATATAACATATCAAGCTGAAGATGCCATTTGCCTGCTTCCTGGAAAAGTGCCTTCTTTTCCGGGGGTGGAGAACCTGATTCAGTCTTGGGTTCGTCTGTGGTGATTGAGGACAATTGGGCCAGTGACACTGCCCCCACAAATCTCCAAGCAAGCACCACAGATGTGCTTTGACACATCATTTCTGCCCCTGAAAAGAGACATGGAGAGACTGGCCCAGGGTTCCTTGAATCTCAGAGGAAGAGGCCAGGCTGCTTGTGAAGAGGACAAAGCTGCTGCTTGCTCTGCTCCTGGCTGAGGATAGCCCTGTCCATCCTCAAGGTAATTAAAGCTTCTGCTCATTATAGCGGTGTGAGTTTTGACAAGGTCATTAATCAGTCACTGTCCTAGAACATGAACTGCCATAATTGTGCATTGTCTAAATATGAACTAATGACTTAATGACTATTCCAGCTGCTGTATACTCAATGAATTAAGATCTGGACATATAAAAACAGTGTGAAAACTGTCCTTTCCCCCAGAGACTCTTTCAGACACTGAGTTCAGCATGCTGCCTTCTCAAACTTTGGGGACCAACATTACTAAACCTCCACCTCAGGCAGGGGTCTTTGTCCCCTGACCACCTCCTGCCTGCCTGGAACCCAACACCTTCCCTCCCACTTCTGCCTCCCTGCTCAGAAGCGGATGAGTCTATCTCAGTTGCTGAACCCAAATACTAGGACTTGGTCTCTGCCTTTTTTTCTGTTTTAGAGCCCCCAAAACAGCCTCATCGGGCCATTTTCAATTCTGTAAAATCCAAAGCTTAGTCTCTATTTCCAAGTACAGAAAACACAGGACTTGTTCTCTGGGTCTGATAATTCTTGGTCTTGAGACCCAAGGACACGTGTCTTGCTTTGATGTCCAAAGCTCATGATTTTCCCCCCTTTCCTAGTGTGAGATGAGCTGGGGTTTTGCAGCCCTGAAACAGCCCCCCTGATCCCGTGTCTGGAAAACAGGATTTAGAATAGGTGTCAGTGCCCTGGGCTCAACCAGGTAGTCTGGTTCCAGCCAGGTTCCATTCCAAGGGCTGCTCAGCTCAGTGGGTGCCCCATAATGCCTTCGTATCTGGGAACTGATATGAAGTAAAGTAAAACCAAGCATAATAATCTGTTTCACATCTAGGGCAGGCCAGAAGGTTCCCTCAGGGGCAAATATACTGGCAGAAGCACTGGATCAGGCACTGAAGGTGTCAGAGCTGCTGTGAGAGTACACAGCCATGTTTGGAACTGCCATTTTCCCTCACAGCAGTGTTCATAGGTCACTCACAAGTGAAAAATATTTTGCAAGGAGAAAGAGTAAAACAAAGAGAAGCCCAGAGAACTCCCTAACATCATGTTAGCGTCTCTTTTTCTACAGTCAGGATTTTTCACAGGAGGGTGGACATACGGAAGACATACACATTGTTATATGTTTCTTTCAGTGTGCCTGAAGGACAGGCATAAAACCTTCTGCATTGCTTAGCTGGAACAAGTACCTGGAGAAAATGGAAGTCCCACGCATGGAAGCCAAGCCTCTAGCCCCAGGGAATGGTAAAGGAGGACTCCAGAAGTGAGCAAAGGCCAGAGCCCTTCCAAACTGGCAGAATATCACCTATCACCCAGGCATTGCAGCTGATGAAAAACTGGCCAGACTTTTCCTTTCCCTGGAGCTGTCTGGGTTCAGTTTTCATCCTTCCTTCCTGACTTGGGGCAGTGACTAATTCTCTTGACTTTGGAAGACCTCCTCACTGACTGTTATGTTTTGGGAAGCAAAGATGTCTTGGGAGATGGCTGTCTCTCCCAGAATTATTCAACA
This sequence comes from Cisticola juncidis, assembly GCA_013400215.1. Lineage (NCBI taxonomy): Eukaryota > Metazoa > Chordata > Aves > Passeriformes > Cisticolidae > Cisticola > Cisticola juncidis. The sequence continues at coordinate 421,963 of VXBR01009209.1, read as the reverse complement.
AATGTATGGGAAGATGCTCCAAAAAGCCAGATATTTTTGTCCAAATATGCTCTGATTTCACGTGATTTCCCACAGGGAGACCACCTTCTCTCAGGCAGCAAAGAGCAAAAAATTCTATGTAATCTGTATTTCCCTGTCCCTTTACCAAGGTTGTGGAACATCACAGCTACTGAAGCTTTGGGGTAGTAAAAATTTGAAAAGTGCAGCCTATCTGCAGACCAAAAGCTGTATTATTTATTTCTAAATTAAAACAGAACATGTGTTTTAGATGACACAAACAGAGAGATTTTGACAGCAGCAACACTTGAATTTGGTTCTGAAGAGAAAATCCCTTCATTTTACAAATGGCTGTCATAACTTTCACTGGAGGATTTAATATTAAGCAAAGGCTCTTGTAACACCTTTAAGGTGACACATAATGAACATCAAAATTGCAGTTCTGTTGTTGAAAATAACTTCATTGGTTAAGAGATATATTTCTTCCTTGACTTCCCACCTGCCACTTCATTCTTAAAAGTCTCCCTTCCAAGAGGATGTCTTTCCACTTTAAGACAAAAAGATGCATTTAAGTATGTATTTAAAAAGGTAGTGCATGAGCTGTGTTTTCAGAGCCTTGGAACAAGGGTGAGAAGTACATTGTCTCATTTGCTAAGCATTAGTCTTGAAATCCAAAACAGTTTAGGATTTTCAAGCTGTTTCACAGCTGGAAGAGAGCATGGTTGGAAGACTCAACTGCTGTATATGACAGTCTGGCAGGAGTGCTCTTGCTTTAAGTCAGAGTTTCCTGCCTGCATTGCTGAGAACTGCTGTGGGAAATTTCATGGGTTGCTTATGCTGACAGCTGAGCTTGATCCCAGGATTTGCTGTTGCTAAAGTCTGTAGAGACAGTGGCTGCACTGTCCCTCCTGTGAGTGAGAAACAGTGTCATGCAGAGATCTGAGCAGACATGGACAGTGAGATTGTAAAGGAACTGCTGAAGAGACTAAAGGAAGAGGTGTTGTTAGTGATGCTGTTTAGTATTAATAACGTCCTAATCCAGGTATGTCTCATATATAGAGTAAGGGGCCAGATGCCCACATTATCCTGGAGTGAGAGAAGCATCAAGGTAGCAGGTTTGGAAGAGGTGAACAGCCATTTGCTTTATGTTATGCTGCTCACTGGCTGCTGTCTGGCCTGCCTGCAGGATATTTTCTTGTCTGCAAAAGTGCAGTATTAAACTTTGAGTGGACAATGGAGGGTAACTTACAGTGTTTTCCCATCCCCTTCATTTTAGGTTCATATAAAATGTCTTGTTTATTTTCCTGATTATTCATTTCAGCTGTACATATGATTAAAAATAATGAATGTTATTAATTTTTATCATTAGTACCATCATTACGCCTACTCGTATCCTTTGATATTATTGCAAAAATTATCTTTAATAGTTTTAATAGGAGCTATTCCCCAGGCTAATGAGGATATAAATCAAAGTATTAAACAAGGTAGAAAGTAAAGTTTTGGCCTCTATTTTGAAACTGAACCCCCTCTGTGCAGTAGATGCCTTCAGGTTTTGCTCAGAAGAATATTTATCTATGTCTCTTCCATGTGCTTGCATGAGATGGGGTTTAAATTTACTGACATCCATTAGACTGTCTGTGGCAGCAGGGAGACAAATTCAAAGGCAGGAGAAGGAGCAGCAAGGATGTTGCTGCACTCTGTTCTTGCAGAGGTCAGGAGGTTTTATGCCATTGGCTGTAACAAGGCAAGGTGGACTGAGTCTTCTGGGGAATCCCATCCCAAGGACTTCAGCAAGAAGTACAGGGCAAGAAGCAAGTAGGTAACAGTCATTAAATTCCATAGGAGCATGCAGTAGAAGTCTCTGTCTAATTACTAGGATTCCATCTGTTAAAGCTGAGACATGGCAAAAAGGAATAAATAATCTCTCTGGTAATCTTCCAAAGGATGTCTTCTAAACATTGAAAACCATCTCTGCCCTCTTATTGTCCTTTGTTGCTTTGCTGTTTGTAGCAGAGTGCAGCCTAGCAAGGATGTGGTGTTGGCAAGGGATCAGAAAGTCAGGCTGATTTCCTGTGCTTTTTTGTTTTATTGGGTGTTTCACCCATTAATTTTTGCAAGGTCTTTTTTTTCTTTGCTGTAAATATTGAACTAAAGCTCACTTTGTACAACACAACACTTGCCAATATGAGCAGAAGCAATATACCAGATAATACTTTGGCATGTTCTCTGTGTTTCTAAAATTTCCTGTTCAGACTTGAGTTCCTTGCTTTAAGAGGATTGAAGTCTATTTGCTACAGAGCCTGCTAATAAAAGCTTTTCAGATACCCAGTTTAAACTAATTGTTGCTAGTCTTGTCACAGTTTTCGGGGCCAAGGGCATTGCTGCACTTCCTGGGGAAATCTGTTAGTGCACTGAATGAAGCTGCTAGAAAGCAAAAGCCAAGAAGTGCAAAGAAAACAAAATTGTGCCACCCAGCCTGTTGCTGGCTGAACACTGAGCAATTTGAGGCTTTAGGGACTTCAATGGGATTCTGCTGGCTACATCTCTGAAGTGCTGGTTGTCTCCTCCATTCTGTAGTGAATCCCTTTCCAATGAGGACAGAAGTGATGACAAGACTGAAAGGTTGTGGAAGGGTAAAAATTTGTATGAACCTTGTTCTAAATAATTGCTAGGTAGAAGACAGCAGCTAACTAGATTTCTGTTTGATCCAGAGAACCTCATTATAGTTTCTTGCTCCTAGACTTTGAAGACGATTTTTTTTCTCAGCAATTTAGGTACCAGCTTTTAGAAAGGTCCCTGAGAAATTGCCTGAGCCTGGAGAACTGGAGGTGGATCCCATCTAGAACTGCTATCAGCAGTGCTGGGAGGCAAAAGACTATTGAAGGGGGGCTGCCCAGAGCTGTGACTCGGATAGGGTCATGTTGCAAGCTTGTGCAGTCAATTTGAACCTGGGTCCGTGATGTCCTGGAGCAGCATGAAAAGAGCCCTCTGGTCCTGTCAGTCTGCTGCTCCCTCTATCGATAGCTCCATGATAAGTGCTCCCTTTGCACTGGGATAAGGCATATGGGGGATAAATGCTTTCAAATCTGCTTGGCTTCAGTAATGGGCTGTAATTGAGGCAGGCTTGAAAAACTCATTTTCAATGTTGCACAACACTTCTGCGTTGTTGGTGGTGTTTTTTTGCAAGAGGAGATGAATGCTATAGAAGGAAATGGGGGGGAATTACAGATGCATTTTCGCTTTGCCCTTAGTAAATGAGGTCTTCAGTGTCAGTCATCTTTCAAACTGCTTGGTTGTGTATAATCATGTGTGTCTGCCTGGGAGCATCTCCCGTTTGAATAGCAACAGCTCCCTCTGTCTGCCTCAAGTGAACCGTGGGCTGGTCCACTTCAACAGATAATGCCATTTCCTTGTTCCCTGCCCAGTGAAATTCCTGCTCTCTAGGTATGGTCTGCAGCTGGAATGGATTGACTTCGAGAAGGTTTTAGACTTTCTCTGTATATTTTTAGGAGTGGCTGTAAACTTTTTGCTGTTACATCCACTACCACTTTATGAATGGAACAACTGCGAAAAAAAAAACCCCAAAGTGGGATAAGGATGCAGTGGCTGCATTAGTGGGAGAGACAGTTTTCTGATGAAAGTGAGCTTTGAACAGCCTGTGAATTACTGTCACATTGAACACGTCTCTGGAGATTTGAAAGTTTTATATCCTCTTGCAAAGTGCTGCTATTGTCTGCGTAACAAACGTGAACTGAACTGTTCTGTTAAAAGTAAGTCATGCACACTTAAGAACATAATAGTAGCTCAGCGTTAACAATGCTGCTACATTCATTTCAGCAAACTGTTACAGTAGTACAACTGTAGCTCCAGCAAACCATTTGCCTTGTGATGAAGAGCCAGCATGCCATTAAAGGCATGCTATTAACATTTCCTAGCTCTCTTCTCGCTCTGACATTTGTCCTCTGTGAGGTTTTTTGATCACAATCTCAGCAGCAGACTTTGCTGTTCGTAGCACTTGAAGGTTTCATAAAGCTGCCTATAAAGGATACATCATCTCTCATCTGGTATTTGCTGCAATAGGAAGGGGAGAAACAATAACCTGCCTGATCTTTGTTTTGGATTAAAATATTGTGCCCAAGAGCTTCCTTTCATTTTCAGTTTTTTTCCAATATATGAAAATATAACTTTAAAGTACAACACAGATGATGATTCAATGCAGTTCTATTGCTAGGCGGATGTTTGGAATGCTTCAGGGGGCAGATGTTATTCAGATGATGAGCCAAAAATTCTTATTTTCCTCCACAGAGTTTGTGGGAGATTTAGTCCAGCCAGAATGCTCTGGATTTAGGTGACATGTACATGCCCTTTAGGCTGGCTATGATTCCTGTGATGTTTTGCTGGAATATTTCTGAGTCTTTCAGTTTTAGAGTTTCAGTCTTTGACAGATTGTCCTCTTAACATTGAATTCTTGACTGGATGGAGGAACACATTTTTCTTTTACGTTGCTGTTGCCTCCTTACTGAATTGGAATGAGGTACTTCTTGAAGAGTGTTCCCCAGGCTCCCAGATTAAAAAAAAAAAAAAAAACCAAAAAAACAAAAAACCCCACAACCACCCCCCAAAAAAAAAAAAAAGGTAACAAAACCAATACAGCCATTAAAAATAATCAAGCAAACACCAGTTTGCTGCCAGTCCTGAATTCTGCTTTTAGAGCAAATTATCAAGGTTGTCTTGGCATGGTCAGAGGTGTAAGACAAGTGGCAATGACTACGGAGTTGTTTCATGGCATGGCTCAAATCAGTCTTTATACCTATACTTCACAAAAATCTCCTAAAATTTGCCCAAAGAAAGCAGCACATGATGTCTCCAAGACAAGATGCTTGTATGTAAGAAGCGATGCTGCTGTCAAATGGTGTTGATAACAGACCTGCTGGTTAAAGCAAGGGAGATGAGCAGCCGCTTGATAAAGATGTAATGAGGGCTGTAGGGCTAGGGGGCTGTCCTGGGGTTAGTTGCATATTTTAAAAGCCAACAGCTCAGTGACACCTGACATTCTGCATAGAAAGTAACCCAGTCTGTGGGGAGTCCTGGTTTTATTCCGTTTGGAAATGACCTCTAGTCATGACCAAAACATTGGTTGTGTGAAGCTTCATATGTTTGTGAGAGTAAAGAGCAGATGCTACAGGGGAAGACATAATTTGCTGATGTGTACCAGTCAAGTGAATCTTCCCATTGGAGAGATGAATTTAGGATACAACCATGTTCCTTACTCTGTCCTACAAAGGCAGATGTCTGGCATCCTCTTCCTATTGTGTTGGCATTGCTTGCACAAGCACCCATTTGTTACCAAGGCCAGCTGGCTGGCCTTTGGGATCAGTGGTCCCAGAGCACAGCCTTGCTGCCTGAAATACCTGGAGAGGCAGCCAAGAGGCACTGGAGTCTGCATGCTTTGGCCTTGGCTGCCCAAGTCTTTAAAACCCAGAGAGAACATTTCCAAATTTAACTGGTATTTTGGATCTCTCATGAAGTATTTGAGTATTTGGAGCTGTACTGTTTGGGTGAAAAAAACTTGGGTTTGTTTTTCAGGTCAGTAAAAAGTATGGCCATTCTAAGGGCAAATGAATGTAATTCCCAGCTGGTTTGGTGTTTAGAGTTTTGAGGGCCATTTCTGTTTTCTACAGTGACAAAGGGTTTTAAGATCCTTTCCATGTCCCTTGAATTTTGTTGTGGCACCTAAATTTTCCTGCATTCAGTCAAACCAGGACGAGAGATGGTTCTGACCACCTATCTTCTCTCTGAAGCATGGAGGGGAGAAAGGTTTCCTTCATGCCCATTTCACAGTGACCATAAGGGAGCTAAGGTGAACCCATCTGTCCCTTAGAAAATGCTTCTGCAGTGAATGAGGACCAAGGGCACTTGCAGGGAAAGGAGATATGTCCAGGGACAATGTCTGAGCTGGCCTTTGAAAGCATCTCCTGGCTGATGGCACCAGCACTGGGCTCAGTGGCACAAAGGTGGCGGGCAGCAATCCAAGCTTGTCAGCTGCTGCATCTAGCAGGGAGGAATTGGGCTAGCACAAAGTCTGTCTGTCTTTCACCTTTGGGAAACATCCAGTGTTTGAATTCCAGCCCTATATACCAGGAGCACAAACATCAAATGAGATTTTAAACTGAAGGATTAGCCAGAGGCCTTAACTGGTCTCTGGTTATTCCATAAGTGCTGCTGTTGCTCCTGGCTTGCTGTTTACTCGTCTGCACCTGCAGTATTGAAAGCTGCACAGAAATCCTGTTCAGCCTGAGCCAAAAACTATAGCTAGGCTTTGTGTGTACTGAGGGCTTTATAAAGGTCATGAATTGAGCTTTTGTGCCAACCTTTTTGTGATTTACTTCTCATTGTTTCTCTTTCTCCAGGAATTCCTCCTCTGAATTGCCATCTGCCAGCACTTTTAACAGAGAGTTCTGTGTCGTAGATTTTCTGTTAGCACAAGTCTTACTGCCTCTGTGCATGAAAGCTGGACGACTGTGGAGGCATCCATGTGTTGCTATCTACTGAAGTCATGCTGAAGTTGACTTGGTTTTTGGAGGGGAAAGAACAACTAGCCCTCAATAGTCTGCAGCACTGGGTGTAATCTACTTGCCAAGACAGCAAGGAAACCCAGGGTGTGGGTGAGATTGTTGCTTCAAGCACAAAATTATTTGGTTTTACTATCAGTTTTGTGGTTTAGGTCTGAGGGGTTCATTCAGACTCATTCATGAGCCTTCTGTTACCAGTTCTGAGTATGTTTTTCACTGCTTTCAATCTAATGTCATGGAAAAGGATTAGGCACAAAAGACCAGTTGCAAAGATGCTTCTTGTGGTCACTCATTACCACTAGGGCTTGCTGCAGTGCTCAGACTTGCAGAATGCTGATACAATGGACTAACATGGTTCTCTCTCACTTTGGTGGCAAACACTATAAAATGTTCTCTTTAGGATTCTTTTGATTAGTAGTTATGGAGTTATGACATGTGCAGCCTTCATCTATGTGTCTTTCAAAATAGTCACACTGAGTATGGCACACTGTCAGCATTAGAAACTCTTCATAATTCTACTCTTAAAAGCAGCCGGCATCTCCTTCTGTAAAGCAGAGTGAGGAAGCTTCTTCTCTTGAAACTCAGCCAGGTTTTGGTTTAGGAGCTGTGATATACTGATTGTAAATAGGAGACAGCAGTTTCTACTGCTTGTGGTTTCTACCATGGCAGAAAAGAAAAGACAAGGCTGTACAAAGCAGGAATCCTGGTGAAGGATTAATTTGCCCATCTGTGGGACAAGTGTCTAAGTAATGGTTTAAGCTCCCTCTGGTATGAGTGAGTTACCTATGAGAAGGGACTTGATTTTTTCAAAATAACCAGCTTAGCCTAAATGCCTGATTTTAGTCATTTAGCATCGGGTAAGATGACCTTGATCTGCATATCTCTATTAAGATATGAGCTGTTGATTTTTTCCCCCAAGTTTCCATTCAAAAAAGTTTACATTACAAGATTCCAAAGGATATTGTAGCCAAAGCAGAAATAGAGGTGAGCTATGTCCACTCGCTTCTCCCTTCCTAATGCCAAAGCCCACTTTGTAGATTTAAGCCTGAGAAGGTTGGTGAATTTTGGGTTGTGCTGTACCCCAAGAAAATACTGACTGTCCATACATTTGAATACTGAAATGCAAGTCACATATTATTAAATAATGGCAGGTGTCTGCCCAAGGTAATCCTCAGGGAAAGTGTGTTGCATTCCTTGAATGTCAATAAAGCCCATTTTATGCATGGAGGTTTGATGAATAAATGGAACCTTGATTTTGTTCTGACAGGTGGCATCTCATGGTGCTTCTCCATGATGATCCAGATCCCTTTGCTCTTTTTATCTCCTGAGGTCCCTAAATTCCAGTTTGTCCCTAGTTTCCTTTTACAGACCTGTTTTGAGGCATGAGTTAATATGTGGGTGCCTCAGTTTCACTTCACAAAAAGTAGGCTGTGTCTCAGGAAGCCATGTTCAGCTCAGAGAAAGAACTTAATTTTGGAGGTGGTATTTATTAGGCTATCTAGTATCATAGAAAATTATAGAGGCCCCAAAAACCCCCCAAACCTGTAAATTAAAGGAGATCTATGAAGGCTTCTGCTGACGTTGCTAGGCTTGACCATGTATCCCTAAAATGAGCATGAGGAGCTACACACAGCTTTGAGATCCCCAGTTTTAAAATCAGTTTTAATAGGATGCAATAAGTAGATTATAAGAATATAATGCTTTATATTTTAAAAGATTAACTGTGACTGTTGAGACAAATTAAATGAAGCCTCAAAGACAAGACCATATTAAAGATGTGTTTCGTTCCTCAGGTTTGGTGTGGAATATTTGGCTGTTTCTCTTTCTCCCAGTTAACATTGCTTTATTCTTCTGGGGTAAAACTGAAGCTGAATCACAACATTGCTGGGTTCCCAAGATTACCCTGGAATTCCAAGTTGTAGCTGGCAGGGTTTTCCAAAACAATTTTTACATTATTTCCCCTTTACCATCATAGCTAAAACTCTTTTCACTTTCCAAGGTAGAGAACCTTTGTGGGCCTCAAGTTTTAATATATAATTCAACCTTCAAAGTCCAAAACAAGCATGCAGAAATCAAAAGGTTGCCATGAAGTAAGTTATTTGATTCTGCAAATAGCAGTGCAGTGGTTCTTCCATTGAAGAGGCTGTATTGCCTTTAGGATTTAAGGTAATCTAGATAGTCATTTGCTGGATATTGATAATTCAGCTACTGCCTCTCTGCAAAAAAGTAATTCACTAACTGCTGTATAACAATCTTCTCAGGAGTTTGTTCCCCAGCAGACTACATGTTTTCCCAGAGTGTTTTTTCTTTCAGATTTATGTATGTCATCTTTCATTTGTGTAAGACTCCCAAGAGTAAGTGACATTCTCGTGCTAAAGAGCAGTGTTTCTGCTTTAGATAGTCACAAACCCTCAAATCCTGAAAAGGCAGGAGCAGGGGGCTATACACACAGCTAGACCACTGAGCAGGCTTCTTCCTGTGCTTGCTGAGTAAGACTGGATGGGAGTGGAGAGAAAACATGGGGCTGACAGCTAGGCAAAGCCATCTGCCTCAGAAAATAAAATTCTGGGGTTAGCAATTATGATATCATCTACCTAAGACCCTATAACCAAGACCTGAATTTTACACATTAGAGTCTGAGGATTTCCAGCCTTATGAGAATTTTTATCTAAATGTTGTTTTCAAGTATTTCTATCCTAGATGTATCACTGTACATGTCAGATCGTGTCTTGATTCCAATTTTGCCAGCTATAATCTTGTTCCACAGGTTCAGGTGTAAGTGCTGGTCTTGCAGTGTGCAAGTTCACAACTCAAACAGGAGCTGGCTGTCATAACTTTGCCTCTTAGTCTGCAAGTCCAGCTAATCCTGGCCCTAAAGTGCTGGTTTTGCCACTCTTATCTTAAACCATTTCTTGAACATATTCTAGTGTCTGTAATCATAACTGTTGTTGTAGGGGCCCTGTGGGGCTCAAGTGAGGCCATGGCATAGGTAATAGACAGCATTATCTTTTTCCAAAACACACCTCCAGATTTTGTGTGATTTCTGGGAGGAACAGAAACCTGGACCTAGTAGTACATAGATCCAGAGACTGCAGCAATGGGTAGCACTGGAGTAAGTCTTGCAAAGAACAGTGTGGCATACCCCCAGCAATGCAAAGAATAGCTCCGTAAAAGCCCAGTGGACTCACTGTGGTACTGTGTTTAAAAAGGGTACCATGCATAAAAAGGCTTCATGTCGCTGCCTGAGACTGACATGTACCTTTGGTGTCCTGCATGGTCTGTGGAGAGACAGGAGAGACGTGTTCCTGCTGCCTCTCCTGTCTGAGGCGGGTGAATACATAGCAGAATTCATAGACATGCCAAGGTGGAGTCCTCAGCCACTTATAAATCATTGATGCTTTCTCAGTCCTGTGCTTCTCAGACTTCAATAATTTCATTGTTCTAGCTGAACAGGATTTTTACCTTGTTAAATTCAGGGAGTGCCACTAATGGCAGCAGTCTTTTATCCTATCCTTCTTATTTTCTGACAGATCCATAATGAATGATTAATCTCAGTGTGGTGCAAAGGGTTCAACTACCTGTTTCTTTTTTCCTGTAATAAAATATATGCTGTTTGACTGATTGTGAAGCATTTGTGTTTGGATTTTTTTCAATTTAATCTCTTTCATATTGTGAACCTACTTAAAAAGCTGTACTACAACTCTGGAAAATGTATTTTTCCCCTATTGTCCTTTTTGTTATTAAAGAACTGATTTCACTATTTTTAAAGCACATCAGTGTGTGGTCCTTTACCACCCATCCATGGTAAGACTCAAGTTTATTGATTTTAAATACCTATATTTCACTGGCCTTTGTGATTATTGTCAAAAATCAAAGGAGACAGAAACATCTCTAATACATCAACCCAGGTTGCCATGGAGGTATGACATTAAAAGCCAAATTTCCCATCTCTATTCATGGTCTAGAGCAGATTATCCAGGCATGTAAATTACTACAGCTCTGTGGGGCTGTGGTCTTCCGGAACAGCACACTTTCTGACATGGATGAATACTGGAATCATGTCCATACTTAAATAATTCAAGAGCATGGAAACTCTGGGTCCATTGATTTGTTCTTTTTCTTGAAGTTATTTAAAAAAAATAAAAGTCACTGTTCTTTTTGGGTTGAAATACTGAAAGCACAGTAAGATGCAAAATGTATGGAAACATCTTCATAAGAGGCCTGATTGTTGTTAGGCCATGAGGAGGTATCTTAATTTACTAACGTATCATTCATGTCAAAATAACCTTGTAATTTTGTCTTGTAAATTCAATACTTGCTATTTAATATTGCATAAACTGTATTGCTAGTTCTCAAGACCAGACTTACCATAATAGCTATATTCCAATATATACTTGCCTAGATAGTTTGAAAGTCTAGTGGATTTCTTGCAGCAATTTATCAAAGTCATTGCTGTCAGACTTGCTGCAGTGTGATTTGTAACAGATTAACTCTTCGGGTGACTAGAACATTACGAGTGGCCCTGAAATCCCAGTGAGTTGTGTAAACTGTAAATCTGCAGCTTGCTTGAATCTTTATGTCCTCAGGAAAGGAGACAAAGTGGTCACAGATTTTTAACTTGTTGGGTTACCTTCCTGGTACAGGGACTTGCTGGTGTGTTATTCTGCTTTTCTCCCTTGTTGAACTCCTGTCTTGTAAGCTGGTGGTACTTAAGGCCAGGAAATATGTGGCGATCTTTTTAATAATGGTGGTGTGAACTTCTGGTTGTAGCAACTCCCCTGCTGTCCAATAACTACCCTTGGCATTAATGGTGATTTTCAGAAACCTGCAGCTCATGAAATGCTGAGCTAACATACATTTTTCCATCACTTATGTTCAGATAGTACAGATGACCTCAGAGGTATCTACTCATTTTATGGGCACCCTAGCTCTGAAGTCATTAGTGGTTAATTTTCACTGCTGCTTGCTCTCAACAACATTAGTAGTGGCTTCATGAATTAGTAATGTGGTGCTTAAAGGTGAAAAGTAAAGACCTCATCAAATTCTGGATATTTGCATATACATTGCAGATAATTAACTATCTAAGAGGCAATACTTTTTTCCTCTCTCCCCCTCTGCTGTTAGGGTGTTCAGTAAGAGAATCCATTTAGTATCTCTTGCTGCTGAGGATTAACCTTTGTTTAATGCTGTCCGGCCCTATCTGGTGTATCACATGCTGCATTAACCCTCATTTGCAAAGCAGCTTTCTGGGTTCCATCGTGTTTACACTGGCAACATCCAAGAGGTAATTACAGAGCTCCTTTGAAAGAAATTAAGTGCTGCAGATGAAGTCTTTCCCAGTAAATCAGAAATCACATATCCAGTTCAGTTTAAGAACTCAGGGAGACCCTCCATTTCTTTTCCCACTGAAACTCTTCTCCACCAAATCAAAAGCAGTTCTTCAAAGCATTGAAGTGTATACTTAGCATTACAATCTTGAATTCAATAAGACACTTCTGCCTTTACTAATCAGACATGTCTTTAAACAAAGCACTTAAACACATGCTTAATTAGTTATTGAGACAAGAGGCAGGGTGCATATCCTCTGTTCCCATTTTAAAAAGGGAATCTTTTCCACAGGATATATGACCTCTTAAAGAAAGAAATGCAATTCTGACTTCAGTGATGTTGTCTTTTTCTTTTTCAATTGCATTCCAATTCAGTTTAGATAAAAATGATCTTTTAAGAGTAAGTCACAAGTTTAAATGCCTGTTTTGCCCAATCCCTTCTGAAACCCTGTTCAGACTTGCAGCGTCTTCAAAATAAATAATTGTGCCAGAAGTCACATTCATCAGGAAACTGTTTTTAGTATCACCTGCAGAAACCAAATCACAGATGTTTCAATCAAAGATGATTTTTTTTCAAGAAAGGCTTTAAATTGCCAGCTCTGCGGTATCACATGCTTGCTTGTAGTCTAGTGCCTTATCCTTAAAATTCACAGGGATTAGCTTCTTCTAGAATACAGAACTTATTAGAAAAATAAAAAATTCATATAAAACTCCATATAAAATATTTACAGAATACCAAAACCATTTAAAATAATATTTAAATTACTATAATTCTTAAAATCGTGTTCTAAATATTTTTTTCTGAAGTTTACCGTATAGTGGGGGTTGTGGATGGGGAGTGTGAAAAGTGCACTTTGTGTTATGTGTTTTTGGGGTTTTTTGAAGTTTTTCTCTTTATTAAGGACTGATACTCTGGTGTATGTGGGCACTACACAAATCATTACTTGAAAGAGGAACTGTGAGGGATTTTATCTCTTGCACATCTGAGCTGATTGCTTTAGGGACAGAATTGTGATGTTCTCCATCTGTCCAGTAACAGATACCAGAACACACACTATGTAGACTCCGTGGACATTATGGTCACAACTCACGGGTTCCAGTGTCATGGTGAAAATCACTTTTTGGTAACAAGAGCAATGCATTCTGAGTAAAACTGATTGTTCAAAGCTTCAGTGGAAACTGGTCCTGACCTGTGCTTATTTGTAACAGATGTTAGAGAGAAAATTCTCAGATGCAGGTACACGTTCACCTGACTGAACTTGTTGATATAGAGACTGAATCATATGTTCCTGAATGTGTAACAATGAAGTTCAGACTTGGTCACAGAGTAATTTAGGGCCACTCATTATCAGTGTTGAATGGACATCATGCATCATTTGGGAGAAATTCCACCTCTAATCATCTAGCTGTGTCTGTACTTTGAGCAAGAGCCATAGGGGGTTTGAATATCTTTTAGCTAGTTGAAACACTAGCCTGGAATAAAGCCTGCTGCAGACCTGGAGTGTAAACTCCGCTGAATGCAGAGGTATCTGTGTTCCTTCCTAGCTGCACTTCAAGACAATAGGAACAGAGGTCCACTGCTCTTCCAGAGATATATGGGTATTTTCATTGTTTTTGTTGTAAGTCATGCAAGCATCAGTCTGCATTATAGACAAATAATATTCCTGAAAGACGTTATTGGCTGGAAATGCTTCATACTTGAGTAGAAGTTGTCAAAATAACTTCACAGTTAAGAGAATGCTTAACTTAATTTTTTTTCTTCCAATTCATGTAGACATTTCTAAACTACTCTCCTGTTTGAAGCAGAAATAATTAATTTTTTCTCTTTATAATAGGAGAATGGGGTTCGCTTCCAGCCTAGTGATTCTGTAATTCTATTCCCCAGGATAGCTCTCAACTGCAGCTGCAGAGGTGGCTTACCATCGCTTTGTAAGAGGTTGCAAGATCTTCAGTCACCACTGTATCTGTGCCTCTTGCAACATATTTGGGAAGCAAAGGACGACCATTATCTTAAATAACTTATCTGGGATCACAGAGGACGTGAGTGGTGGAGCAGGACTTGAGTCCATGCCAGCACTGTAATCTCTCTGCCCTGTGACTGCCTATGCTTAAATGACTTTAGGGGCTGACAGCAAAACCTTTGGAATGCTGTTTTGCTGTAGAGGATTTGTCCATTGTCCAGTGCAATCCACCTACTTGTGCAAAATGCCCCAAAGCCGAAAATGTTCCTGATTGTAATCAATGTGGATGTAGGAAGTGCTGAAATCAATATACTGTCAGCACCTGTTTAATGGTAAGCAGGTGCTTAAATGTAGTGTTGCTCAGGAGAGAATGGTGATAAAAGCTGCTGGGATCTGGTGTTGTGTCTGGCAGCAAGAAATTTTAAAATTAGGAGGAATGTGTATTTTATTAGTTAGTAGATGAGGCTGTGCTGCAGTATCAGGGAATATGTTAAGTAATGCTCAACAAGCTGTCCAGCTCCTATCCCAACTCTGTGCTTGGATAATGAAATAAAAATTCAGTCTCATGAATTTTAGGTCTCTACCTTTAACATGAAACTCACTTGAACTGTTGTGAAGAGTGTTGGAGGTAGAGTAAAGAGAAAGGAATCTCAGCTCCAATCCTGTTTTTCAAAGGGATCCATCAGCACATAGTAAGTTTTTCAATCATATTCAAGTAGATGATCATTATCCAGCTTGCAGTAAACATCTGATTTGATCTAGACAATTGTGCATTGACTTGATGCTTAATCAGTGTGGACCTGACCTTTAAAAATGCAGTTTTAAGTCAGATGTTGTCCTCTTTCTAGTTTCTATTCCTCTGCAACAAGGCTACTCTTGACTTTGTTTGCTTGTCTAACTTTCATTGAAACAGTTTGCCAGAAATCAGAGCTGCTTTGCTCTGGCTTTAAATTCTGAAGCACGGTACAAAACTCTTACCAACTTAACTTTTATCACAACCCCCCCCCACCCCACTCCAAGAGACATTAGGATTTCTGTGATCCAGCTCCCTTACTAGGGATGCCATTTCCCAGCTATGAGGAAACCTGAAAGTGAATATTCATGGACTCAGATTTAGTTTGGAGGCAAAAGGCTTCCTGTCTGCAGCCTTTTGAGGCCTTTACTTATCAGCAAAGCTCTGCAGGGGAAGGCAAGGGTGGAATAACTGCCCCATCAAACATNTTTTTTTTTTTTTTAAGCCTTATCTAAAACAGCTTCAGGCTACTCAAAATTTTATAACCTTTCAAAACCTTACAAGCCAGCTGTAAAGCAAGAGCTCCTCTCGTTAAACAGCCAGCAAATCAAGGTGTGAAGCTAAGGACATGCAGTAGCAAGGGATACAAGAAATATGCCTTTTCTGCTGCATTTATCTTTAATAAGAGGATGCCTAAAAGCTTTAGCTTTCTTTTATCTTTCACAAAGATTTACCAGAACAAGTGGTACTAAGCCTTTAATGCTGTTGCTTTACATAAACCAAAATGTTAAATTTTGTTTCCATTTTCATTCATCCTGGCTTGAAAAACCTCTATGTAAAATAAGAGTCTATTATTTTTGAAATTTGTTTGGGATTTGGCGGTGGGAGGGTTGTTTGTTTTTCTTTTTGAAATGCCAAGAAATATTGATTATATCGCTGGAGTATCTTGAATTCTTTTTCAACTTCATAGTTGCCTTATGTAGCCACGTATCTTGGCATTTGACATGATTCTTTTTTTCTCCTTTCATCTTTGTGGAAATAATCAGTATTGCATTGTAACCAGCATCAGAGCTTCGTTGTCACAAATCTCCTATGCTTGTTCAATGAAATGCAAAATGCACAGCGTGGAACTTAAGCCTTTTTCTGACTCTAGGGTCTGTTCTTGCCAAAGTGAACTTGGCACCTTTTCCTTTGGCCTGTGGTTGTGTGGTAGTTCTGCAAGATCTGAGTCTTGAAGGTGGTGCACAGCTCCTGTAAGCAATTTGACAGACCCTTTTGTGCTGCTACAGGGCTATGGTAGGGCAAGGACAGTTGGCCAGAGAATGGGACTGGCCCACCCTGGGTTTGTGGTGTTTCTTTGGCATAAACTGGGACCAGTTACCATACACTCAATGGGAAGTACGTATATATCTCCACTCTTTTTCTACATTGTCTGCCATGGTCTTGGCTGGTGTCAAGACCAAGATCTATTGATTTTAATTAAGTGATGGTAACTTATGTTACTCAGATCTCAGTACGATAAAACTTCACTCTTAAGGCCAGTGCTTCCTATCTGTCTGCTACATGGCTTGTGAGATCTAAAACCCTGCAGTTTCCATTCCCAACCCCAGGTGCTATTTCTGGCACAAGCACACCAAAATGTTGCTTATTATTACATCATGCCTGTCCTCTTGACTCTGAAAACCAGTTTACTTGTGAGGATGTCTTGGTTTGAAAGACATGTGTCTGCTAGGGAGGGGCAGGACCCCCTTTGGGATGGAGAATTCAAATCCCCTCTCTCCAAATTATTATAATTTAGAAAATAAAGGGCTTTCAGGCAGAGGTATGGGGGTAAGAAAAACAGTCCTTTACTAGTGTATCTAACAAGGCAAATAAACAATAACAACTACAGCATTAATGATAAACAGAACCAAGAACCTTGAGGGGCTTTGGTTTCACAAAGCCCAGGGCAGTCTGATCTCTTGGGACTCTGAGAGCACCAGGCTGGAGCGGTGGAAAGTCCCGGGCTGGTGGATGAGATGTGTCAGAAGCTCTGTGGGTGGTGGCTGGAGTGGCAGGGATGTCCCAGCAGGGCAGGGCAGTGCAGGGCACACAGTGGTGGGAAGCCTCAAAGCAGCACCAAGGAACAGCAGTGGGACAGCAGGGCAGGAGGAGGGGAGCTCAGGGTTCCAGAGCACAGGAGCAGACGGTGGTCGATTTTCCAAGACCGGACAGGGGTGGGTACCAGAGAACTCCTGCAGCCAGCAGCAGCCTGGCTGTTCTCTCTCCGATGCCCAGAGCAAGAAACCAAAGATGCCTCCAACCCTTTCTTTTACTTCTCCCAAAACTTGTGTTATCTCCCCTCTCTGGGGGAAACTCCCAGAAACTCAAAAACAATAGATGTAGCCCAGTGCTGCCATCACCTTTGGTCACTTCTTTTGTTTTAGGCAAGTATCCAGTATTTAGTCTTCTAGCAACTTATGGGAAAAAATTCTGTAAGTGAAAAAGAAACAGATCTAGCCAACAGAGGATTAACCCAACTGGTTGTAGCCAGGCCACAGGAGTTTGTGCAGGAAGTGCTTTCTCCTACCCAGAAGCCACAGAAATACTACTGACTACATAAACTAGCCACGAAGAAAGATGCAGATTTTAATTTGTTTTTCTTTACTGGTGAGGAGAAAAGAAAAAAAAAGGAAAAGCACAACACAAAAAACAAATTAATTGGTCCTGCATTGCACAGAGAGAATGATTAATCTCCTGCATTCAGGAGCATCTGTCTACTACTTCTGCTTGAATTCCTCAAAAGGCTAAGAGTGTTTCTAATGGTCATTTAAATAATAAATGCCACCACACTCATTAAGGGTGTATCAGTCGTTCTTTTTCTGCTCTGGTGCTTGTTGTATTCTATTAATATTTATTGAATTCCAGGAAATTCATCCTGAGCTAGTGGTCCACATTTCTTTTCAAGGTCACCAAATATAAATATTTTATTTATCTAATTTAGAAAAACGACATTAGATGTGATGCAGCAAGCATGACAAGAGTAAGAATTAGTGGAAAGCTTCCCTCAGGAAATGTATCCAGGTACCAGTAATGGATAATTATAAGTCAAATAGCTTCTCTCCTAGCAGGTAATAAAGATACATAATGGCAATACAAGCCCTCACCTGAGGGTGTGCATATGGCACTAACAGTTAGTAGCACAATAGACTATTTCCTGTGAGAGCATGGAAACATCCAAATCTTTTTCTGGCATTGCACCCTAAATAAGCTGATTAGAATTTCACCTTCAAATTTTGACGTGGATATGCATGTGGGCTACGTGACAGATTTTCAGCAGCCCTTTGGGAATGAATATGCCTAAATTTGTCAGATGCTTGATTTTGTGTCATGTGCTGGCTAAAAAAATGTGTCATCATATGAGTGGCTAGAGGAGCTCATTTTGAGTATTGCATAGGTTTTCCTGCCCCTGACAGTCTACTGTTCTCCCTTCAGACAGGGCTGTATTGCCTGCTTGCTATACGAGTGTAGTCCTGGAGTGGAATTCTGTTTCTTTATCATCAATTATGGGATGAGGAGAAGGTTTTGATGATATCTTGTGCACTGAATGTTCCACACCATTTTCTGCTGCGTGCTTGACTTCTGCACTCTTGGACTCTGTCATCTTTGCATTCCTTGGAGATAAAAAATTCCTCTTATGCTTATCATTTTAAGCAAGCACCATCCTATCCTCTCCAAAAAGAAGGAAATATTACGTGAGGAGTACATTTCAGAAATTGATAATTACATTATCACAAATGCTGGCTATAAGAAAACAATGTTTCAAAAAGGAAAAAGCCAGTAGATTGTTTACCTCCTGAAAATGTTTACCAAAGAACAGTTCCCCCAAATTGAGTATTGAGCTGTCAAGACTCAAAGAAAACAAATGAAGTGGCATTTAATTTAATTGAATATTGTGCTTGTGGGTTTTTGTTTCTGTATTCAGTTTTTAGTACATTGTAGTTTTTTGCTATAGCTAAGGTTAAAATTAAATGTTTGCTGCTATTGTCCAGAAATATCACAGACAAAGCACAGGCTTCTAAAGAAATGGGCAGTGAAAAACTTTTGGGGTTTAGCAGTACTGGTTTTTAAATAATAGTAAGGGAAGGTGCAACAAGAGAATTTGTTACAGAAAGGAACAGCAGAAACTCTGGAGCTTTGATTTAACTGTTGTTGTGTGACCTGTCCTGCTTCCTGACTTTCCAGGTAAGTATTCCCAGGGCCTGTTGTACTGGGGGCTTGCTTGGCAAGGTTTTCCTAGTGGGTGGGCTACAAGGGCGGCTCCTGTGAGAATCTGTTGAAGCTTCCCCCATGTCGGACAGAGCCAATGCCAGCCAGCTCCAGGATGGACCTGCCAGCTGGCCAAGGCCAGGCCCACCAGCCACAGTGGTCACACCTCTGGGATAATGTATTTAGAAAGGGGGAGCAAAAACAACCCCTGCACAATGGCACCTGCAGCCAGGGGCACTGAGAATATATGATAAAAGGTCTGCAGACACCAGGTCAGGTTGGGGGGAGGGAAGCAGAAGGTGCTCCATGTGCCAGAGCAGAACCTGTGGAAAGGAACACAAAGTGCAGCAGTTGATGAAGAACTGCAGCCTGTGCAAAGGATTCATGTCAGAGATCCTGTGGTATGGCCCCCATGCTGGAGCAGGGAAAACAGTGTGAGGATTCCTACCTCAAAGGAGGAAGGAGCAGGGGAAGCAAGATGTTACAAACTGACCACAATCCCATTCCCTGCACTGCTGTGCCCCTACACTGCTGGGCAGGGAAGAGGTAGAGAAAATTTAGAGTAAAGTTAGGACTGAGAAGAAGGGAGGGGTGGAGGGAAGCTGTTTTTAGATTTGTTCTTATTTCTCATTATCCTACTCTGATTTTAATTGGTAATCAATTTCATTTTTTTCCCAAGCTGAGTTTGTTTTACCCATGCTGTTAATGGTGAATGATCTCTCTCTATCCTTATCTTGACCCAGGAGCTTTCATTATATTTTTCTCTACCTGTTCTAGCTGAGGAGAGAGAGTGATAAGAGCAGCTCTGGAGGGCACCTGACATACAGCCAAGGTCAACCCTACACACCTTTTCTGATCTATCAATCTGGAGATTTACACTCTGTCTCATTGTTGACATTACTGATATTGAGCTCTGAAAAGCAATACTAATTGGCAGCTCATTGGTAGTCTCAAGGCAAGGCCTTGAAGAGAACAGATATGGGGAATAAATCACTCCATCTGCCTTCTTGCAAAGTTTGCTTCACTCTGTAGGGAATAGGCCTAATCTCCTTCATCCTGGTTGAAACCATTTAAGATGGATGTGGGGAACAAAAAAGAGGAGAAACAAGGTCATTATGTAGTCAAAGGAACAAACAGAGCTCTGATAAATATCGAGCTGATTTGCTGAAATAAGTGTTAAAAGCATTGAAAGTCCTTATGACTCTAACTCTGAGCAGTAGTTATGGACAAGTGGCAACAGGGACACAAAATGCTGTGAGAAGACTGAAAACATTGAGGTAACAGGAGAAAATGAATGAAATGGAAAGAGCAGGTATCTCTGAACTGCATGTATAATGAAAACTTTAGATCAATGTCTGGAGAGCCTTTGTCATGAATAAAATAGATCCCTGTGTACAGAGACACAGGGTGGAAAGCATAAAGACACCTGAAAAATTACCATAAGTGTGACAAAACAGCTCAGTAAGCCCCTTAAAAGGGTAGGGAAGTGTGACAAGGAGCTGACCAACCTGTGTGACAAAGCAGGAGCAGGGCAGAGAAAGGAGTGCTCTGGGGACTGCCAGAAAAGCAAGCCAGGAGGGCAGAGCAGCAGTAGGTGGTTGAGTGGGTCTGAGCTGGAACCAGATCTGGACACAGGCCTGTTATTGCAGGCACTTCAGAGCATTAGGCTGGACAGGGAGGAGAAGCTTAATGGCTTTGGCAAACAGCAATGATAAGGCCTGGAGTTTATCACGTGCTTGAGCAGAACAGAAATATTTGTGGCACCACCATTCTTGCTCTTCTCTCCAATCACATCAGAAATTATGCATGCTACATTAATGTATATATCTTTGTGAAATGTACCACATCCTCCCCTTATTTCAAACCAACATGAAAACTATGCATCTAAAATATCTTTGGCATCAAGCTATGCAAGTTCTATCATGATAAGCTCCTAAGTAAATACTGAACATTGCTAATTAAGTGAAGTGTATAGTCCTTGATTTTTCAATTAACACACCCAACATATAGTAATGCCTTAACTATTTTTGTGCCTAAATATACTTGAAAAACATCTGCAAGTGTGGCAGTGAACTTTAAAAGGCAGGTGATTCTCTGTATTTTCAGTGGTAGGGTAATGGTGGATTTAACTGAAATTGAAGGGAGGCTCTCATGGAAATGTACCATAGTCTGAAAATCTTTGGCCTTAAATAATCTTGGTTCCTCCAATTACTTTCCATTTATTTTCACTTTACTGAGCCACTGCCAATAAATTACTTGCCCCTTAATCAGCCATGTGAGCAATTAGTCTGCAAGAGAATGTGTTGGCCTTCTGTAGATATTTCTGTCCAGAGAGGGATCAGCATTCTCTGCTGTGAGCTGTGGAGTACTCTGGCATTTGGTTCAAACCAGGCAGCTGCCCTTCCTCTGGAATTGCTGTGGAGGAGGCTGAACAACCTCATCATGAGATCAGTGTTTGATTGGTGAGGTGAATTGGAGCCTGGGCATGCCTGCTCTCACTGGGGACCAACAAGTAAATGCCTTAAACAGGTCACCTAACAAGGAGATGCAGGGCAGGAGGGCAGGGAGACGCCCATGGCTTTGCTGCTGTCTGGTCTCCTGAGTGCCTAATGACAGCCTGTCTTTTCCCATGGCAGCACTCCTAATGGCCATCCCCATGGAAACCTGCTTCAAAAAGGATGCACGGATACAAATGAGGCCTAATGGCTTAAATTGCTCAGTGGAGGAATTTTTCAGGAGTGCTTAGCATTAGAGCTTGTCAGGATTGTCTCAAATGTTTTTAATCAGAAAATGCTGGCTTATGGAAACAATAAGTTTGGGCATGTTTGCAGGAAGAGCTGCAAAATGTAAAAAACCTAAAAGTTCAGATTTAAGGTGTTTTCAGGCCAACTTGGGCTGACTGAAAAGTTTGTCTTGTAGCCTGAAATTAATTTTAAAATCATGTGTTATTTTGGTGATTTTTCTTTCAATTTCTGATCATATTTAGAGCAAATTCAAGTAATATTTTACTTGAGCAAAAACTGTGCATTTAGACTGTGCTTTTGTGTTTTTTAAATTTGAGTATTAATATCAATTTGATATGGAGAATATTTTTTGTATTTTATATTTTTTCATAGGCAGGTAAAATAACCTCCTATCTACCTCTATTGAATGCTTATCTAAATATGTTCCATTTTAATAAAGTGTGGGGGTTTTTTAGTTTTGGATGGTTTTTATTCTGTTTTTTGTTGTTGTTGGTTGGTTGGTTTTGTTTGGTTGATTTTTTGTTTGGTTGGTTTGGGGTTTTTCTTATTCCCCATGTGAGAAAATTATAGGAAAACTCTGAATGCCTTTGAAAAACCTTTCTTATATTTTGCAACAGAAATCTTACTATGTTTTGGGTTTTAATGTCAAAAAGTGTATTTCCTTTTAGCATGAGGGCTATGAAGTTGTGTTTACTTTGAAGGGGCCAGGGAAAGGGAGGCACAGGTCCACTGAAGTTGGTTTCTGCTGCTAAGAAATGTACAATGCTATTAAACCACAAAATTCAAGCCATAAACCAAAGTAATTGGGCTGAGAACTGCTCTAGCAGTTGGCTACTAATTCTGAAAAATAATCTACCACCTGTTTTTAAATCTCTAGGATTAAAGAAGGTTTAATATTTGAGGCAAGAGAAATTTATTGTTCCAGATGGAGCACAGTTTTTTTAAAAAGGTATGGTTGAAGATCAGTGCAGTAGTCCACCTCATTTAAAAAGGTATCTTGGTACAAACCACAGCACTCTTAATAGCAGCCTGTGGACAGAGATGTTTTCCACCTTCAGATTTTTTTTTCTCTATTTGGAAGTCATCACAGACGAGGTTATCAGAATTCTTTGATGGATACGCTGTACAATTGTCACTTCTTTTTTTTCACTGTGTATGTCATCAGATTTTAATAAGAGGCAATAATATTATTGTGCCACTAAGAATGTAATAAAAGAGATGTTTAATGAACAGGATAAACTGTTTCTGGAGAGGAAAATATGAAAATTCAAGTATTATTTTGTTTGGGTTCTGGTTTACTGACCATCCAGAAGAAGGAAATACTGGCAGTGAGAAACTTTCAGAAATCAGTGGTATGAAACTGATGAGAAGACAGGCTAAGGTAAATCTGTTAGTTGGAAAAACTAGAGCATATTGCTTGGAATACTTCTGCTCAGCAAAAAGCAGAAAATAGTTTTATGATAGACATATAATTTTTGTGGCAGAAGTGCTTTCAGGGAATATTTGCAGATTGGAGAGAAGGGAACGGGAGAATAGTTTCTGGTAGGGCTAGAAAAGGGGACAGTACTGTCAAACAGTCATTTGTTCAGGGCCTGGGAAACCTACAGGACCATAGAAATGTGGGTCCAGTCCTGGCCTGAGTCAGCCTGGGATATAAATTTGAGGCATTTGGTGGGAATAGGAGGAACTTGATTAGCATCATGCAGAGGTGTATGTTATCAAAGCAGGCATGTTGGTGTACAGTCAAGTTGCACACATGATGCTCTGGAGTTGATAAACCAGGATGTTAAGCAGGAGCCCCACAGTCACATGCAGTGCCTCATCCTTGGGGCAGATTTGGGGATATGTTAAGTGGAAATCCTATCCATACTGGATAGGATTTATTAAAAATCTTGTCTTGCTCCTGGTCAAGCTGTGTACTGAGACTTTTTTTCCAGCCCTGTTTCACTCACAGACTCCAAGTTTCCCATCTGGTTGCTCTCAGTCCCTGTTTTCTCCAGTTCAGATTCATCCAGCTGGGTGTGTTAAGACTGGAAATCCACAGTGACACAGATCACTGTATAATCATAGCAATCCTGCTCTTTCTGATG
Source organism: Cisticola juncidis (assembly GCA_013400215.1). Lineage (NCBI taxonomy): Eukaryota > Metazoa > Chordata > Aves > Passeriformes > Cisticolidae > Cisticola > Cisticola juncidis. Next base: position 398,291 of record VXBR01009209.1, on the reverse strand, counting down.
CTATTCCCTGGCACCTCCAGTGTGCCCAGACTGTTCAGCTTGCAGAGTCAGCAGAAGACTGAAGACTTACTTCATTTGCCTTTATGGGGATTTTGCTGCTTGTTTTTCAGCAAACTCAGCAGGCTGGGCACAGGGGACCTGTGGGACTTCCCAGTATGGGATGGCAGTAGGATCCCTAAAAATTCAGTCTGCTGTAAAGCCAGGGCCTTGGGTCTTTTTGTCAAAGAAGTGATCCCAGATTGTTGGATGAGTCCTACAGTAGCCAGAACAAGGCAAAAAACTTGTTGCCTTTTGTTCGGCTATAGCTTCTGTTGTAAGAAAACATAAGGCAATACAAACTAAGAACAAATCAAACAGTGATGCCATCTGTAATAGGTGTATGGAGTGGCCATTGATGTCTTTTGGAAAGCTTTATATAAAGCAGCTTGACCAGCAGAACCTCAGAGTACACATTTTGTACTGTTTTAAAGCATTGAATTTAAAGCATCTCATTTTTCACCACCAGCATTTTGCATTTCAGTGACAGTAAATATTCAAAAGCCTCAAGACATAAAGAATCCCCAGGGATGCTGTAGTTCTCCTTTGTTTTTCTTCAACAGAAACATGAACATTAGTATAGCTGATTAAGAAGAAATAGCTTTGTCTAAGTGAAATCATTAAAGCAAAGTTTACTGTTTATCAAAGTATTTTGGTTTTCTTTAAATTTTTCCAATAGAGAAGATTTTTTTCCTCCTTTCTCTTCTGCTTGAGTTGCTACTCCTACCCCTCCGTGGGAATAAATTCAGACAGGACTGACAACACCCCTATGTCTATTATGATTTCCTACTATAAAGAGTGTTTGTCATCTTCTAATGCTTTAAGGACTGTTGATGTTTTGAAGTGAGTTATGTCACTCAACAGAAGGTTTAGCAGATCAGCAATGATACTTGAGAAATTCAGTGGAAGGAAGTGTCTTTCAAGCTGTCTTTTTGTCTGGAGCACCTTCTGGCAGGCTATAAATGTTTACCAGTCTCAGTGGCTGATCCAGCTCATGATTTTGGTCTGCTGGATTATGGTGGGATGTCAGTGGGGCAGTGCAACAACTGTGCTTTTGTTCTGGACAGCCTGTGCAGTTTGCAGAGCTGGGTCCCACCCTGGCGTGCAGCCTTTCTGACAGCTGCTTTTGAAGTGGCTGCACACTCTCCCTTAGCAAGGCTGGTGGACACATCTGTGTACCAGCCCCCCAGGCTGCTGTAATTGTTCATCAAGTAATTCCCAAGACACCTGAAGGGAACTTTTGCATCAAGGAATTCTTGCAAGATTTTGAGGGAATTCAGAACAGCAGGTTTTAGGCAGTGACTGATGTACCAAGAGAATGGATAATGTTGTATTACGCAGAATATTCACAAATACTTACTTGCAGTAAGACTGATGCCACTATAGGAAATGCCCTGTGAATCAAAGCTGTAGTCACGGGCCATAATATTTCTGCTGCTCCAAAGGGAAAAAAATAGCCCATATTAGAAATATTTGGTGGACTTCTTATCAATACTTTGCCAAAGACCTACCATTTGCAGGTCTTCAACCAAATGTTTCAACCATACAACAGTATCTAGCAGTAGTATTTTGCCAGGTGCTAGTGTTCCACCATGTGTGCTAGACTCTGTCTAGCTATCAGTGTCTGAGAATCAAATCTCTTAGCACAAAATCTGCTGAGAGAAGGAATCCGTAGCTGTAGCACTGTGCATGGGAAAATCCCCAACTTATCCAGGATCTCTCTCCAGATCCAGTATTTCCTTAATTCTTCTTTTATTGTAGTGACAGTGCAATTCTTTGTGGATATGAATGTTATTTTTTAATCACTGAACTGAGAAACAATTATCAGCATTTCAGGTGGGCAAAAACAAATCCACTGACTTTGTCTTAGTCAACTGGTAAATGTTGACCTAGGCAAAGTGAGAAATGTCAAGAGTTTTCCTCATGAAGGAGCTGGACAGAGGGTAGAAAACAGGAAACAAAAAACCTGAGACAGTAATACACATGAATGTTTTTCTGCTGCATTTTATCCCTCAAAGGCCATTCTATTGTACACAACACAATAAAAATGTCTTCCATGTTTTCATCTTTTCATTTAATTCACAGGTAATTTCACAGGGGAGAAAAAAATCTCTCCTGAGTTCTTCAAATGAATAGTGATAGTGTGTGATAGAAATAATACTCAGGGAAAAAGCCAGCCACCGCCTGGAAGTTTTGCTTCCATAGTGGTGCAATTCAAGCTCCAAAGATTTGTCTGGAATCTTGGACAAAGCACTGATTTGAGTTTCAGAAATGTGGTATTTGAAGTCTCTGGTAAATGTTGTTGGGAACTTGGAAATTCCTTTTGTTCAAAATCACTAGCAATTCAGTGCCTGCATAGCCTAAATCTGACTCCAAAATATTCATGCCTGCATTCCTGACACAAGGAGTCAAATTTTTCGTTCTGAGTTTTATTGAGACCAGGAGGTCTTTGGGGGTGATGTCGTTGGGAGATCTTACACTCCTATAGTCAGACAGTCTGCACCAATGTGAATTAGGCTTATCAGTGCCTTTGATTTTCATATCTGGCATCTTTTAGCACCTATGTTTAAAATCTGGCTTCTCATTCATATCACGCCTCGTTCTGATATCCCAGACTAGTAAATTTCCACTACTTCCCTGGGATTACTTAGAATTATTTTGCAGGTATTGATAAATCAGAAGGGATTAATACCAATCCTGCAACTTGTCTTGACATGTGTGAGTACCTTGCCAAACCTACTATGGGTCAGTTACTGGCCTCAACCAATGAGGAAAGGTAGATCCAGAGGGTTTTTGTCCTTCCCAGTCAAAATGGACATAGTTTTAATCTCATTCATGCTGCTCTTAAGGTGAGGTGTATGTATGTGGGTGGAGCTGGCTGAACTTCAGCTTCCACAGTAATAGACCTTTCTTTGGCAGAAAGAGGATGCGAATTGTTGGTTTGGGTGTTTTTTTGTTTTTTTTTTTTTTTTTGTGGCAGATGCTTCAACCAAATATCCTGGAATCAAACCAACATTTAGCGAGTAACTTGAATCCCAGCTTTATGCACTTCATGGGCATTGCGCACGAGGAGGTAATGCCTCAGTAGGCATAGAAGCTTAGAACAAAAAGAAAGGGAATAAAAAATCACAAATCAACAAACTCAATTGTATTAAACAAGCTGCCCAGGGATGCTTTCCTCTGGCAAAAAAACCCTATTCAGATGCAAAGCTACCATAATGATTTTATAAAATAAACCAACTGTAGGTGGATCATAGTTTTGTAACAAACAGTCAGGATCCTGAGCTCCATTTCAAATATCTCCTTGTCATATCATTGGTCCTGGAAGGGATCATCATTGCTGTTCAATTAAACTGAATTTGGTATGACAGAACCTTACCAAATACTGGCCTCTGAGGGGGTTGTTCTTGCTAAAATTTGAATAACATGCTGTAATGAATGATAGTGTTTTAAATTAGTGAGGATACTAAAAGAAGTAAAAATAGACAGGACGCTGTGAGATTTCCCAGCAACTGACATGTTTGGCCTATTGTTATATAGCTGAGTTAATTTGAAAAGACATATGAGTTTCTGGGAGTTTCAAATGCAAATATGCCAAGTAAATGAAATACGTGGGTGTGAGCTTTGCAGTGTGTTTTGTTTAGTCAAAATCAGAAAATTTTGCATTTTTTTTTAACTTGTGTCTAGGAGAGTGCTGAATTTAGACTCCCCATGACTACACTCTTCACGTGACTTTTTAATCCCTTATTATAGCTTTGTTCTAGCATCAAAATTAATGCAACCAATTAAATACAGGGTGATATAGGGGGTTATTGCTTTTGCCAGTCTCAGGTGGGGTAACCAACCTCCAAAGGGAGCCCTGGTTGTTGCTGTAGCTAGAAGGTCCACAGTGGTTTGCAGGGAACTGCTGCAAGAGTGAGAACATCCCAAGGATTCTTTCAGTCTGGGAACCAAAAGTTCCCTGCTCTGGAACCTTAAACATCTGATTCCTGGCATCTCAGCCTTGAAGCTCCAAATTTCTGGCACAGGATATAGTAAGTGACTACACTGTCTCTGGCATTCACGTAATGCAGTATCAGGAATTGGTAACAGATACGGAGACTCCTGTGAAACCAACCAGTGTTTTTCTCATGTGTTCTGTTTCTGCAGGAAAAGCAGTGTGTTAGTTTCTTAGTGGCACAGATCATTTGGATGCACTTGAGTCTGTTCACACATATGACATAAGAGATGGCCTATATTTTCTCCAGCCTGTTTTCTTGTTTTCTGATGTTTTTATTACCTCAGTTTGTTTCTCCTTTTTCTGAGGGTGAAGCTCTGGGACAGTTCTCACTCAGGACAGCTGGAGGCAAGGCATTGTTATTTATGCTTTGCATCTCAATTAAAACTCTACATGGTGAACTAAAGTTAACAGCAAAGCTACTTGGCTTTGTCCTGGCTCTGCCATTCCCCATTTTTTCACAATAATTTCCCTACCAATTAGATACCATAGTCTCTGTCAGTGACAGCTCATAACAAAGCCTATATTGGAACGTCTCTTAATTGAGCATCCTTTAGCTCTTTCTTTTTAATTTCTTAGCTGCTTTAATACTGTCTTAATAATGGTTTTCTCTGAAGACTTCTTTTCAAATAAATTGCTGTTGAAATGATCATAACATAGCTTTTCTCTTCTTTTTTTCTTAATACACAGAATTATCTCAATTGGCATTAAGTTCAGGGAGTCAAAAGGTCAAATGTACCTTTATAAATCTGAGATGACTTCGCTGAAGCCATTGAATTTATAGTCTTTTAACAGAGAGCTCAAGTTGACCCCAGAGCCCACAAAATTAGCTCTAATGGGAAATTTAGAATTTTCTGGTGCACTGAATACGATGACACATTGTTAGGATTATTCGAGGATGGAAAACAAATGTTTGCTGTACCATAGCATTCCACTCTCCTCTGTATTCGTGTCTGCTCTGTTGGGATGGTGAATGACAGTGAGTGAAATTGAAGGCAATTGCGTTAATAACCACTAATTGAATTCCAAACATCACTTTTGCTGGGAGGATTTTTCTTTCCTCTTTCAAGTAGAGATGTTGTCCAAGGTTTGGGTTGATTTTGTTATTTGTTCTTTCGGTATTAGTCTTCTTAAGGGCTTCTCTGTGGCTGTAGCATTGGCCAGTGGCTTCTTACCATCACAGTCGCTTCCCATAATGTTACCCCAGTGATTACTTGGGAGCAGCAATAATTAACAGTAAGGCCCCAGATTATTAACACAGGATGCAACAAGAGAGGAGTAGTGTTTTGTGGAGTCCTTGAACCTGCACAGTGATTCTCAGCATGGCAGTACCTCATCTTGCACTCAGATTTTTTCATTAGGTTTTTGCATTCAGACTGCAATTTAATAGCTGCAAATGACTGACTTCATGTGTCTTGGTCTTGCAGGTTTCCAGATAAAACCACTTTCTTTTTGCTTGTTAGCTTCCTTAAAAATAGATTTCGGTACTTGCAGTGCCCCATCTCCTATTTGTTTGTTTACAATATCAATTACTTCCTTGTTCTACCTTGTCTCAGTGCTGTGTGTTTGTTTGCCCTCTTCTATCAATGATAATCAAGAGTCCGATCAAATCTGCATCTCTTTGTCTTGACTCTGAAGTGCTTGCTGATTAAAGTGGGAGAGATAATAGAATGCGGTAGAAAGAATATACATTTAGTGAGTTCTGTATACAACGTGGTGTGTTAAATTTCAAACATGCTTTTCTTCCATTTCCTGCTGTCTCCCCTTTATCCATTCATGCCTGTTTTCTGAGCCCCCTGCGGAGAAATGTTGGCCTTGGCAGGACTGAGGAAGTCAAAATCGCAGACCTGCCTCTGCCAAGGTCTTGCTGAATCCCTTCTTCCTGCCATGTTGACTGAAGTTCTGGGATGGTAATCCCTCCTGCCAGATTTATGTCATATTGTTGTATGTGATGAGAGCACTCAGCCAGTGCAGCTTATCTGGATGCCTGTGTTGGCAACCTGCTCCTCTTTGCACCAGGCTGAGGGCTGCCCTACCATGAGGGACAGCACTGGTTCTGTGCTAATCTGTATCTGTCATTCCAGACATCAAAGGGTGCAGGTAAACTGGGAATTCCACAAGCAGACCTGCCTGCTGGTGGGTAGGACATATTGGCACCTAGCATATACTAGAGAGGTATCCAAGCTACTATAATTCATTGAAGAACATGTATGAGAGATGAAGGCAGTCTAGAGCCAAACCTTTGGTTTTTTCAGTGTCCTGAACACAACTGGGCCACAGCCAAATGAAATATTAAACTCTACTATTACAAAGCAACCTCAGACACACCTTGACCTGCTTGGTAGGGCAAATGCTGCCTATGTTGTATACATGTCAAACCACATCCCATAGCAGCAGCATCCATGTCACCAGTTCAGTGATAACCGTGTTGTAGTAATCTGCAAATATTTAAATTATGCACAATTGGCTTGTCAGTTTTGTCACATATGTTTATATGCAAACAGATCTTATGACTAGCGCTTCCAAAAGTAACTAGAAATGTGTCAGTGCTGAACACTCAGAAGGTTTTATTGCTTGGGCCTGACCTGAATGTTAATGGTGTTTTTCCTTAGATGAGCATTAAATCTCTTCTGCTTCTGGAGACCAACATCAAAATTCAAATATTTAATTTGCTCATTGACATTTATTAAAATAGCTTTGTGCTTGAATATCAAGTTAAGGCAGTGGTAGCTAATTTCGTTAGTCTAGATGACGTTGGAAGTAAATTTAAAACTGATTGAGAAGCATTTAATACTCACTAAGAAAGGGAGGGAAGAAAAGGTCAACAGTATAAAATGTTGACATCTGCGAACAGCAGAATTTTGAATTTGGCTTTTGAAGTAACTGAATGAAGCCTCAAAACCAATTGCAATAGGGATATTTCAAAGTATTAGGAGAGATTCTTCTACTGCTTCCCAAGATAGGCCTTAGTGTCCTAATGAAACAGAGATGACCTCAGACCATTTACGTGTAAATCTTACTCTCTAGGCTGAAAAATCTTGTGTTGGGTAGTAAATGTGGATTCAGCAATGTTCTGTCAGTATTTTGCTTTATAGAACCATAAAATCATTCCGTTTAGAAAAGACCTCTAAGATCATTGAGTCCAAGCTTTGACCAAGCCATGAAAACTGCTGTCCTGATTGCTCACACTCTCCAGAGCCACTTAAATCTCCCCCAAGTACTTTGGCACTGCTATGACCTTATCAGCCCCTCTGGTGAAAGCTGCTCTGTCCTGCCAGATCTCTCCACTCTCACTTGATTTCCCTGAGTCCAGGAACCTCCCTCCAGCTCTTTCAGGAGTTTTGCTCCAGAATTTAGCACAGTCACCATTGCAAATGCTGCTTTCATCACGTACCTCACTGGCTGAGGAGAAAGTTGCTAATTTAAATATTGTTATTTAAGTGAGAATATATATATATATCTATATGCACACATGTTGTGAAAAGTCCTTATTTTGAATGATATTAAGTACGTGAGGCCCCTTAATATGAGGAAAAGCATATATAAGTATAGATTAAAGGAAAGACTGCATTTTTCAGCTGAATTGAAAATACAGGAAGGAGGGACAAGAATACTTGGCCTCTTGAATAACCTTTTCAAGTAGCTGGCTGGTCTCCTATTAATAACTGGCTTGTTGTGTATAATTCCAGTTTTACACCACTTGCTTACATGATAGCTTGTACGTTGGCCTGGAATATTGAATTGTGAATTTATTGTTGAACTCCTTTTCATTGTGAAACCATGCAGCTGTAACTGAGAGAAATATGTTTAATCCCCTGGGGTGGGGATCAGCTAGAGGCATGTAAATACACAGGATTATTTTTTCTCTTTTTAAGAAAAGTTTCTGTATATTTATGGATCAGTAGATTGGAACATATTTATTCAGTAAACAAAGAAGAGCTAGTCCTTTTAACAGAGCGAGGTTTGCTTTGAGGGTTTCTGTTTTTGTCCTGTTTCATTGCATTTCTCTAGAAACCCTTATTTTGGACATCTCTGAGGGGCTGTTGTTGTTTCTTTAATCTTGGCTATCATGCTGAGCTAGCAATGACCTCCTGAAGAGAAGGTTAATGTTAAGTAAAACTTCCCTAACTTAAAATACAGCTGTCAGCTCCTGTGCACAGGGGCCCAGTGACTAACATCTGTTTGAACAAAGCTGGTTGTTTACCTAGGATAAACTGCTCTGAATTGTCAGTGGAGTGTCCTGCAAAAAGTCTGAAAATTCATAAAACTTCTCAGACTGAGAGTCAGTTTGAATTAACCCCAAGTGGAGTTTCACACTTGAAATTCTTTCCTGGGTGCTCTATTTCAGGAATGTGTGAGAGGTACCATATGGTCATATCAAAGAATGTAGATGAGGACATTGCTTGTGACAATTATTTTGTCAAATGCCTATCCTAGGAAAAGGAGACCATCCTATTCTGCAGGCACTGAAAGCAGACATCAGTCCCAGAGCATTGTGTGAATGACATCTGTTGGCTGGGTTGTGGCAGACATGGCTTTTCTCTGCCACTTGGAATTCTGTGTGCAAAGCTTGGGATCAGAAGGAACTTGTGTTGATAGCATTGTTTTGATAAAAATGCCTTGAAGCCTTTTAAGTAACTTTATAGATAAGTAAGGCTTTCAAGAGAGTAATTTGCTTTTCATTTGTTTGTTTTGCAGTATGTGGCTATGTATATATTATTGTCTGTCTCCTACCCTCAGTCTATCTGAAGGAAAATAAAAAATTTGATTAGGCTTTTTTTTTTTAAACATAATATTGAAAGAAAATGATGGAGTAGTAGTGATTGCATACCAACAGTCTCATTCAAGAATAGGAATTTGGATGAACACCCAGTTGCCCTCCAAGTACAGTTTTCCTCTACTCTAGTACTCAGCTTCTCTGAGAAGTGATGCTTGCAGCTAATTTAGAGAATACCTTCAGCAGCAGCTTTTCATCCACTGTTTGAGGAACATGCCTTTCTGCAATCTGGAAAGACCATTTGTAGGAAAGAGCTGAGTCTTGGAACTCTTGTAGTCTTTGAACTGAGTCCAAGGAATGTCAGTCTTCCTAGGCCCTTTGTGCTGAGGCCTCTCTTCACAGCCACTAGAAAACAACTGAAAGAAACTGCTTTATTATAGCACACACTCTTTAGGAGATCTAGAGCTGTTGAGGAGAATCCCCATCCTAAACCTTGCTGCATTCAGTTTTATAGCTGTGGAAGTCATTTACAGAAGCTTCTGGAGCATTTGAATTTCCTATGCCAGGTAGGAATGGCTCTGGTGTGCTAGGGCTCGCAGTAGCCTGCTGCATACTCAAATGTGTTGAATAGGTGGTTCTGTGGTAAGGATGTAAGATTGATCAGCTTGTGCTGAAGGAGTTAAAAATCATCCCTGAAATCAGGATTTCCAGGTTTCCCATGCTCAGTTCTAGTTGGCAAAGTGTGTGCACATACATGTGTTTGCAGTTGAATATATTATGGCTTTTCTTCGCACAGATGTTGGTTTGGAACTAGGAAAATAATTATATTAATGTTTTGTTTATAGCTCTATCTGGGTTGTCAGAAAATGAAGCAATTCTAGTTTGAAGCTAAATGGAATCTGTCTGTCCTGTCCTCATGACACCATCACACTCTGTGACCTTTCAAACAGAATCTCTATGTGAACACTCGTCTCTACTTTCTTCTCTCTTAGCTGAATTTTGAGGTCTTGGATTTAGGGATAGTCTATGGGTTTAGCTCTTAATTTTGAGTGCACTCTGAAGTGAACTGTTCGTTTTTTCTTGAGCATTGAAGCTCATGAATTTTCTAGCCAACTTCAGGAGGTAGTTTCACAGGTATTAACAATTTGTCAAGAAAACTCTTTGTTTACAGCGAGTTGTTAACCTGACAGTGGGTGCATGAAGAATCAGTGTTAACTTCTTGAGGTAGTACAACTGTTCTGATCATTCAGGGCAAAGTTCTCCCACAAAGGAAGGACTGTCCCTTGGATGACTTGTCCCTGGGACAGGTACCTTCCCTCGGTTTCTGTTTTGAATAACAAGTCACTAAAAGCAAATCAAAAGAAGAAAAGTCCAGCCTGCATTGTTAAATACTGAAGGTGTTTTGAGCCCAAATCAATTGTTAAAAGTTAGATATCCTATTTTCAAATGCAAAAGCAAAAATGAATATTTGATTATTATGAAATGTTTAACACTGAGGGGCCATTCACTATAGGAAGGTGTTGGTTCCAGAGGCTGTGAGGGAAGAAGCATCACAGTAGTATTTTTTTTTTAAAGTAATTTTAGATTATAAGTGTGAAGATTTTCTTGCCCATCTCTATTTCAGGGTGGGTGTGTTATCTTGGTCCTCTGTAACTGGGAGAAGGACTCATCAATAAAGAGTTCAGAAAGCAGCTTCTAGTGATCTTGAGATCAGACACATGTAAAACAAGATTTATCTCTTGATAGCTTGTGATACATGGTGAAAGCAAGCCTTTTCAAGTTATTTCTGGCTCCTCCTTTTCTCCTGTTTCCTTGCAGTTTCTCCAGCCATGTCAGGGCTTAGAATTACCCAATCTTTCTTCACCCAAATACTTGCATTTTTTCCAGGGACTGGCACAGCTAGGAGCTAATGCTGTTTGTATTTGATGTAATAGAGATACAGAGTTGAAAGACCTGACATTTCTGCCAGGTGGGTGTAAACCTTCTCGCTATCTATCTTTGCAGCTGTATGTAAATGCCAGACTAGCTGGGGAAGGAGACTCGCTCATTTTTATGGTCCATTGTTATGGGTTTATCAGCTCTAGTAAGAGAAGGAAAATCCACTAGAACCAAGTGCTTTCATGAATGCTATACAAAATCTTGGCATCACATCTCCACTGTTAATTAAACTCTCATGATTGTGACCAACTCCTTTGCCTTTGGGACAAAATTGAAGAATGTAGGCTTAAACATGAGCTAAACCCTTCTTATAAACAACAAGAAAGTCCTAGAGCCATGGAAAGTGAGTCCTATGTCTACTGAAAAATACTTTTAGTAGCATAGTTTCAGTTCTTGTGTAACTTGTCTGCCATTCAGAATATCTCCCATGTTATCATCTTAATTCTCTGATGAGAACTGCTGCCTGTGAACTCAAGGGGATCATCCCATCTGACTGATGCTATTGTATTGCACACATCTCTGTGGCTGTAGAGAGGCCTTTGAGTTTGTGGGGAGAAGGTGATTTGTATATGCTTCGTTTGTGTTCTTGCAATAGCTGTGCTCTGCCAATTATGCTATAAATAAACTGGTTTGTAGGGAGGTACTACATGGTATATTCCTGGCTGTCTTCTGCAGTGGGAACCATGTAGGTACAGTGTTGGAGCATTTCAGGGATTACTGCTTGTTTCACAAGCTGATCAGGGAAAATTGTCGACATACCTGCATGCCCATGGAACTCGGATTATGCAGCAGTAAAGTGGATTTCATGGCTTCAAACCCCCATGCCCTGGTTTGGAAACTCATTGTCGTCTCTTTGATCTTTGCCAATGGCACAATCAAGGGCCTGATGGATTTTTTACCAGGAATCAGCTGTCATATATTGGAATGTCGAGCTCTGCTCTATTCATCTTCTTTAAACTTCTACATTCAACTNAAAAAAAAAAAAAAAATCCATAATCAAACCAAACCAAAGTTTGCAGTACAGATAAACTTTATTTGACTCCAAGAGTAATGAGTAAGGATTTTAAGATCCACCTCGGCCAGTAAGGAGTCTGGAGGAGAAGATTTGTAAATGAAGAATGCAGAAAATGACTGAAGGGATAAATGAAAGCAAAGAAGTGGGTAGGACGCTTGGGAAACCCTACTGTATTCCCAGTCATCTTTCCATGCTAGCCCATGGCTTGTGTTTCAACCACAACCTGAAATTAAAAAGCAATTTTTAAAGACATCCTTCAGTCTAATAGGACTCTTCAGTTGAATTTAGACTCCTCAGTGATTTCCATAAATGGATATGAAGATCCTTAAGCAAGTAGATGATTTGGAAAATTGTACTGTGTGTGTCTTACTGACACTTAGGAAACAAAATACTGGTTGCTTCTTCATGACTTCAACATGTGCACTACTGAGAACTTTAAAGAGCAATACCCTTTCCTGAGAAGCGGCAACACTTGACAACACATTTCAATTTTGTGAAAGTGAATGTGACATGGAATGTGAAGGGCCAAATAAAGGAAATGACCCTTCTTTTTAAGAATATGTGAGACTTGGCTTTGAGATAGTGAAAGTAACCTACAATACAGATCATCCATTCCCTCCTATCAATGGAAGAGACCCCTCTGGAAGCTCTTCATACCCTATGGAGAGATGGGAGACAGTGTGGTGACACATCACTTTTCAGTTCCTACAGAAAATCTGGAACACAGAACCATCTCCTCTAGTGTCCTTCAGCTCTTTCCTAATCAGCTCTATTCTTAATCAAAGCTGTTGTCCAAGTCTGGCCCCTTAACAGAGGCTGGCTGTCCCTTATAATTTTTCTTCCATTTAATCATTCCATGTCTTAAATACTCTGGTAATGTACCTACCTTTCTTTTTTCCTGTTTCTGTTTTTATGTTTCAGTTTTTTCCCCCCCCCCAGTCTCTCAGGATGTTTCCCCCCAACCCCAAAGCCAATCACAAAAATGGGAAAAGTAATCCTGGAATTAATAAACCTTTTTGTTTAACTGACTGACTTTGTTGAGACACTTCTTTCTTTCTTCAACAGAAAACTGACACAGTTACCATTTTCTAAGTGCATGAATTATTTTTTGTGTTACCTCAAACATTTCTTTCTATTATGGAATGGCAAGTAGTTTTTCACTTTAGAAGCAACTTGTAAGCCATTAACAAATGGAAGGTTTCATCTTATATCAGCAATGAAAAGGTAGCAAAAATTCCACTAGAAGCAAATGTGTGTGTGCTCATGCACATATGTGTCTATTAATAGATGGTGAACAGAGGATGAGTTAACTCGTAGAAGATGATGATTGCCAGGCTCTCAAGTAGCTGGTATCTAGTTCTTTAGTCCTGATTTTTTTTTTTCTTTTTTTAATCTGTTCCCTATGAGAGAAGCTCAGGCAATTATATGGTTAGACAATTCTTTCAATAATTTTAAAATCTATCAGAAAAACGGATAGTTAAGGCCTTGTGTTCTTATGGGATTCCTGAAAACTGGTGGATGGAAGAGGTGAGTTATGCAGATTAATGCCCTTACTGCAGACATTAAATTAACTAAATTTAGTCCTTAAATCTTGTTAGACAATAACCAGCTCTGTTGATGACTTCCTTGTACTGAGTAGTGTTATATGCATGAGTTTTGCTCTAGATTAGCCACAGCATACAATAACTTCTTCCAGAGTACTTTGTCCAAGAGAAAAAGAGGTATAGGGAATTGCATGAGTTAGTGTCCTGGAACACCCATGTTTTGGGTTTAAGAAACCCACATACATTGGTTTTATTGCTCACAGAACAACTTGTCTGGGTTGTGTTTTGTTTTCCATGCACCTTCAACAAACATTAAATTATTACAACAGTATCTAACAGTTCTGAAAGGTATTATTGGAACCTACCCACAGGAGACTTGGCTTGTGGTTTTACCAGTTCAAATGTGGATTCTAGTATTATAGCATAAAATGTAGTGTGTACTGAGTGCACCAAATTCAACTCTGGGGTGAAACCTTTTATTTTTCCAAATGATTGAATATCCTAGAATAAAGTTGCAAAGTCTTAATATGGAGGTAGAATATGGCACTTTTAGGTGAGTTACAGATCCTTGCATTGAAGAGCAAATCAACAGCTGGTGAAATTGTTAAGTGGATGTAAAATATAGGGTGAATTACTGGGTTGTTTGTTGTTAGCAAGGTCATCATGTAAAAGATGCATTTTCCTTGGGCTCTAAGAGAAATCAGTCACCCCATTATTCTAAGAGTTCAATAAGGTGCTATCAAGATGCATCAGCTTCTTTTCGTTGGCACAACAATAAACCTGAGCACATTTCAGAGGTATTTTGCCTTGCATTGGGGAGAAATTCTCTATGCAGAAGTTAAGTTTTGTGGGTGTGGGATTTAGCCAGCGTAACCCAACTGAACAACTTGGGGAGGAGGCAGGGTGTCTTAGTGAGAATTTTTCATTCATGCCCCTGGGTTTACTGTATATTCTATTTACCTGTAACTGTGGCATCTTCTACAAAACATTTGGCTTCTTTCTTGAGATGTGCTTTGGGGCATTTCCATATTCTAAATATCTTAGTTTGCTGCTTCTCTTATTCAGTGGAGTATTTGGTTTCCTTGATATGTTTTTTTCACTGATAGTAAAAGCAAGTTGTGCCACTGCCTTGAAATCTTACTCCCTCTGTTTTATGAAGTGCTAAGTCTATTCCTAGAAGCATTAATAATGTATGCACTTTGCAATTTCACTATTCAATTACTGAAGATGCCTGGTACGTGAGAACCTATTTAAATTGATAAGGCAAAGCTAGATGAATAGGATTATCTGTTTCCTAGGCATACTGAATACAATGGTATATAAATCTTATACCTGCAATGCTCTTTATGAAAATGTCTCAGAACATGCATTAGTTCCCACTTGAATCGGTATTAAACAGAATAGAATTCTTAAATTTAGAAGGGTATTAAAAGTTAGATAAGGTCCTGTTGAATGTTGGGGTTGCCAAGACCCTTTCGACAGAGCTGAGCATAGGATATGAAAAATATTGTCTTGGGTTGAAAAATGTAACCAAAAATGTGTATTCTATTTTCATCTGTTGAAACCCATTGGGAGATATTGTTCTTCTCTCCTGCACCATCCATCCTATTCCTGCACCCACCTGCCTCAGAGGGACATCACCTGTGAATGGGCCATTTAAGGCCTCTCACATGACTGATAACATGACCTCATTCCATTGTGGGATGCTTCATCCAGAGGGAGGAGCCAAAGCCTTTCCACCGGGATAAAACCAGCAAACCCAAACACTAATGCAGCTGGTTTTCTACTGAATCCTTAGAGGAAAGACCAGACCCATCTTGTCAGCACTGGACCCTTTTCTTTTCTCTACAGAATCATCTCTACTCCACAGAACAACATCTGTTACTCTAGGAGGACTTATTTGGACTGCTTCCAACCCTGACAACAGGGTGCCAGGTCGTATCTCTGACTCTGTCAGGGTTTTCTAGGACTTTTGTTTGTTTGCATTTGTTTGTTTTTTGTACTACTGCATTTGTATCTTTTTAATATTCCTAGTAAACAACTGTTATTCCTATTCCCATATTTTTGCTTGAAAGCTCCTAATTGGAAAATTGTAATAATTTGGAGGGAGGGGGTTTTTACATTCTTCATTCCAAGAGAAACTCCAGTTTTCCCAGACAGATACCTGTCTTTCCAAACCAAGACAAACATCATAGAAAAATGCAAAAGATTGGAAAGTTTCTCATTCTATGTTGGATTTTTTTCTGCAAAACTAGAATGCAAACCAATTTGGTGAATCATGTCACACATTATACTGACCTCTGGATCTGCAGAGAACCCCAACTTGAAGAGCAGAACTTCTCACATACTTCACTTGGCTTAAGAGAAGTGTGCTAATGAATCATCAGCAAAACTTCTCTAGCCCAAGGGCATTCATCAGAGACTCCACAGCTATGTCCTCATCTGCTTTTGCTGAAGCACAGCAGGAAAGTGCTGACAGGATCAGAGCTTGAGGAACAGTGCTGCAGGGCCTGAGCTTGTGTTTATGTTACTCCAGACTTCCTTTTTTTTTTTTTTTTTTTTTTTTTAAGTAACAGTAGGTTTTTCTGAATTTTCTGATTTGAGATCAGCATGCTACAGAATTGAAGTTTGGGTTGTTTTGGGATTTTTCCAGGTTTTGACCAGCCTAACTGGAAAGACACCTTGTCAATGAAAAAGACTAAGTAAGGGAACTGAATGAGAGTTGGGTCAGGTGGTGCATGAAAGACTTTCCCAGGCTTTTTATATTGCATAGCATGGAAGAATCACCCAAGCCGATTTTTCTCTGGAAGGCACTTTACACTGTTCCAAAAAAAAAAGGCCATGCCCTCCCAGGGCCTGTGACCCTGCATACTGGCAGACATGTACTTTTTCAGTGTGGCTTCCTCTGAGCATGTTATGCCTCCCTCATGTGATCATACCATACAGGCTGGACTTCATTATTTGAGTCCAGCTGCACCTTCCACTCCACCTGATCAACGAGGGCTTCCCTTGGATCCTTCTCAATCATATCATGCCTCATTTAAGTTTCAGCAAGATACATAAGAACATGCCTTACCAGCTTAGGATAATCCTATTAGTCTCAGTGGGTTTACTCACACACTCCAAGCTGGAAGGCACTTTGATAAGTGAAGACCTTTGTAATGAACTCAGTGTGAGCAAAATGCAACTTCTGTTCCTTTTGATTCCTTGGAAAATTCAGTCTGATTCTGAGAAAAGGTTTAATCAGGCAAAATTTCCAGGCACATTAGGAAAAAATTTTAATTACCAAACATGCCCATCAATAGAGGTCATTGCTTAGGAAAGTAGCTGATGTTAGCAGTCCTTGAAAAGACAAAGTTTTGAGTATTCCAGTCTGATTAAAATGGTATTGGTGCTTGCAGTTGCTACATAAAGAACAGAGAAACAATGAGAGACTTAAGGGCTGTATACCTATTGATGTCAATAGGAAAGCTCTTGACTGTTTCACTGCAGTGTGGTCTTGCCCTCTTTTCCAATACCTAGCAAAGGAAGCGAGGGTGATGTTCTAAAGTCTGTTATTTGGGAAGTGCAACATGCAAAGTCTTTTTAAAGTCAGTACCTATGTTTTGTTGTGAAAAGCACAGCAAGGACTGATGATCTTTGAATTGTACACAACACAGGTTTAACTTCCTAAGCTCTTACCTTTCTCAAACCAGAGCATGTTGTTCAGGGCAATGTCACCAAACAGGAATTACAACAATGTAATTGTGCTCAGATCTCCTGGGTTTTACCTATGATTGTTAGAACCAGGTTGTTAGGGAACGAAAAGAAGACAAGGGATAAAGTAGATGTGTTCAGAATTCAGTGGGGATTATGGCAAAAGCTGCGGAATGAAGTAACAAACAGATCCTGCCCCTTCTGTATACCCTTCATTAAAAAAGCAGCCATCACCTCCCACAGCCAGAAACTGAATGAAGTGCCTGCTTTCCTGAGGGCAGCTGGTCCCTTCAGGAGCTGAAATAAGCTCAAGCTTAACTTCAGGAAGTAATAAGAGAAAATGTCCATTTGGATGAAGGAAAAAGAACTCCTGATAGATTTCCTGAGGGATAGCAGAACTTTAAAAATCATATGACAGCAGGAACGAAATGTGCCTGGAGTCACAGGAGAGTTATAACTACGGCTCTACCACTGCTCTGTTGCTTGCACATATTGTCCTTGCCTTCTGGCTATGCTGGGAGGGGTACTGAGACCATGAGATAGCTCAACAAGTGGAGATGAGGATCAAGGGTTGTTGTGCCTGTCCACGACCATGAACAGATCTGCCATTTTAGGACTTGCATGTGAGGGCTCTGAAGAAGGGGATCCTGCCATGCCCTTGCTGCTGGCTGGCTGTATGCCCAACAAGGTGCCAAAGGTTCCTTTGTTTCAGCCATTGGTTTTGAAGAGGGCAAGGACAGAGAGACTGCTGCATGTTGGGTGCTTTGGAGCCTGTCTTTAACTTGGACTGCACCTCCTGAAGAAACCTCATCCCCTGTGTGTGAGGTTAACATGTGAAATCTGCTCTCAGCTCCATGGTATGATGATTCAAGGTGAGTGTTTTATAGGATTGTTGATAAACTGATGGTCACAAAAGTACAGCATGGAGCACTTTTTTCACTATGTAAGACTGAAAAGCCACTGCTTTATTATATCCCAAATACTGTTAGTCATCATATCTTAAAACCTTAGTTTGATCCAATAAACAATTCTTTATCTAGGTCAAAATCATTTAGTGTTAGTTAGAAGAATAATTTAGTAAATAAAGGTCAGAAGTTTTAAAATGCCTTATACAGGGAAAAAGAAAACTTAATCTCAGGGTTATAAACAGTGTATTTGTTAAGCAGACAGGAAACAGTTCCAGCTGGAGTTTCTGAAATGTAAATGAGCCTATTTTATCCCTTGATTTTCCCAAATCTCTCACCATGTTGCCACTACAGAAGAGGAGATAAAGCATTCTAGGATTTCTTCCAAAGAGATCATGTGTTCACTGAAACCACGCTGGAGCTAGGTGTGGCCATTCTGTTTTGTGGAATTTGTAGCATTATTTTTAATATTGATTTAAGACAAATCATAAACTGATAGACTGGTTTGGGTTGGAAGAGACTCAGAGACCATTTAGCTCCAACTTCACAGCCACGGGCAGGGACACCTTCCACCAGACCAAGCTAGGATCAAAACTTCACCCAGCCTGGCTCTGAACACTTTCAGGGATGGGGCAGCCACAGCTGCTGTGGACAACCTGCTCCAGGGTGACTCTCTGCCCTTAGAGTGAATAACTTACTGAAATGGTACCTTCCAGCAAAATCTGGTTTTTTTACTGATATATAGAATCCTGAGTCTGAGCTCTCCTTGCGTATGTGCAGTTCACAATGATGTGCACACCACTGATAAATGTGCACCTAGCAAAGGCCTCCAGTGCCATTATCATACATGGAGATATCAGCAAGACAGAATGGAGCTCACAACTTATATTCTTGTGAATGAGGGGATCAAACCAAGGAAAGAGGTGAGTGGTCTGACTGATGTCATAAAGTTTTGCAGATCCTCTGTAGGGATATACTTGGATCTCATGTTGGTTCTCATGGCAAACTTTGATTTAAAGCTTACTCATGTGCAGATCCCTTAGTTATGATGTGAGGTCAGAATATGATCCTTTGGGGATAGATCAGTGAAAACAGATAATCCATGAGATGGAGTGTGCTAAGTAGAGCTCAGGAGAACCAAACTAGAAGTGTTGAACAATCCTGCTCATTTACAGGTCAAGTGAAGAGTCTGTCCAAGGTCTGAAGTTACTTGTATTTCCAAGATGAAACAAAGTGTAAGAACACACTGAGGGCTTGGAGAAGTGATGTCTCAAGGAATGGCAGAATGTTAGGAGGTTTTTAAGAGAAAGAAACAAGGAATGGCAGAAAGTTAGGAGGTTTTTAAAAGAAGGAAACACAGGTTTTTTCCCTTTTCTTTTTTCCCACTAGAGGTTGGATTCTCCTGTGGTTTACAGCAGCCATGGAACTTTTATCCCACAGACCTTCTAGATATCTCCACATTTGGAAGATAAATAAGCATCCACTAGTTTCACCTGCAGAGTTTGAGACTGGGAGTTTGAATGGCAACTGAGTTGCAACTGCACTGAGGAGGATGTAGCTTCTCTGTGATAATCAAATTTGGTTTGCTTGACACATAATGAGATTATTGATTAGACACACACAGCTTGCCATTTCAAATCACATCTCCTCTTCATTTCCAAGGGATGATTGACACAGCCTAACATGCTCAGCATCATTAAATGGAAAGAGTTATTTACGGTGTTGCATCAGAATTTATCACTAATTCCCAGATCTGACAGAAAAGAATCACTTTGTGTGCTAGGCATTTTTATCTTGCCATTAAAAAGTGTATCGAAAGCTTTAGATAAGAACTGAAGCTGAAATTTCTTCCTAGTTTATATCCAGATAATCTGGCCTGCAAAACTGAAGCAGGGAGTGGTGGGATGTGTCAATGCTATTCCCAATCCTTCAGTGACTTCTGACATACTCTGGATGCTCCAGATGTGTATCTCAACTAAAAGGATTCTTATACAGAACTTTGTAAAATTCTTTTAAGCCTCACTTTCCCCATATACCATTAGTTATCAGCAGCACCAGCTGTGGGCAGACTTCAGTGGCCAGATAACACGTGCCATGTGAGCCCTCATTTAGAAATTCATAAGGCATTACTTCCATTCAAAGAACATGATATTTACCAAGGGCAGGTTTAATATGTTTTTATTACCTTCTCCTTTTCTTGAGGAGAAAGGTGCATGGCACCCAAAACTGTGCAGGAGAGGCTGTCAGGAGGCACTGTGCTCTTGCTACTTATCCAAAGCATTTAGATTCTCTTTTTTTAATCCTGAATGTCAAGCATTTCTCCTTCAAAATGTCCCTCTGATAATTTGAAAGAGCTGAACTGGAATCCTGCCTGACAGGACAATTTTGCTTTAAAGTAGCTGTACATAAAATTATACTGTTCTCCTAGTTCCCTTGCAGATACTCATGCCATATTTTGCCAATGGAGCTAAAGAGATCTTCTGGGTAAAAATACATTGATGTTTATTTTGTGAACAGGCTCCTAGAGTCTGTGACAGTACTTCTATGTATGTGAGACACCACTGGTTCCACACTTGGACATATCTGGAACAGCTCTGCAGAGTCCCATTCCAGCCTTCATGCTTCTAGAAGTGTGAGGGTGGAGGGTGTTTGAAGAAAACACATGGTTAAATGAGCTGTAAAAATATGCATTATACAGAGAGACTCCAGGAACTCTCTCTCATTTGTCTCATCAAAGCAAAGATAAATGAGCAACTTCCTCCTAGGCTATAATTACCTCTAAGGGAACAAAAACATTGATAATTGACAGCTTTGAGCTTGACCCTAGGAAATAACAAAATCCAGTAGTTGGAAATTGAAATTTAGAGTGTAGAGAATGAAATTTAGAAACTCAGAGACATGAGTTTAACCCTGTAGTTAACTAACTATTGGAGTAGCAAAGTTGAAATTGTGTGATCATTGATTTTCTATCTAAACTGTGACGTTTGGGTTTTCTTGCGTGCACTCTTCTTCTAATGTAGCTTTAAGTCCTTGGCCTGTTTTGCCTCCTAGTAAGGGCCAAGAGGTTTTAAGGGCTTAGCTCTTGTTTTGGCGAAAAAATGTTATACAGGTATCAGTCCTGTTTGAAAGGCATTCTCCATCTTTAAGCTTCTAAAATGGGGTGGACTGTAGTTTTGAAAATCTGGTCCCATCTGTGGGATTTGAGAATCTGAAGTATTGAGGCCATGAAGCTGAAGAACAAATGCATCCATCAGCATGGTATAAGGTCTAGAGCAAACGAGACCTTATGTTTTGAATTCCTCTGTAATTTCCTCCCTTGTGTTTTGTCATGCCTTAAGTTTCCATAGTTTTATTTGCATTATAACTGAGATTTAGGCTGTCTAAAAACCCCATCTGCCTCATCAAGCAAAATGCAGTGTGAAAGCTGAACCTGGTCACAGAGCATCTCTGCAAACTCCCTAAGCAATTGATATGTTTCTTTGTGTATTTCATAGGTTCCATTGAAATTGCTTCCTACAGGATATTTTACTTCTGCATCTTTTCCAATATACAGCAGATGAAAAGGATTGACAGGCACTCTTGGCCTTGGTTTAGTTTCCTCTGCCCTCTGTGTCCCTTCCCATGCATTTGGGTCTTTTAAATAACTTTTTGGTCTTAAGAGGTTCCCTTTGTCTTTCTTCTGGGTTTATCAACATACTTACTCCTGTGCAAGGCTTGGCTCATTTGGTGCTTTGCATTTGTTCCCAAACTATAGTTGATGCTGTGCTCACCTTTAAAAAATATTTATTTAAAGGGTTTCTACTTTACATATAGCATGAACCCAAAATGAGAGCAGGAATATGCAGCTGAATCAAGGCATTCTCTTGTCTAACCAACACAAATTATTTCCTTAGATAGTCCTGTTCTTCAGATTGTCATAGGATCCAAGCCAGATGCAACTGAATCAGAACTGATTTACAAATCCAAAATCAACGTGTGATAATTACAATGTTTATGTTAACTATCAATTTTCTAGGTATTGTTTACCTGACTATGCCATGTCCTGCCATGTAGCTAGAGCCTATTTTAATGTTTCACAGCTGCAGCAAAATGGAGTCTGCTGGAAAATCAATGTTTGGATGTCAAATTAGGGTTGTCTTTTTCCCACCACATGTCATTTACAGTATACAGTCCTATTTTGTCTGCCACTGGCCAATAACAGAGTGTTAGATGTCCTTTCTCTGCAGCTCCCCAGGAAGTCCTCACCTCTCATACTTCTCTGAATAACTTGGTGGTCTTATCATTGCAGGTGAGACTACACTTCTGGTCTTCAGTGATCTGTGGGAGGTATTCAGAAAATGTTTTGTGATGAAACACCACCCCTTGACTTCCAGCTCAGTCTCAGCTAATCCCTTTCTGCTTATCCTCAGGAGCAAGGCTGCCTCATGTTGTACAAAGTGCAAGATGCATTTTGAATGACTTCTGAATGTTTTATGTTAACCCTAAGTACCACAGCCAGGCTGGTCCTGCAGTATGGCTTTCTTAATTGCTCCCACCAGGGAATCACAAAATAGAAGGACAGGACATGCTTCTCATTTCTAGCATATTTATAGAAATATCTTCCTTTCCAGCTTTCCTCATAAGCTATTTGTTATTGTAAATAACATAGAAGCCAAGGGTGAGTAATATGTTAGACTCTCAAACCTATTTTTTGATTTGTGATGCTGCCAGTGACAAATAAAGCTTTCTTTTTGTCTGTGGAGAAGCCTGGGGAGGGTTTTTTTGCCTTTCATGTAGCTTTCTGAAAATGTAGGCTTCTGACCTTGATCTAGTTGACCTCCCTTCATTTCAAAGAGCTATAGAACAGTTGTGACATGCAAAAATATATCTGCAAGAAACCTGACTGCCTTCCCAGCCAGCCTTGGCAATGGGAGCACTTGAGTGAGACTCACCTTACCTTCACTGGAAAAGGTTTGCTCAGTAGTGCCTACGTGCAGCTTGTCAGGGCCACAGACACTTAGTCATTTGGCTCCATCTTCTGGGATAAGGCAGAAGAAATGGGAACCACTTGAGCTGACACTTTGCAAGTCCGGTCACACAACATTTATTGGTCTTTTCTTACTCTTCATTAATGCTTCCATGCAAGCTCACACTGAATGCAAACACAGCAGGAAACTTTTTGCTTTTCTGGAGATGTTTTAATGGGAGCAAGAATTTGGTACACAAAAAAAGTGCTGAAAATCAATAGCTTTTTTGTTTTCCAAGACTAAGAAAGGACAGTTAGTGAATGTTTGACTTGCAATTCAACAGTGATAGAAAAAAAGAAGAGCTCAGGTAAATGGTTTTTTGATTCCTTCACAGTCTTACAGAATTAGCTCTGACTCTGGCAGCAAAGTATTTGTTCTCTGCAGCTGAAGCTTTGAAGGAAAAAAGGGGATAAGGCATTATTGCTATAGCAACCTTCAAGTGGGTGCTGTAGGTGATCAAAACACATTATTTGTTGATGAAAGTTTTGACCATCACAGTCTTTCCATGCAACACCCAGAAATGTGGGCCAGCTAGCTGAGCTGTAGCCTCATTTGCCTCCATCTTCCATTCAGTCTTTGAGTTTTTACACTGTTCAAAAATCAGCTAAGTCTAAAAGTCTTTTCAGACTTTCATCTCTGAAGACTCTGTGCTCCTGCTGTTGCTGAAACAGCCTGACATTAGTTCCTTCCTGGGAACAGCAGCAGTGTCCAGCACAGCTTCTTGGCACTCTGCTCTAGCTCAAGCAAAAAGCAGCAGCTCTACCATGGCTATTCACTGCATCCATTGGGCAGCTGTGCTTGCTCCTGGTGCTCAAGATGTTGCTGAAGCTATATTTGGCTTTTGATATTGTGTGGATGGTGGCTTGTTGTTGGCAATGAGCTCCCAGAGGAGATATCTGCTGATTCCTGACCAGCTCTGACCTGCAGGTACAATACCTGCTTTCATCATGGAGTAGTGATGGCAATGAGAGAGAGACCTTGGAATGAGGACTTTGTATCCCCAGTACAAATCTGTGCTGGTTATTGGCATGTCAAGGGGAGTTCACTGCCAAGCAAACTTGCAGAAAATAAATTAGGAGTTAAATCAGACCTCTATTTTCATAATAATTCAGCAATAGATTATACTTTGCTTCTCTTAGATGTAATTCATGAGAGGTGAATTAATGTTTAATGCAATTTTAGATAAACTGGTTTGAAATAGATTGCCTGAAATCATGCTTTATGTTCATGTATGTATCCACTTCTCAAGCAACATGCTTATAACTTTTGCTGAGCACTTAGTCATCCTTTCTGAATGCATTTTAACAGAAGTCCTGATATAGAAGGGAATGCAATCTTTTTGTTCACTTCTTTGAAAGCCAAATTTATTTAATATTTGTGAGTTTGAGTTGAAAATGACTTCTTAATGTCTAAGATGAAGCTTGGTAATGCAATAGTGTGCACACTAGTAATAAAAATCTGCAATTTTATAACTCAGAGATGTGTTGTGTAATTTTTAATTTACAATAAGTTTTAACTGTAATTTGTATGAAAAGGAGCTACCCATACAAATGCTTTAGACATTGCAGGAATGTATGTGTTCTTTAGCTCAGCCTTGTATATTGGACTTCTGGGAGCCGTCCTGCTGGTTTGACTCTTTCTCTTACTGCCTTGAAGGAAGACCCATTCCCTGTAGCCTCTGGGATAGGAATCTGCTGCTCTCTGAAAGAGGGTTTTGGCCTCTTTGGTTTGTAGTAAGCCTAGTCTGACTTGGAAAAAGCTTTGCAGGTCAGGTCCCTTGAGAATTAAAACTAGAGACTGGGCTGCTTGGAACAAGAGGAGTTTAGCTGCTAGGGATGCTGGAATTAAAGCTTTAGCTACAACTGAAATTTTGGAGGGACAAAGTATTTGCAGACGTGGTATGAGTTCTGCATTATCCAGCAGTTGATAAAAGACTTTGCTGTCTAGGGTTTATTTGTACAGTTTCTACAGGTCTTCCAGAGGACATGTAACCATGCAGGTCCCCTAGCAAGGCTTGCTGTAGCTAACTCTTTGACCTGAAAGATGATTCAACACTTTGCACACTGTAAACTTTGGTCATTCCCATGAGGCTCTTAAAAAACAAAAACAAAACAAAAAAACAAACAACAAACAGAAGACAGAAGACAAGAACCACAAAAACCAAAACCCACAAACCCAGGTTTTTTTCCCTGGGTTTATAACTTCAGGATAGAATTATAAAATCTCTAAGGATAAAGAGTGAAAGACTTTCAATCCCCACACCTTTTTTCTTCATTATTGCTTATGCCACAAGAAAGCCAAGAAGATTTGTGCTTATACATAACAGTATTATTCAGAAAGACATGGGTAACTGGAAATATAGCTGCTATGTTCCCTTTTGGGTTTCCCCATTTTTCTCAAAATTATCCTAACCTAAGTGTTTCTTCAGTCAGATCTTTGAAGATCTTTCTCTCTGCAATTTCTCCTGTCCTGCTGGATTTAACTCTAATACCTTGTACATGCTGTTGAATATTTGGCTTTTCCACTGATTCGTGAGTGTGGAACCATTGCCCTGCAGGCAGACACAGTTACAGGAGGTGACCAAGGCTTTGGGGAGGTGAGAAGAGCACATATGAGCCCTTCCTCAAGGCACCTGAGGAAGCTGGCACTTAATCACCAGGGAGAAAGTCTCTTTTCCCCGGCAGGCAGCTGTATTGGAGGGACATGCTGAGGGAGGCGAGGAGCCTGGCTCTGTCCCATAGGAACAGCAACCCTGATGGTAAGAAGGAGACATGCCTGAAATAACTTTTTGCTGTTCCTTTTCCTGTTTTCTTTTCATTCCTGTGCAAAGCCTAAGTAACACTTGGCATTTGAGCACGTAGGAGCAGCAAATCACTGTTAGCAGTGAGATCCCAGAGGACTGGTCTGCTTACACCCAGCTGGCTCCAAACGGTGGGTGTAGCAGATTTTTCACAAGGCACTGGCTGCAGGTGCAATAACTGCTCTCTTCCCCAGTGCATCCTTTGACTAAGCTTAAAAAAATTTCAGCCAGTATTTTGAGGACAAAGATGAAGTGTGAAAGAACTCCTGTGTGGGTTTTCCTTCCAAAAGAAGCCCAGGCATTTGGGAACATGGGACACTGATAAAGGTACCCCCTGCAGATAAGGGGTACCCAAAGCCACATGTGCCCAAGGCTGCATGTAGGCACAGCCAGCTTATGTGTGTCATATAGTTCTCTCTCTTATCTGCTGTTAAATTGTGTAGTTGTTGTTGTATTCTCTCTTAATACTGAAAGACAGATCAGGAGAGAGTTGGAATAAATGGGTCTTGCCTTTTATTCTCATGTAGTCCAAGCCTCATGACAACAGGAAAGAAAAGAGGGGGTGAATTGGCAGTGGCAGTCAAGTACCTGGCTCTGGTGTGAGCTTAAGTGGATGAGACAGAAGCTGAGGTCTCTGCAATTGTTTCCATTGCATAGTGTGGACATGTCAAATCAGACAAAGCTCACTAGCAGTGAGTGCTTGACGTGCTTGGTTTGCTTCAGGCAACCTTACAGTAATAGACATTATGTGCCTTTATGTGCAGCATTTCAACCTCCCAGTTCAAAACCCTTATCCACATCAAAGTCTACAATGAGTTAATAAAATATTTTGCTTTGCTGCAGATGGTTAATAGTGAAGGTAAAGTGTTGGAAAAATTATAAATTTTTTGATGTCAGATGTAGTGAGAATTTACTTGCTCTTCCAGATGGCACTTACAAAGGCACAGAATGTCACAGGTTATTATCTTAAACTGAATAATAAAATATGCACAAGTTATTTTACAGCTGCTTTAATACCTGATTTTTAATATGACTGCCAGTTAATAACAAATAATAGCTGTTATAATTAGGACTAAGTCATTTGTAATTATGGAATTCCACAAGACAGACTATTGAAAGAAATGAGAAGAAATAACTTGTCAACTCAATAGCAATGTTTATTGAATGATGAACATTAATGGTTATCAATTAACTAATTGTTACCTGACATAAGTTATTTATATAAGTTATATAAATATAAGTTATAAGTTATTTATAACTGGAGCTGAAATATGAGGTTTTGACTAAGAACATCTTTGTGGCCCATCCAGAAATCACTGAAAAACCAGCTGCTCTTCTTCTTGTTGGCTTCAGTGGCACAAAGAGCTGAGGCTTTTCTTGAGTGAGAGAGTTCTCTTCATTCTGCTTTTTCCTAATGCAAGCTGAAGAACCTTGCTGACATCATGGAGTAATGGAGTTTCCCTGAGAGCATAAAAAATGACCTCACCAAATTAAACAACAGGTCTGGCAAGAACATGTGCCTGGGGTAGCAGCAAGTGGAAGGTGGTTTCTGTCCTCCTGGAACGAAGAGATTTCTTGAAGCCAAGGTGAAATTCTCATCTAATGGCTTTTAATTCATTGGCCTTCAATAAAAATGTTCAACTGCTCTTTGAACCTCAATAAAATTTTGATATTCACATAATCCTGTAGTAATAACCTTTTCATCTCAACTGTGCGTTACATGAGGAATCGGAACTTTTTCTTTGTTTTGAACTTACAACCTGCTGACACCTGCATGATGCTTTTTAGGCTTTCTCTTAAAAAAAAAAGTCCATATGTATTTCAAATTCATTTTTAATAGCATTTTTTTTATTTTAAACCTGTATCATATCATCACTATTGTATTTTAGGCTGAAAAGCTGTAGGCAATCCAGTTGTTCCTTGTTTTGAAGATACTTCATACATACATATAGAACTAGAAAGGAAAAGGTTTTCCTTCTCCTTTCTAGTTCTATAGCATATTTTCTAAGATTTGGGAAGAGGCCAAACCTTCAAGCAGTATTCAAATTCAGGATGGCTTTGTATTTATACAGATTTTCTGTTCTGTTCTCTATTTTGTTATCTCTATTTTGTCTGACACTTTAACTGCTACTCATTGAGTGTTTTAATAGAACTCTTTCTTTTGATTCTGAATTCACTTTTCTGAGAGTTAATAGTTTGTTCAGACCCTGTTGTTGTGAATATGAAGTTAGGATTCCTTTTTGTTATGTTCATCACTTTATTTTTCTTCAAACTTAATTTTATCGGCCATTTATTCAGTATAATAAAATCTTTCTGCAGCTCTTTGGAGTTAGCTTTTTTTCTATCCTGAACATCTCAGACTCTTTCCTTTTTGTGCTTATATCTGTTTCTTGGACTCTTTAGGAAATGTGCAACTCCTGTTGGCATGTTCTGTCCCCTCTCCTGCTCTAGGATAGTACAGCACTCACTGACATGAAACAGCACACGCATTTTGGGGTAAGGCCACATTCCGAAGCCCTAGTGCCGGACAAGAGCTTTGTCTCCTGGTACATCTTCTGGTTTGTTCTGCTGCAGGTCAGGCCTAGTTAGCCTTTGGTAAAGTATGGCTGAACAGATCCATCCTCTCAGCTGAGCTGGCCAAGGCAGCAGACATGATTAGCAGCAAATCAAGGGCATCAGCACAGGTTCTGGTGTGGGTGGTCACATCAAGCTGTGCACCTTGGAATTTTTCCAGGTATTTATCTAGGAGCAGGTGGTAGAATCTATAATTCTATATGATCTTCTCAGCTGGCTGTCATGAATCAGGCTGCAGCTCTAGCTCTGTCTCAGGATCTCTCCTGCTTCAGCTTCAGCACTGAGCTGGAACAAAAATTGTGAGAACCCACTCTTACAAGCCTTCCCATCTCTCTGTTAAATAAATGCTACCTAGAGAGTTCACCTGTCTGGGAACTTGCTGTTGTGGTCAATAAATGCTCTAAGTGAGTACAGCATCAGTTAGGGGTGGAAGGGAGGTTGGAAAGGCACAAAGGTTTATGGAATTGGTACTGAGATGGGGATTTCTCCAGGGAATGGCTGGAATTAAAACGTTTAACTGAGAATGGATGTTGATGTTCACTTCCACTTTGCTCTGCCCCCCCGAATGGTGTCAGGATTGTTTCCTAAGCAAGTGCCATGTGTCTGTTACCCAGAGAAGAGTGTTTTATACAGTGAGCCCTTGAGCACTGCTGCTGTGAACACTGTCCTTCCAGACTGAGGGCTCCAAACACGTGTCTGCCTGGTGCCAAAGCCAAGCATGGATCTGCACGCTCTCCTTGAATGTATCAGCCAGCCTTCCTGGTGAGGGAGAGAGAATTGTGTGCCGTGAGCTCCTGCACTGCTCATGCATTTTACATCCAAGTCATTGCACTAAGAGAGGGAGGGCAGGAAACAGGACAGGGCATAGAAAATCTTCAATGTAGTTTTTTTTTACTACAATGCAATTAAATTAGTTTTTTAATTCCAGTTTGAAAGTGCAAAGAATAATTTGGCAAGACTTCTTTTCTCCACACATGTATCCTCTCCACCCAAATTTTTCAACCCTGTTTTCTGTAAATAACAAAAAAAAAAGTATAAAAAGTGTAGTGAGGAAAATTTGTATTAGTACTAGTTCTCTGGGGATGTATATCTCAAGGATATAGGTAACTCTGACACTTAAGGGTCTAGAGTACTGAAAGTATCGTACCTTTAAAGGCAGGATTAGTCTTTAAAAGAAAATAACAATGTTCCATTCCAAAACCACTACAGCATTTTTAAAATAGCTTTATTCAAACTTAGGCTTTCTGTTATTACAAATTACTGCAAATTGTTACTAGCATAATGCTGATAAATAGGTATTTGGGTGTTGAGAGAGGGGAATAACTTGAAATTAAATATATAATGATAGATTCTGGGCTGGCTGCTACTCCATAGAAAGTAGGTTTGGGATTGTAATAATAATTTATTGTAGTACCAAAAAAGGATCCCAGCTGTTAGTAACTAATTATCAGATGAGAGAATGGGGAATGAAGTGGACTTGTTGAAGCTGATCCAGAGGAGGATCACAAAGCAGGGAGCTGGAGCACATTTCCTCTACAGACAGGCTGAAAGAGTTGGAATTTTTCAGCCTGGAAAAGAAGAGACTCTTGGAAGAATTTAGAGACCCTTCCAGTACCTAAAGGAGGCCTACAAGAAAACTGGAGACATACTTTTCACAAGGGCATGTAGTGATGGGACAAGTGTCAATGGTTTTAGCCTAAACTAGGTAGGTCTAGATAAAACATCAGGAAAAACACTGTAAGGGTGGTTAGACTGGAACAATGAATGCCCTATCCCTGTCAGTGTTAAAGGCCAGATTGGAACTAACTGATCTCTAAGGCTATTTCCAACCCAAACTATTCTATGGTCCCATGTTCATCTCTTTAAATCCACATTTTGACTGTGCGGTCTGTTTTTCTTATGTCAAAAGAGATTTAGAAGGAAAGTATGGACAGTCTTCCATGTTGGTGCATAATAGTCAGGACAGCAGGGAGTAGGAGGAGGGTGTGACAAGAGGCTCTGTGAAACTGTGAGTGGGATACAGAAGTGAATAAGGATCTTTTGCTTATTTTCATGTTTGAAGAGAAAATACAGCTTGGAGGCAACCACTGAAGCTACAAAGTGTCAGATTGGAAGCAAGGAAGCAGCTTTTCCCATTCTGTAGATAGTAAACCTTTACATGACTTCCAGGAGCAATTTAATGAAAGAGATGGCAGTTAAAGGACTATTAAATAGATAATAATAATAAAATTTTAAAAAGTAGCAGCAGCATCTCTGAATCGGGATGCAACTCAGCAACTTGGTTGTCTGAAAAACTCAAGAAAAAAATTGTCTGGTCTAGAGAGAGAATGGCTCTTTCCTCTTCTCTGATGTAGCTGCTCTTACCAAAACATGTGGGAGGACTCAAGTGCTGTCAGATGTATTCTGTGTGGATATATGAACTTATAAGCATGCTGAAACAAGAGCCTTACACTTTTTTGCATCCACAGGTGAAGATCAACTATAGATGGACTAAAAGATGAGTGGCAGGCCTGTGACTTCAATGAGTGTGGAAAGCAGGAATGACTTGAGCTCTTAGCAGAAAGCTATCCTGTCAATATATTGTCTTACCTGAAAAGCAGACTTTTTACCTCTGACACTGTATTTTTAAGGAAGCTTAAGCAAGTATCACTCCACATCTGTAATCTAAAACAAAAGCAAATAGGTGTTTTTAAAAAAGAACACACACACCCCAAGGTGAATAACCTGCTATGAAGGTGCGGTCTTCTTCTTTTTTATTTTCCCTGAGGGTTTGTTTTTTTAAATCTTTTCCATATGCACGTTTATATTTAATATTTTCCACTCTAGAAATGACCCAGAATTTGATGTCAAACTTGGAATAGCGGGAAAACAAAATGACATAAAATATCACCTATAATTGTGTAGTTTTGCCTGACCTACATGAAACCATGCACTGGGTGAAGTGCTACCCTACTACCCTCAGCATATGCAGAGCCCCTTGTCTATCTGGGTATCCTGTTTACAGAGCTGAGAGCTCAGATGGGAAGGAGCAAAGAATTGGGGGTGGCACGAGAAGGTGCTAAACAGCACTGAGGACTTTAGCTGGTTGCTCAATATTGGCATGAAACTTCAGTGCACCTCACCTCGCTTCTGTATTATATATTTCCAACCTATTTCTTATACTTTGGTGCAATGGAGGGTCAGTCTCAGAGTTATTAAAGTTCATTTGAAACTTTATGAGAAGGAAATCAAGAGAAGGAGGAAGGAAATAGGATGTTGACATTTTGAACTGATGATTAACTCAGCAGAATTACAGTGGACCAGCTGACATTTTCTTACCATGCTCTCTGGGAGAACTGCCAGTGTGGAATTATATTAGTCAATGTGTGAACTGTGTCTGGTGTTTGCAAGAGAGAACAAGATTTAGATTGCTGACAGAAGTCTTTGTCACCTTATTCCAATGTGAACCAGAAGATAAATGGAAATGCTTTTATAAACACCAGATAATTTTCCACCAATTAACACAGGAATTATTGTCACAAGTTTTATGGAATAGTTGATGCCATTATGAATATCTCCAGTTTTCTAGGAAGGAAGCAATTAACAACAGTGGGTTTTAAGAAACTGATCCTGGAAGGGTCACAAATGCTGAAGCAGAAGAAATATTAGCTATGAGTGGAGAGCAAAGACATTGGTCCTCACTTTCACAGAAATATTATTTCTGTCTCAGTACCATCTAAGAATATAAAAATCCCAGAAGCATAAAGTGAAAATAATAGGATCTGAAAATAATAGAACCTGGAGCACCATCTAACCTCTCAGTAATTTTGTATTGCATATAGTAAGAGCAAAGATGTCAGAATACTAACCCAGTGCAAATGCTGAATGAGAGAAATTGCTAGGGAAAAGTTGGTTCTCCGTGGGATTACATCCTTTTTAAGAAAATAAGAATCACTGTACAGTTTCAAAATGAACTGAAATTGCAGTGAGAGTTAAGGGAGGTGTATATTAGCAGGAAGTGTCTGCTATGTCTGAAATCACTGTTTTCTGTTGTTACTATTCCAAAGCTTGGAACAAGAATATGATGTTTCAAGTATTTTTTTAATTTACTTGAAATAGTCTCATAATTTTATTTTCACAAGTATGGCATATTACTTTTTTAATCTATATGTATGTTTTGAATCTCTCAGCAGCAAGATAGGCAAAAATGGGAAAAGCTGCTGTTATTGAGGTTTTCGCTGCAAACTGCTCTGAAGGTACTGTGGAGAACAAGAAAGTTGTGGGTGAGGTCTGACAGCCTGCTGGCATTCAATGTTCCATAGGCAACAGGGTCCCTTGGGCCTGAGTGCTATGAGTTTCTGTAAAAAGGATTTTCTGAAGGGATTTTTGCATTTGAAATGAGGAGCAAAATGTAAATTGAAAGTTGGGAAAATGGTGGGTAAGAATGAATTGAATGGTAAATAGCTATAGTTCTGCAGACATATAAATAGTCTGGAAAGTCAGTTTTGTTGCCAGGGATGGCATAAAATCTTTTTTGTTTTCTCTCTTCTTTTGCAGCTTTCGATGGAATAGTCTGTCTTTTCCCCGTCTGTACTCTAAGAATAGACACATTTCAG
This sequence comes from Cisticola juncidis, assembly GCA_013400215.1. Taxonomy (NCBI): domain Eukaryota; kingdom Metazoa; phylum Chordata; class Aves; order Passeriformes; family Cisticolidae; genus Cisticola; species Cisticola juncidis. Next base: position 365,468 of record VXBR01009209.1, on the reverse strand, counting down.
GTTTTGACTGTGAGAAATTAGTTTTGGATATTTCTTTCTGTGGATAAAATGTTGTTTCTTTTGCTGTGGGAGGGTCTTTGGTTTCATAAAGAATAGCTGTTTGTGTTTTGTTCTTGATTTATTGTCTGGGAAAAAAATAATGAAAAAAATTGAAGCAGATAGTTTGTGATTGTTTGTGACTCACAACTGGAAAATTCCTAAGATTGCAAAGGACTTGAGAGCTTTGCCCAGTTGAGTTTTGGGTATCTCCTGGAGTGGGGACTCTGAAACATTATGAGAAGGGCAGGCTTTGGGCAGGCTGTTCCAGCGTTTTATCCTCCTAACAATAAAATAGTATTTTCTTATGTTTAAAAGGGATTTCCTGTATTTCCATTTGAATCCATTGCATCTTGTACTGTCACTGAGTTCCACTGGAAAGAGTCTGGCTCTCTCTCATTTACCATCCTTCTCCCTGCTTCAGTCAGGTACATACACACATAATATCCCCTCTAAACTTTCTCATCTTCATCCTAAGCAGTGCCATTGTTTTCAGCATATTTCAGTCATTTCCATTGGCCCTTTATTGGACATGCTCCAGTTTGTCTATATCTGTCTTGAAAAGCAACTTAAAAAGGAGTCTTTAATCTCTGAAAAGAATGACAAAAATACATCTCAAAGTAGTCTTTGTAGGTACTAAACCCAGGCCTGTCAGATACCTGGCTGTCAAAACTGGAATTTGAGGGAATACATCATACAAAATCATTATAAATCAGTTAATCACTCTACCTCATCTAAATCTCACTGCACAAAGGGAAATTTGTTATGCCTTTTCAGTAATATAATTCTATGGGATACCTGATGGGATACTATTTCTCCAGGAAAGAAGTATGCATGGAAAAAGAATACCCCCAAATCTGACCCCAAACTATATTCTTATTAATGTGTTATTCTAATTATGTTATTCCAATACTGAAGGACTGACACAGCATCCTTGTTTTGATACTTTTGGGCTCTTAAAAGTTGGACTGCTAGATAGTACTGCAAGAGCTAAATAGCTGATAGTATGTTCACCAGAGAAAAGTGATATTATTCCACAGGCACATGAACTATAGTAATATTGAAACATTCAGTGGAACTGAAGATTGGATTCTGAAAAGTGTGCAGCTTCCAATGATTGCTGTAAACAACACCATTTTAAAAAGGCAGCTTTTCAGAGGCATAGAAATGAGAGCTAAGCTTTATAGAAAATCTATTCTGGATGACTTCATTATTTCAACAGAAAAGAAGAGCTAGTAGTGATTTCACATTAACTAAACTATACAAGCAAAATAAAAATATTTGGATAGCATTTGAACACAAAATTCTCTTGCCTTTTTCCTGAAGCTGAAATGAAGTCAGGAAGTGCTGTTAGAGTAGGGGAGTGAATGGATGCCAGCAAACACAGCAGTGGCAAGGCTGGCTCTCCAGCAGGAAGGGCAGCTGAATGCAGATCATTGATACTGCCCTGAGATGGCTTTGGCTTGTAAGAGGCAAAGTGAGGGAAAGGAGTTTGTTATTTATGGCCCAAGAGAATTTAATCCTTCAGGTATGTGGGATGAAATGTTATCTGCACCATACAGAACTGCAAAAATAGCTGCAGTTCCCAGGGTTGGAGAAATCCCTGTCCCATAGCACGGGGAGGGACTACTCTGCTGTCATCAATACTGATATTACCAGTGCAACAGGATGGTGAAGTTTTTGCCTTTGAAGTTCCCCACTGTCCATGAAACCAGACTGCCTTGAAAATCTCTTTGTAAAATGAGCTTGAGATATGATGTTGGGCTCCTCGAGATATAAAGCTTCCTCTTTCACACAGCACCTTCCCCTCCCTCTCCAAAGGGTTTGGTGGCTTGAACCTTTCTTCCTTTGAATATCTGCCCACATAATACATGGAATCAGTTGTTCAAACCTCTGGTTCACCAAGTGGCCTGAGACAGTGCATGGGCCCTTCCTCCCACACAGAAAAGTGTATCTAAAAAATTGTTTGGGGGGCAAGAAACGAGTGGGGGAGATACAGCTTGTGTTGAGCTGATAGCTGGAGAGATGCCAACTGAAACCCAAAAGGAGCAGACCATGTTGTAATGTTTGCAGAGAGCTTGAAGGCAGCATAAAAAAGAGGTTTCTAAACATGAAGGAAAGTACCAATATTGCAAGGATAGACATGGGATTAATTTAAACTAATACAATAGGTGTTCCACAAAAGAATTTGCTCTATTAATCTATTTAAAAGTAATAATAATAAAAAATAACTACCCCCCAGTTAAAACTCTTCATGCTGTAGTTGAATTTTAGAGAAGTTGCAGGTACTTATTTCCTTCACTAAATTTCAATGGTTTACAGGCTTTTATAGGAAAGAGGGAAGAAAACTAAAGGTGAAAGCCATTACTGATGTGATTCAGTCCTGTTTCTTGCCAGAAAAATGAAAAGCCTGTGCCTGAATGCCTGTATATAGGCAGAATCAAAAACAGGGCAAAGAATCAACTGGTAGGAATGTCAAAGGTCCAAGACTTCCCTATTATTTTCCACACACATAGTCAACCTAAAAATAATTCATACCAGTATTTACATGAGGCATTGTTGTTTAGTTGGTTTTATTTGGAGTGTTTCTGTACTTCTTTGGATTTATTCCTGCTCTCCTTTGTCACATGGGCATGCCCACCCAAATGGATCACCTTCTGGAAGATTTTGATCCAGCTTGTAAAAGAATTTTCCCGCAAGAGTTTTGGGTTTTCTGTAACAGAGATTGAACGGTAATCTCACAGTCAAGAAAAGCTTCCTGTTCTTTGGTTTTAACCAGTCACAGGAAATCCTTGCCACTATCAGCAAGATACAGGAAATTTATTGCACAATTTATTGAAAATATTTTGGACGTGTAGTTTTGCCCCTTGAGTTTTGCCCCTTTCTTGAAAGAAGCGCGGTTTGCATGTTTCAGAAAGGTTTTCTGTGAGCAAGGTTTTATGGTACACTGGTCATTCTTTGGGGGTTTTTTGATGCTGGGATTTCTCTGCATCCTACTGCCTTAATTAGCCAAAGGCAGCAATACACAGTGAAGGGACTGGCAGCCCACTTTAGGAACAGCTAATGGGATCTCAGGCCAGGCCCACTGAATGCAGTGGGTCAGTTAGCACAGCTTGGGATCAGGTTGTGATCATCAGAATTTGTTTTGTTGCAATTGTTAAATGTCCCCATAAGACCTGCGGGAAGATCATCACCTTCCTATTGTCAGTGGACTATCCTTCTATTCCCTGTCATTGGTATATGCAGATGGTTTTGAAGGAATAAGGGGATGTGAAATTCAGAGGGGTGGTTTTACTTCCCTCTGGTGAATGAATTATATTGGAAATTTGGCTTTAATGATGTGTTTCTTTGACGTTCTTCCAACCATAGTAACTTTCTGCCTTGTGAAGTCATGTGTGAACTAAATAAATGCTTTCCTGGGAGCCTCATTTGCCATCTATGCTGGTAGCTAGGTATTAGGTAGTCATTTTGCAGCTAATGAAAAATAAATCAAAGTCACCACAGGTGATTCAGAGAGGGAATATTTCCCTTCTATTTAGATACGGGGAAATTATGTCTGATTAGCTTGCAGGTCTACATTTTTGTACTTTAGGAAGTTCAGGTCCAAAGTAGGACAGTTGCTTACTGTTATAGCTGAAATTAAAATTCAAGCGCATTAAACTTAATATTCTGGCTTGGATGGCAGAACACAATAATCAGAGGTCATAAGCATGCTTCCCTTAAGGACAGTGTCAGAGCAAAACAAAACTCAGCTTTTTCGTGTCTCCTGGATACAGGTAACTTGCTGCATACAACTTTGTTATCCAGCCACACAGAAAAGAATTATGCAGAAGAGTATAGGTATGGAAAGCATGTGCTTCCCAGGACTGGGGAGAATTTCCTGAAAATGTGTGAATTAATTAATTGTAAATTTACCTGGTGTTTTTCTTGTGTGAAATTGTTGACAGATGGATTACAAACAGCCAAATACTAAAGTTTACTATGGAAAATGAGGGCAGTGGTGATGGTCAGGCCATATTCCTTTGTTGCTCATAAATGCCATGTACATTCTTTCAGGATTGATTTTAAGGTGGCACATGATGGAGCTTTGAGTAGAGTTCTGTTTCTTCCCCATCTCTGGCATTGTTTATGCAGTGCTGGTACTAGGCACATCAAGCTGCCCTGCTTTAAAGGAGACACCTCTTGCTGCTTTTGCACCCCATGGCCCAGCACTGCCCCAGGAGAAAGGAAAGCATTCCCTGGAGCAGCAAGCACAGCTGGCATGGAGGTGTGGGGTGTTGTGCTGCAAAGCAGATATAGTTTCCAAATATCACCTGCTGGGAACTAAACAGAGATCAGTGGAATGATTTAGTGCAGCTGAAATGGGAATGAATTTTCTGATTTGTCTTCCACAAGCAGAGTGGCTTCAGCTCTAAGGAGTGATACCTCTTGCTGACTTCTACCCCATCCAGCAGTGACAAGTGAAAGTAAAACGCTCTTTGTTATTGTCTGTAGTGCTGCTCCACAGAGTGTTAAACAATCCTCCTTCTTAAGAACTGGAAAGACTTTTACTCTCAGTATGCTAAGGAATAGTTTGGCTCTCAGTGAGAAGACATTTCTAAGTAGAAGTTAAATAAAATAGCTTTCAGCTGGGGCATTGTGGCAAAACCTAAGTGCTGGACTTAAGCGTATTTAATTCAATATTTGAGACTTCTTGGTGCCTCAGACAGGCAAACCATGAACAATGTGTTGCCACAGCAACAGGAGTCTGACTATGTTTTGGATACTATTTTCAGCTTAGTGCATGTAAAATAACGGCAATTTTTTTAAAAGCTGTAATAACCACTTTAAGTGCATTTATCCCTGAAGAGAATTTTTGTACTTAGGTATTCGTATCCCAGGAGTTAAGAAAATTGTTGTAAAATGTACATAACCAGCATATCTAGACTGTTTAAATGGTTAAAATGTATCAAAATAATCTTTCAGCAGTCCTCAGTTTTATTTATTCTTTGTCTAACATCATGTAGTTAAAGTAATCTTCATTCATTTTTAACGACTGATAAAAAGTACAAAAAATGAGAACTGTTAAACACCTTCCATAAAAAGTAATTTCTAAACTTTGCTTCAGTCACATGTAAGGGAATGAATTGTGTACATTTGCACATTGTAATTCTGCATCCATAGCCACTAAGGAAGTAAAATTAGGTCCAGAATTCAACATCCTCATTTCTAATCAAACAATTTATTTGAATGTATTAGCTCACTGCAGAGCTGATGATGTCCCTCATGGTTTTCACACCTACAACTTCTTACAGATGGTGTGACTGCCTTTTTTAAGCTGCAATAAAATTGTCTCTTGCCAGGGAAAGTAAAAAGGCTGGTTTTTAATATTCTGTTGGTAAATAAGCCTGGGTTTCTTTGGTGTACTCAAAGGCTTGCTTTATTTTTTATTTTCATTCAGCTGAAGTAGTGAAGTTCAAGAAAGGGCAGTGTTTGCTTTAGGTGTGAGCACCGGAGTCTCTGCAACAGAAGATGCAGATGCAGATATCCAGCAGAAGGCAGTGATAGTGTGAGATCATTTTCCTGCTGAATCTGGAGAGTGCTGTTGGGGTCATCTTCTGGACTGTTTCAGCCAGGTGCTCTGTGGTCCAGGTGGAGCTGGCAGAAAGAGGTTGACTTTCCATGTGATGCTTGATCACTGGTGTTATGCGTAGGTGATTAGGAGCATTTCACTTCACTGCATCTTTACAAACCCATCTTTATTGAGGAGATTATTAGAAGGTAAGACCCCAAATTCCTGCACATGGGTGGGTGAAAGTAGAAATATGTGTTGGAATAAGGGTAGATGTCTCTGTGTGAGCATCTGGCCATTTCCATAAGCAGATTTACAGTGTTCTGGAGATATGTGTGATTTCTCTTGCTGCTTCCATGAATCCATCTGTGAGCAAAACAATGAGTATTCAGATATTGCAGGCAGAAAAATGCCTAATTTGTCTACCAGTGACGCTGATACTGAAGTCTCACAGAGTCCAACACAGATTAGTCTTGTTATTTGACTAATTTGGTAGCTGTGTAGAGTTGAATTAAAGTGCAGCTTATTGCAGGCTATTATCCTGTTAAGTTGGACATACTTAAATCGTGTCATGGTTGCAAAAGACTATAACTACAGAAATATCACAAGTCACTTCTTTAGGATATGGTTTGAAAAAAGCAATTAGTGCAGAGAATAAAAGAACTGTGTTTCCTTGTGAGGAAATTTTATCTTCTGAAGGAAGCATTCCTTAAGAAAAACTGACAGACAATGATATCTGTTGAAAGAGAATTAAAGCAAATTGATTTTGTTTCTGGGCTTAGGATGACTGCATGGGAGCACTTTGGGTAAAGTATTCTCTGAGTTCCACAGTACCTTATGATGAATGTCACTGCAAGGCACTAATGCACTTCTTCAGCTGTGGGAGCTGCTCAGGCTCTGAACAATAACATCTCATTCCTAGAACCTGACAAAACTAAGAAGCAGCGCAACACATTATGAGCACTAGTACATGCAAAGGACAATATTTCTGTGTAAGTGGGGGCATGGCAAAATTTAGTGGGTTTTTTCCTTTAGTGTGTCTTTCTGAAATTACTCACTGCTCCTTAGTCATTTAACTTGCACCAAGTTAAGAGTTAGAGCCCTTCCTTGGAATGATTGTTGTTCTACATTTCTGTGAATAATATAATTTGAGGTCTGCCTTGTGTTATTCCAGGTTAATATTGAATTAATTGCATTAATGTTGATAGGTATGTAAATGGGATAAGTCAAAAAGTCCTTGTAGGTTCATAAATCCATTACCCCAAAGATAACCCTTTTTTATGGTTACTATTTCCTTTTCTGCTCCTTATGGTGTCCTCTGACTTTCAACAATTATCAAAAATAAAACCAAAATAAATAGTATATCTTTAAGATAGTCATCCTTCAAAAGGACCAGAAGCTTTTCTTTTTTGAGGAAGAAAATGCCCAGTTGAAACTTCAAAGGAATAACTGCACAGAACTGATTGAGCTCCTAATGCTTGAAAACACATCAAAGAATCCTGGATTTATAATCTTCATATTTTATTCATGAGCTCCTTAGAAGGAAATGATTCAGCATCAGTGAATTTGCAAACAAGACATAAAGAAGGACCATTTAGAAAAGAACCCTATTTTAATGAGGGGTATGGAAACCTACTATAAGAAAACATCATAATCAATACTGATGTAGGGAGAGAAACAGAGTGCCTGACTAGATTAGGAAGAAGTTTAGCCTTTAACCACTGAGTTTTCATTTGTAATCCATGCCTGATGACCAGCAAGTCCTTGTCCATGTGATGAGTGTGTGAAGGCTTCAAAGTCCTTTCTTCTACTCTTGGGACAGCCACATCATAAACTCCCTGCTTTTTACGGGTCTTAGCTCCAGTGCTGATTGAGGTCGGAGGCTGAATTTTTGTTTCAACCTGAAGATGTTTGTGAACATATCCTTGACCCAGATCATGATTTCTGACCCCACAAGTATTTGGAATGGCAGACTGATTATCAAAGGTCACCTAGAACAAACCTCTTTCTGGCACAGGATGAACTATTCCTTCTTCCCACCAAGAATGTCAAACCTGTTTAAGGTGCTCTGTGAAAAAAGGATTGGTCTTCCCAATGCTTCTTAGCTCTCATAGGTGTGAGGAAAAATCTTTCTAACTTAAAATGAACTAAATTTGGGACAAAGAAACACTTGATACCCCACCCACTGTTCACTTGGAGATCATATTTGGTAATTCTAAAATCTGGTAATGGAGGTAAATGTAATAAAGGGAGATAACTGAGATTTTTTCTTTTTTTAATCCTTTTTGCCCTGAGTCTGGAAAACCCTGGGCAATTTTCTGCAACCATGATCATCACCTCTATCCCTTCTCTTCCAGACTATACACAAGCTTTTTCAGCTGAGGTGCTCAGCCAAGTTTGGCTGGCATGAGAAATTCCCTGGAAGAAGCTGATCCCTGCTATCCCTTGCTCAGTGACTTTTATCAATGAGAGTGATGTTATTCTTTGAAATTTATATTACTGTACTGTCCTTCCAGCAGGGAACCTTTAGATCTTTTTTACCTCCTATTTCTTTGTTTAACTTTAATATTCTCCTGTCTTCCCACGCCCCAGTCTTTTCTCCTACAGCAATATTCTAAAAATATTGAACCAAGAAATTAATGTCTGCTTACTTCCATGTCCCCAAAGAAGAGTGAAAATCAAGATGTAAAAGCAAGTTTTCATGCTTTGTTCTTCCCCATTTGTTCTGCAGCACTGAGAAATTGAGATGTTAATAGGCAGGGCAGCAGGCCAGATATCAGTGTAGTGCAGAAGGTGCTTGCTGGAAGTATATATGATTTTATGCCTGCATTTTTCTTTTGTAGCTTAATGTGTAAGGAAAGACATTACAATTTTCTGGGAGCGTAGCTGATTGATTGAAAAACTTGACTGGAAATAAAGAGGTCTGGCATAGAGTGTTCCAGAGACACTAACCTCCTTTTTTTATTCTTGCTCTTCTTTCATCTTGCAAGCTTAGCCACGGTCTTTACTCTTTGTCTTTAACACTTGGAAAATGCAGCCTTTCAAATATTCGAGTCTTTCAAATTCAACTGGAATTTAAGGCTGGCTATTGTAATTGTTTGGGAACTCTAGTAATCTTTAATTGTTCCTTTTTAGAATGAAATAAAAGTCTTGTGGATCTAAGGAAAAGGAACAAAAGGTTGAAATAGGTCACCTAATAGCTGCTGAGGGGGCAGAACCTGCCTTCTATGCAAAGAGCTCTGGATAGGAATATGTTCAATGAGATCCCTGCCATCTGCCTGGTTAGGAAGAGCTGTTGCTGTTAGGAGCATCAAGTGAAATATTTGCTTATACATTCTTATCAAAACAAATATGGTTATTTTATGTTCATATAATACTTTGACATAGGTAAATTATTTACTATTGAAACTTTACTCGTTGACAGGGAATGTTTTTTGTATTATCTTAAAGTTTATTAACAGGCTCTTGCTAATCTCTGTTGCACCTTTCGATTTAATGTCACCGTTCACTGGTGATTGAATTTGCAGAGATATAACTTTTTCAGACATCCTAATGTCTAAAGGTTTAGTAGAAACCCCAGACCTTGCTGGAATGTTGTACATTATTCCTGATGGATATTGCCAGGGAAAGCTCTGCCTGTAGCTTTCTCACACTTTTGTGGAACTTCAGCCTAATTCCATTGAGCATGTGTTCATTCTGTTGGGAAATAAAAGTTGAAGAGTTTAGACATTTGAGGTTTGCTGAGAAGTGCATGGCCATTCATCTTTTTTATTGTCAGTTTTTAGCTCCACCAGCTGAGTTTGGTAAGTGAACATATGGGATAGAAACCGTGATAGACTGTGCTGTCTCTCCCCGACTGCCTTGTGTCTCTCTCATCTACTTCTACTTTTTTTTCTTCTCATCTGCTTTCAGAAGGATTGATATTAATTGACTGATATCAGTTTGTTGATATAAATAAGTATGACAAACTGGAAAATAGTAACTTTGATATATAAAGAGCTGTATCTTCATGATGACCTCTTCTCTGAAGAGACATGAAGCTTGATTGTCTGAAGTGTTCATGGATTGTTTTGAAATAGTTTAAAACAATTTAAAAATTGCCTTTGTATCACCTCTCTTGCAAGCAAAGCATTCCTATGAGATGAACAGTGTGGTGTTTATCCCTCCTGTAAGGGTCTCCCTAAAAACACTGCACATTGGAATTGTCCCTAGTGAGATACATAATACATATTTTTTAATATGTAGAGTCCATGTAGGAGGTGAATAGAGCAAAAGTCAGAAGAAAAATTAGTTATACCTGTATTGCATCCAATGTGTCTATTATGAAGCTACAAGGATGGGATTTCTGTAGTCTCCTGCAGATAGGGCTGGAGTTGTCATGGAGCTCATTGTGTTACTCAAAGTGATCTGTCTGGAAGACAGAACTTTCCACATCTCCACACCTTTGAAATTACTTCAGGACTACTCACTTGGCACTTTCCATTCCCTTGAAATACACCTTTTTGTCCACAATAGAAGTTTTTTCACAACAGAAATGTGTATTTTCTAGGCTTGTGTTTTAATGATTGCCTGTCTGGTGCATAGGGAAAGATACCCAACAAGGCTCCTAAACTTATTTTGTTGCAGGAGCTTCTTCTACCCATTCTGACAATTTGTAGGGTTTGATGAGTGATTTCAGGGATAGCTGTAGAGGAGAGCTTCATTTCTGTAGCACAGTGGATTTCAATAGGGGATCTGATCCAGAATAGAAGCAGCTCCTACCCAGAGGGTTAAGTGTAAAAATGAAACCCATGCAAGCAACCATTTCCTTGACAACGGCAAACTTTTGATGTGGTCTTTTCAGAGCTATTACACAGGGTCAGACCATTAAATGACTCTTAACATAACGCTGCCTTTAATCAGAGAAATTGCTATTGCACAGAGGAGCTTCTAGAATATCTTTAAAAATATTTCACCAAATCACTTGGCAGTCTCACTTTGCATGAAACCAATGGCGCATTTCACTTTTGACATCCTAGTAATGGGATTTTCTTTCTGTCATAAAACATTACTTCATTTTTGCCTTGGCTCAAAACAGATCCAGCTGGTGCTGAGTAGTAGAGCAAGCGCAGTGTTATTCACTGGAGTTTTGTGCTAGGTCAGTTTCTACATAGCCATTTCATGAGAATGGAGTCTCCAAAATACATGTTGTCTTGGTTCTTCCCTTTTCCCCTACCCTTGCTTTCAATTAGAAGTACAAATTGTCCATCAGCTGTGAATTCCCTTCTGAAATTTAAAGTTGCAGTTGTCTGCAAGCAGTAAACCTATCTTGAGTGCAGCTTTTAAAAGATGTACTGTTGAAGTAGCCAGCTAAGTGGGTTTAGTATGTATGTCACACTGACATGGTCTTACAGCTGTATTTTAGTGCTTCAAAATGACTATTTATCTGTAAAGAAGTCTGCCCAAAATATTAGGGGCCTTAAAAACTTCAGACTACAAATGTTGTAAGATGCAGCTAATGTTATGTCCTGTAGATGCATTGTTGTATCTTTTGTACCAGAATGAAGTCAGTATTTGTACATGGCCAGATAGCTACAGTTGGAAAATTAACCACACAATTCAATCCACAGTGATATCTAACCTTCAAAACAATAATTACACAAATTACTTTGACAGCCATAATACATGTGGCTGCAGACATTCTCTTTATTTTACACTGAAGGCCTACTTCTAAAAGGTAAACGCTGCAAAAGTTCTGCAGATGAGTAGATAAAGAGGAATCAGTCCATTGGATAAGTTAGTTATCCAATAGTTACCCAACCCAACCAATAAGTTGGATAAGTTAAGTCCATTGGAGGGAAGGAACATGAAGACCTCTTGGTACTCTGTAATTAAGGGTTTGCAGTTATTATGTGGAATAACTATTATGGGCATATTTTGGTTTGAAACTGAGTTTTCTCTGTAGGCTTTAGGAAGGATTGGCAGCTTAACGTATCTGCAGCTTGGTACCAAGAAAGTAACAGAGTACTGAGGAAGTAATGAAGTGTTTTAACAATTGGAAGCACAATTATGTTTTAAATTACTTTGCGCAATAATTTTCAAGCAATGGAGCAATCCATGCTTTAACAACTCTTCCATTTTTATGGGATTAGGTGCTGGACATGTCTAGAGCAATTTTGCAGTGAAATATTGCAGGTGTTAATTAATGTGAGAATGATCCAGTTTTGCTTGTGTGCTCAGCAGAGTCCTAAACTCATATCAAGACAAATTAGAGTAAGCTGAGTCAAGCTTAGCACAACCAACTTTACAGCTGACTGCTCATCTGCAGCTCAGGCCCAAGGCATCCAAATTGTATTATACAACCCAAAGAGCAGTAAAAGGAAGCCACCAGCACAAACATTGGATTTGATGCATTCATTTTGCTGTCAAGTGCACTTACTTTGCCATGTTTCTGTATTTGGCTTGTCCAGTTTTCTGTCATAATTTTGTTTCTCATTACGGTATTGCTGAAGAAGGAGACACTGGGATATTTCAATTTTTCCCTGATGGTCCCAGCCAGTAACTTAAAAACCTGCTTTCAGGTTCACATTTTTCTGGTTAGATTAGACTCCCACCTAGAAACATTACTATTTACTCCATAAACTGTATCAGGGAGAGATAAAGCCCATCTCAAGGGAAGACTCTTAAGAACTCCTAACACAGGTCTTATCTAAGAAGTATCTGAAGTATTTGCCCATAAGAGAGCTTTTGCATGTTGTTTCCTCTTCTTTTAAGCAAGAATCAACAAGAATAGGAAATTGATAGTTGGGTCAGTTGCTCTTCCTATGTGACCTAAATGCTTGTGTGGAAGAGAGAACGAAGGATATGTTCAACGTGTGAAAGGAGAATGGAATATCTTCAGTAAAAATGCCAACAGTTTATGAAATCTGACCTGCTCTGGTGTGTTTCAGAGGAGTTAAAAGATGAAGGACTTTCCCCAAAGTATTAAAGAGGGGTACTTTTAATTCTTAGGAATTTGGAGAGGACCATGGGTGTTGCGAGTGACTGGCTGATGACCTTTCATGGAATTAACTTCCATCAAATCTAGGCTGATGGGTTCCTTCTAGAGGGATTTAAAGAAAGAGGTTTCTAGCACACCAATTTTTCCAGTGATCCAACTGTGTAAAATCTGAGTAACCTGATTTCAAAAGGGGCTTCCGTTATCCTCTTATTCTAAGAAATCAAGAGAAAATACAATTTTATCTCAAGTTAAAGGAGAATGATTGTATTAGAAGAGCCCTGGGAGTTTAGCCTGGGAAACTTTTCACAGGGTCTGAGGGATGACTGTGGAGCCACCTGTGCTGATCAAAAGCCAGGCTGTCTGGTGGGAAAGCCAGAGCTGAGCACTTCTCCTTAGCTGATGTGGTGACTTACTATCTGCCACCTTTGCAAACAGAAATGGCTCAGTGCAGGGCTGGAGGAAGGCCAGTGCTGGCATAGACAGAGTGCAGGACCACAGTTTGTGATGGACCAAAAAAAAAATCTGGAATGTGATAGCAAGTAATTAGATCAGCCCAGGCTAACTTGCAAGCAGGGTTAAATTTTTCCTCTTTCTTTTCAGTGTTTTGACTGTTTCAATGCCTTGTACATCCCCCAAAGATTTCCATCCTCATCCATGTGTCCTAGTGGGCTCATTGTTCTCTAGGCAGCACCACGTGGCTCTGGCTGTACTGCATTCCTTGTGCTTTCCACTTCCCCAAGGTATGTATGCCCAGCAAAACTGCGTTGAAGTTGCCAGCTGTTTGGCTAAACCTGCTTCCGAAACTCTGTAACAAAGCACCCTCAAAGCCATCTTTTTTCTAAGTAGACAGCTTTGGGTCTCTGAGGTTGCACATATAGGGGAGAGAAGTAGCATGGAATTAACAGAAGTCTGTTTCTGGGTCTTCAGTAAGGTTCACAGGAGCTGCCTTGAAGTGTTGCAGCACCAACAGAGATTTTCCTGTGTGAGGCTTTGGACACAACATTGAAGTTCCCATCCTTGTTACTTTATGTTCTCTGCGAAGCTTCAATGATCCAAATCCCTGTTCAGCTGGTGCTCTTGTGGGCTTATACTGTTCCTACTGACATGAATAAGAATCACATCTGTGGTGGTTTATAGCTCCCAGCAACTCAGACAGAATTCCAAGCTGGATATGGAATAAATAAATCATGGGCTTGGGGTAAAAAAAAAAGGTGGGTGTCTGCATTTCAGATGTTAGTTGTATTGCAGTTAGAGAACCATTCATGGTTGTACTGCCAGTAGAATCATGGAACTGAAGAACCATAGACTCATGGAATTGTAGCATCATAGACTCATAGAATGGTTTGTGTTGAAAGGAACATTACAGATCACCTAGTTTCAACCCCGTGCTGTGGACTGGGGTGCCTTCTGCCAGCTCGGGTTCACTGTTTGCCATGTGGGGACTGGAGACCTTTGCTGAGACTTGGGTGAGTCTGATCAGAGACAGTCTGATCTGAGAGATGGTGAGTCCCTGAAACTCCCTTTGTCCAGAGGTGGGATTTGCAATGGATGGTCATTCCCAACTCACTGCTGTGGTTGTGGAGGTGACCCTAAAGCTGTAGGTAGCATGGTTACCTGAGCAGGGTGCTCAGCTCCTCTGATAGTGCAAAGAGAAATGTGTGAGTCGAAGACTATCACCAAAATTATGCAGATTCTTTCAAGGTTTGGCAAGATATGTCTTAGTTTGTGGATTTGGCAGAGCTTTGTCCAGGTCCCTACATGCAGCATGTGGTAATGGTTTGTGCCAATGAATGTGTCAGTCTGTGGTATTGTTCTGCAACCCTTCCCAGTGAACATTTGACTGTTAGCTTTCAATTTACATGTTTTAAATGTGATTTATACACAAATGCTTTGCACTGTGCTGTTTCCTAAGTGATGACCAAGATGGGCTGTAAGGATCCTTGACTGTAACACATATGTGAAACATGTACATATGGGACAAAACTAAACAATACATGCTCTCTTCTTGGAAAAAAAAAAAATTACCTAATTAAATGCTGAAAAATCCATATTACTGTCATACAAGCTCCACAATAAAATTCTTGGCTGTCAGCCTCACTGAAGAAACATATTGAGAAAAGGAACACCTTTATTTTATGATACTATTTCTTTGTTAAATTCCATTGTTATAAGGCTTATTTTTCTACCAGTAAAGTAATAAAGGCAATAATAAAGGTTCTTGTGAAACCACTGTCTCAGGTAAACATCATTTATTCCCTCAAAAGAGATGCTGGGGTTTACTTTAATGGAGCAACATCTGTTCATTCAGAATTGAGTTCCCTGAACATTAATAAAGATATTGCCACTAAATATGCCTGGCATACTTTTTATAATAATAACATAAACTCATACAACTGGGGGAAAAAAAAACCACAGTAAGTGCTCTTGTCTGCTTCCCCCCTTCCCCCACCCTGAGGGTCTCTTAACAAAGAATTTCACTACATAGCTAATTTTTTTGTCTGAATGCCTAAACACTGATAATTCAATTTCCTGTAAAGACGTGACATGTTCTCAACAGCAATATCTCATTCTTCTGATTGTGTGATTATATGGAGTCAATAATCCAAAAGCATTGTACTAAGATGCTGCAAAGCCCGAATATAGAAGAAAGCCATAATGCATGTTTATGTTGTTCCTCACTAACAACATTCACTAGCCAGGAGAGCAGGTCACTGACCTTCCATCAATCAGCACACAGCAGTTTCTCATTCTTTAGAGTGGATTTTGAGACTTGCAAATAGAAATGAAATCCCTCAAGGTATCACAGGAAGAGAATGGTGAGTGTTGCCACTTGGATTTTTTTTGGGTTTGTTTGGTTGGTTTGGCTGGTTGATTGGGTTTTGGGAGATTTTGTTTGTTTTTTAATATTATGACAATATTAAGTTGCATGTCACTTATCTTGGACATCAGTTGGTAGGATGTTCTAAGGTTTGGTAACCATTTCTCCTGTAGCTTTACTCCTGCTCATTCATTCCAGAGGTTTACTATCTCATACAACAGCTAAACAAGACATGCTAACAAGCCAATGGTAGAATTTACAATGTTGTAGGAAAGATGTTTTTTGTAAACAATTGAATTGTATATCCATGTTATACATTGCTCTTGGAATGTATTGTCTTCTGTTAATGATTAAGGAGAATTACAAAGTGGACTTCTCTTTTTCCTTATTTCTCTATGGGCTTATGCTGTTAAAGAGAAAGGGAAGACTGGGTTATTGACTAAATGTCCCTTTATTTTTAATTTCTCTGGCTGTGATTACTACTTTCAGGGTCATCTTCGCCCATTACATTTACATGTGATTTGATCTAGGACTGACAGCATCTCTATGAAGATCAGTCTCTAAAAGAGCATGCTGGGATTTAGCTTCCCTATAAGCATGCAGCTTCACTGAAAGGAAGAGAAGTGGTTAAATTTGGGGGAGTGGAGGGTGGGAAGCCTTTTTTTGTTCCATTATGAAGAGAAAAGACTTTCAAACAGTTCAAGCTGCACAACTCTTAGCAATACATGCTATTAAAGGGATAGCCATCAGCCTATACACGAGACACACAGATTGAATTCTTGTTGCTTGTCATGTAACCAGAGATAAGAATATTTTCCAGTGATTCTGATAAAATAAATGTTGTCATAATGATTCTGAGCTAGACTCATCCAGATGTTGCAGACTTCTTGCTGTGGTATTTATTCATAAATCTTGTTAAAATATAATCAGAGAAAGCATGTCTCAATTAAAACCATCAAAACTCTGTGACAATGTTCGTGTAAATGCAATAATAATCCTAATGTGCTGACATAAAATTTGTGCAGTAGGTTACTGGGATATTAGAGCCTACTGATTAGAGCTCACTAATTAATACAAAACTAGCTTCTTACAAGTGAAAGAGGACATGTAAGTTCCTCTGTACATGAAGGATTATGGATTATGCCCTTTTTTACTGTGTGCATATGACTGCTGGGACTTCAACAATGCTTAAAATTCATAAAGATTTTCATATGTATTAACTTGTACATTTGCTCATAACTTGGTTCTCCCACTCAGTCTGTACAATTGTTACCTGGTCCTGGTGCATGATACCACCTAATTCAAGAGTCTGGTTCTGTAAAATAATTAGAGAAGAATATGAAGATGAAATGGAATTTTTACTAACAATTTAGAGGACAAAAACAACTTGCATAAATTAGGATATCACCACTCTTCTTTTAAACACTTGACTGCAGCCATAACAGTACTCTTTTGATTTCCCTCTGGTGAGCTGTATTTTAAGAAGCACAAAATACTTTAATTCTGTGTTTCCCTCTAAAAAATCTGCTGCCCTGCTGTAGGAATACTATTCAGTTACCACTGGGAGAGGATGGTTCTGAGCTGATGATTCTGTTAGGATGTGATCATGCCATGACAGATTTAACTGTGGAGCTTTAAGACTACTTGTGAATGCCGAAAGGAAACAACTTAGCTTGAAAATTGTAACATCATGTGTCAAATATAATTTGGGAAGAAAGAGCGCAGGGATAATTCTTGACGTTTAGGCTCAACGTTAAAGCTGGATGAGCTTTTTGGAGACTGATGTGCTGCAACAAAGTCTTGAGGATACTTACAAGTTAAGGCATGACTGACCAAATGTATCTTAGCAAGTTCAGGAGCATTCAAAGTAGCTGGATGAGGGAAGGCTAAGCACACTTTGTTATTTGACATGCACTAGCTTGCTGCTCCCTAGTAACTTGTTTGTGACTGACACTGCGGTGAGACAAGTTAGAACTCCTGCTAAAAAATTGTAGCAAACCTGATAGAAACAAATTCTCACCCTGCAGGACAGAAACCACAATGCTGAGGCTTGTAAGCTGCAAATTGTTTCTATAAAGCACAACTGTGCAAGCCCAATGGCTTTATCTTTCAGTAATATCGCGCACTGCTGCAAATGCTTCCCTGGGATTCAGATATGCTCTGACTGCCTTACCCCATACCAGAGGGCTTTCTCATCAATCTCTGAGCACTGGCAGGCAATTCCTCCTCTCCTGTCACTGTACAGCTAACATTTTCACACTTGGGAGAAATGTGCAGGAGAGCTGTGCAGCTGTTGCACTAATACATGGCTTTGAGCATTTTTATATCCTGCCTTGATGCTAGCCAGACATCAGAAAATTCTTTTCAACTCAGATTGCAAGGTGAAACTGGGAATAAAAGAACCTAAAACATGCCCAAAGCCCCAAATTACAGACTAGATCCAAGCTGCAAATTATAGGAGAAGGAATGAAAGAAAACTGCACTTGATATAAATCCACTGATCTACAAAGTATCTTTCTGTGTACTCAGGGGAGTTCCTTGTGTCCTTCCACATGCCCTACATCTCAGACACTCTTTTTGCAGAGAGGTCCTAGAAGAGAATCTCAGCTATTACACCTGATGACTTGCAACCTTCTGGGGGTTCTCTTAAGTCACCCCATTTTCCCTTCCAAAATGCATTTACCTTTGACTTATTCAGGAAATATATTTTTAGCTTCTGCTGGGAAAAGGGCTCTTTCACTTTTTGGAGATGCAGGTGCTACTTTTGCAGACTGGATGATGTTTCCAGGCTGGACTGGCCTGGGGTCATTCCTTAATTCTGAGAGTTATTTTCATCTCACTCACTCCCACAGTGAGCCAATTTGTATATTTCAGTGTGAAGTGTCTCCATCCACTTACCGTGTCTTTCTTTGTGCACAAGCTGATGTAAAATATATGTAGCTCATTTTTTCTTTGGAGAGCAGATGCTTTGGGTGAAAAATAGGTTTGGAGTGATTGATTCTTCAAATCAGTCTTTTGATATTCTAACTCACAGAACTGAGCTTCATATATTTCTTTGTCCTTGCAAACCACACTGCAAGGCCGGAAAGTGCTATTCTCTGTATTATTCCTAGCAAACCAGAGCACAAAGAGGCTGAAAAGAGATTCCTCCAAGTATTTCAACAATCAGTATTGATTAAGTGCCCCTCTATGGCTGACAGTGTGCAGGCCACAAGTCTCCTACTGAATGCCTCAAGTACCCAAGCAGTCTTTGCATCATACATCCTGTGTGTTCCCAGAGAAGTCCTCACCCCACAAGGACACAGACAACGAGCAGTTGTCTGTGCCTTCTAGACATTTCTCTGCCTGTGTTTTAAAAGTCCAAGAAGAGATTGAAGGGGTTGGAGAAGCTTATGCTCAAAAGTTATTGATTATCAGACAGCAGCCCAGTATCTAGCCCATGTGCTGGGGATGTGGAGAGATGAAGGTTTGATGACCAGCTGTGCTTAAAACATTCAAAACCCTTCAGCATTTTGAGCAGAATAAGAAAGAGTCTGGCAACTCAGGTATTTTATGGTGGGAATAATTCTCTCAAAAGTTTAATCTCTCTCAAAATATTTGAGCTTAGGTTGGAGCATGGATGGGTGCTTTGGGAGGAGATGGAAGATGCCTCATAGGAACTGCTGTGTTGGCCATCTTATGGTCCCAAGACTTTGTCTGGATAACAGTAATGTGATATTTGCTAATGTCTAAGAGTCACCTAACCCACTTGGTTGGACTATACATCTATGTTGCTCTTAAAATCTTGGGGTGTGGTACTATTTCCCATTTTCATGTTGAAAAGAGTTATTTGCAAGCCTATCAAGAATCTGCTGGTTAAAAGCTATAAACTGTAATTTCATAACCCTTTATTGTTTCTAAGAGTGTATCTAAGGAAGCATTTCAGTAGGCTGAAGTAGCATTTTGACTCATTGTCTAATGGATCTACAGCATACACTACTCCTCTGTGGAGGGCAATCTAAGGACTGTTGCCCAAAAACCAAGTAATAGCTGAAATATAATCATCACCAGCAATAGAATGAGTTTATGACAGGAATTACTACAGAGAGAAAAAATGTTTTGGACAGAACAAATATTTCCTGAAGGATGGATGCATGGCTTTGTGCTTATGATTGAGAAAGTTCGGGTTAAGTTTGCTGAGGGGGATATTTCTGTGAAATCTCTCTTGATGAAAGTCAGGTCCTTAATTTAAAAAGGCTGTCATACTGTCTGCAATCTATTTATCAAAGTAGGATGGAAGACAGTTTTCTTCAAATTTATAGCTTCGTCAGCTTGTAAATGTAGAAGTAAACTGAAGTAGAAAGTGTTGAGTTGTTTTAAAAACTGATTACTTTCTGGAAAAGACCTCTGTCTCTGTTTGCTTGTCTCATTATTGTGACAGCATTTCTTTGATAGCTTTCTGCTGCCAGTCCTTGTTAGACAGGCAGACACATAGGTGCTCTGTGGGAGCTGTTATGTTGTCCTCTGGATGGACTTTGTCCTTTGTCTTCTCAGTTTCCCTATGGTAGGCTGCTGCAAACTGAGCACTGGTAAGCTCTTGATTTCAAAGGCGAGAGTCCTGTAATTATGGCTCCAATTTGCATTTGTAAGAGAAGCCCCATAGTCTTCATCTGCTCCAAAGGTGTGAGATGGGGTCCATGTACACTAACATTTGTATGTTTAAATAATCCAAACTACTGGCTGAAATCATCTTTAAAAATCACTGAACTGCCTTTGGAGAATGATCAGTCTGGTTCTATCACAGTGGTTGTAAAGTGGATGGGCTTAGGTGTTTAAACATAAGTGAAAGCAATGTCACCTATTTTATTCAGATCTTACTGGAAAGATCTAGCCAGGCATAGAGGACCAGGTGTTCAGAGGAGCTCAGCTCTCAGGTTAGGCACTTAAAGGAGGTCAGTTTTTTACTTTTGTTTCTCTCCATGTAAACTAGAAAGAGCTCAGCAGAGCTGCAAAGTGCAGCCTTGCCATTTCAGCTCAACGTCAAAAATAAAGCAATGTCAAAAATACACCAATGACAAAAGGATCTGAATGTCTCAGGAAATTGCAGCATTTTAGCACCATTGATCTCAAGTCATGGAAAGAGTTGAAATGTATCAACAGAAAGTTCACAGAGTGCAGAGGTCTTTTACTTCATTATTTTTTAGTGATAACAGAATATTTCAGCATTTATTAATTGTACTCTTGATTTTATTAATCGTACTCTTGATTTTATTAATCTCTTNGGGGGGGCAGTGGGGGGGAGGTTCCAAAGCATTTTATGCCTTGTTATCCTCCATTCTCACAGCCAAGATTACCAGACAATGCTCAAAACTCCTGTTTGTCTGTGGTCCTTCTCTCTGTCCTATTCAAAAAACAAAAGCAGAAATGGACCTTTCAGAGTATGAGAATAACCACTATGACAAATGGGATAAGAGAAAGTGCTCAGTTTAGGGCCTATGTCAGACCAACAAGTGAACTACTTTCTGGAAAACAAGCTCAGTGGGATGAACTATGGTTCCAAATAAATTATTTCTGGTGATTTTTGTGGAAAGTTTGGGAGTTCCTTGTAGCACCTGCTTTTTGTTATGCTGCTCTCTGAATGTTTAACACATGACCTGATTAAACAAGTACATTGTGTGTTCTTTTTTTGAAGCAAGCAAGCCTGTTTTGTTCTTTAAAGGAAACAAAATCTGCACCAATACAGTAAAAAAGCAAGGAATGCAAAGTGCATCTGGCCTTTACCCCCTGGCAGTCAGCTTTCAAAAGAGATTGGATTGTTACACACGCAGGAGCTTGGAGGATTCTTTAACTCAAAGTTGGTTTGTCAAGTCTGTGAACCCCACCAGAGATGGGCCGTGTTTATAGCAGCCCCTTCCTTCAGATGTGCAGATGTCCTCAGGTAAAAGCTGCTGCATGAAAAAATAGGGTGCAGGATTTGTGGTACCTATGAGAGGTGTGTCTCTCTGACCTGCTGCTGGGGGAAGCAGCCACTGAGAAGGAAGAGGACTTCAAAATGTGGAGTGAACATCTCCTCTATCAGCATGGGAAGGGCTGACAAAACCTGTCACTTGGAACCAGTTTTTCCACAAGGTCTTTGGCTCCTTGGAAACATTGTATTTAGGAAAAGCTGAGGCCAAAAAGTGCTTTGGCCAGAAGAGTGAGATGCTATTGCTTTCTCCCTCCTCGACACCATCAGCAGCTAGTTATGGTGAATTTGCTGTTTACAAGGCTACAATGTAACAGTAAGTGTTTTTCTACTTACGTAACAAGTTAGAAGCTTTAAAATGGGGAAATGGATGCTTGGATGCTGGGTATACACAAGGTCTTGGTTCTAGCTTTTTCAAGTAGAAGAAAATAAACATTTGCTCCCATAAAAAGCAAGATTTTAAATCCATGTACACTATATATAACTCCTTTGCATCAGTGGATAGATAAATTGTATAAACCTATGAATTTCTAGTTTGGGGGGGCTGTCTATTAAGGTGATTTAGCTAATAATTTTAAATTGTTCTTCACATCAATAGTTTGGGGTTTTCCACAAGGTATTTCTATTTGATTTTGTGTTGTTTCCTTGAGTATTAATAAAAATTGATTTAGGCAATAAACTTTGTGGTGGCAACCCAATAAATAAGAGAGACCTTGTGAAGTGGTATTGAAATAGGAGACTTATTGTGAATTGCTTGAGCAACAACTTTCCCCTTCAGGTGCCAAACCATCAACAAGTAGCACTAATTTATGTGCAATATCCATAATGCTGTAAGGTAAGGACAGGCTGTTTTTTTCCCAAAACATCCAGTGAGATCTTGTCCCTTCTAAAAAAACTACTTTGGCACAAGTCTGTCATTCAATTGCTTGTCAGCTGTTTCTGAATTTATGTTAGAAAAGTGAGTTCTGGGTACTACACTTTTCCTCCCCTTCTGTTTTAGAGAAAGGGAGGAAGTGCACCATGACAGGGTATGATGGACAAAAGAGCTGCAGTAAAAAAAAAAAAAAAAAAAGTGTTGAAATTATAAAATACTGTGCACTTGCTTTGATCTAGAGCTCCTGAATTCCTCAAAATCACACCTAAAAGAAAAAACAAATGAAATACAAATAAATAATTAGATAATGATATTTTCACCTGAAGTGTTAACTTCTGGGAGTCTGTTTCATGAAATGCTGCATTAAAGTGTTGCCTTGGTCCAAATGAGAGGTCTTTGAAATGAAGGTCAAAGCAAAAGGATTGACCATGCTGCAAAGAGTCAGGATTGAGTACAGGACTGGCTTACAGAGGAGTGGATAGGTCCAAGCAAGAGATAATTTGGATGGTATAGTATCTTGTGGTCCATCCTGCTTTCTGATTCTCATATGGTGTGTTATTATCCAGTCAAAGAGAATTCTGGTGAGGATTTATAGTGAGATTATCAGTGACATTTAGCAAATATTTACAGCTGCTTTTGAAGACAAGAAAGGACAGAGAGGCATTTTTTGTAATAAAGTGAGGGATTGAAGACACTGTTTATATTCCAAATGGCAAATCTTTGGAAATTGTTCATGCCTAATGTGTAGAGTTTGCCTTTCTTCAGCGTTTTTATGCTTCACAATTATTTTCTCCCCTGGAAAATGATGTATTATTTATAAGATTAAGTCAAAAGGGTGTTTTTCCTGTTTGTTCTGGATTCTGCTAGGATAGAGTTAATTTTCTCCCTGGTAGCTGGTACAGTGCTGTGTTTGGAATTTAGTATGAGAATAGTGTTGATAACACACTGATGTTTTGGTTGCTGCTCAGTAGTGCTTACTCCAAGCCAAGGGATTTTCTATTTCCCACACACTGCCAATGAGTAGGCGTACAAGAGGTTGGGAGGGAACACATGCAGGACAGCTGACCCGAACTGACCACAGGGATACTCCACGCTGTAGTACACCGTGCTCAGTGTATAAACTGGGAGCAGCTGGCCAGCAGTTTCTGCCTCACTGTTTGGGGTCAGGCTGTCCTGGATGTTCTGGACTGGTCAGCAGGTGGTGAGCATCTGTATTGTGCTTCACTTTTCTTACTTAAGCTGTATTTCTCTCTCTTTTAGCTGTCTCAGTTATTATTATTTTTTATTGTTACTATTATTTGTTATTATTATATCTTCATTTCAATTACCAAACAATTCTTGTCTCAACCCATGTTTTTTCCTTTTTTTTTTTTTACCTTTCACATCCCAACAGAGTGGGGAAAGTCAAGCAAGTGGATGTGTGGTATTTGGTTGCTGGCTGTGATCAAACCATGACACTACTGAAAATCTGATGGTCAGAAAAATGACTAGTTTTCTACTGATCCTAGATGTGACAAAGTTGAAAGTTAGTGCTGCTCTTTGAGGGAGCTGGTCTATTATATCAAAAGTCCTGCAGGGTTCTTCATAATCCCTGCCAAAATTCCTTCAAAAAGTATTCACATGGTGATTTGCACCTATGAATGAGATCTGACTGGTTCTGACACTAGTTAAAGCATTAAAATTAACTCTGTTATCAGGAGAGATGTGTTTCAATATTCAAGAACAGTTTAAACTTTTTAACATTTGCTTTAAAATTCTTAAGACCACTCTCTTAATGCTCTGTGACATGTCTGTGAAGTGCTTCCCACCCTTTTGAGGGACTAGTCCTGTTCAGGATGACTAAACAGGTTTCAGGTTACTATGATGCATAATAGAAAATCTTAATTTTGAGGCAGGGTTATAGGTCTAGTAAAAATTTTTCTATTCGCAAATGCTGTTTGCATCACAACTGTGTAAAAAGGTGGCTGCTAAGAGGAAGCCATCCCTTTGGATGGAGAGGAGTGCAGAGCAGAACCCGTGCCTTGCTCTGACATCAGCTGAACATCTTAGAGCAGACTTAGTGCTGGAAAGAGTAAGACAGGAGAAGGTGCTCTGGAGGGAGTGGAAGGTTAGGAGCTGTATCCAGCCCTGCACTATCTGAACAGAGGAGGAAGAGCTCACCCCAGTAGACACAATTTCCAGTCATCTCAGCCAAGCTCTAACTACAAAGAGACTGAGGATTTGTGATCTGAGGCTTACACTGCCTTAGTGTAACAAGCCTAGTGGAAAGTCTACAGCCATGGATATGGCCTGTGGTGCTGGATGTTAGAGAATATTTAGAGCCATAAATATTTCATTTGAGTCAGAATCCACAACAGAGTAGCCTGGACAAGGGAGCATTTCTAAAATGAAAAGAGAAGACATAAGGTAAAGATGAAAAGAAAAAACAAAGTATTTTTAAAAATGAGGTAAAGTGAACGAGTGGATCTGTGTAATGATGAAAGTACAAAGGATTTCAGAGCTCTGTGGGATTGGCTTGAGAGGCAGAGGAACAGCAGGATTTAAGGATGTCACAGCCTAGCAAAGGCTTTACATCCATTTTCACTTGGGAGGGACTTTTCTGTTTTCTGGCATGGAAAGAGATGACAGTGAGTTACCACACAAGTTTAGCAACACTGACTTTGGGAGACTTGTAATGGCTGCTAGGGATGGGCAGGAGGGAAAGAGTGGAAAGCTCTGCAATTAGAAGCACCCTGTAGGTGAAGATTCTTGTCTGGTTGTGACCCTGCCCCATTTTCAGCTGCACCTCTCATATCAAATAAAACAGAGTAAAAACATGAAACATCCAGTAATAAATTTCTTTTTGTCCTCCCTATCTTGATCCTGGAAGTGGCTGTCAGCTTTTGGGAAACTGGTAAGGAAGAACCACACTGGTTTGGGGTTGTTTCTCAATGTGTTGCTGAATGGAGTAAAACAACTATTTAGAAAAAAATTAGACCTGGTGTAGTTTTACATCTCTTTGAGGCTTTTTTTGTTGTGGTGGCTGGTAACAAATCAGATTCTTACCATCTGACAAGGAATGTCTTCCCCACATGATTTTTACCTGCAGAAGATAGTGGTTTCTGATAGTGAGGGGAGTACACGTGCATGTGCTTAGGATTTGCAGCAGCCAAATGTGGCAGTCAGAAAGTGAGGCACTGAGAAGCGTTGGTTGGAGCCAGCCTGTGTCCTTGGTGCTGGATTTACAGAATTTTTGCCTTTAGTAAGAAAGGATGCACTGTGATGCTGAATTTCACATCTTTTATCTGAGTGCAGAACATGTAATTGATCTTTGCATGGCAACCTGCCTTATCCATGTCCAGTCTTGTACAGGCAGAGCAATATCTTCTTTTATAGTAAAAAAGTGTTACCCATTTGTACTTATGGGAAAAGACTTAGAAAAAGGCAGACCCTGTGAAGAAACATAGTTAAAGCCTTGCAAATTGGTAAATTGGAGAGGCGAAGTTCTGCCTGTCTCCTTCTGGACAGTCTCAGGTATTGGTTACCCTTTCCCCCTGCTTTCCCCTCCTCACCCCCAGTAGAGGATTGACAAGGGGGAAGATTTTATCTTGGGTAGTCTCTTAAACTGGTCATGCCTTTTGCACTGCTTTATGGTAATTGCATCAGTGAACATCCTACCAGCCCTGCTGTTTAAGTTCAGGGTGTCAGAGAAAGTGTCTTCCTAGTCAGCAATGAAAGAGATTTTGAGGATGTCAGTTTGCACAAAGTATTTTCTGGGGGAAATTAGTAAAGGTTCTGTTTTGTAAAGTTCACCAAGCTCCTCCAGGCCATTTCAAAAGGAACTTCCTTTCCCCCACAAGGCCTTTTGTAACTGTTTTTTTTTTCACTCCTTAAAGAATATTTCTAAACTTTTTTTGTACTTATAAATGGAAGAATTATTGGTTTGTTGTTTTGGTTTTTTTTTTAACTGAATGGTTTTATCACTGTGCTATTCCCCATAACTCCAATAGAAAGAAGCTTTGATGGGATTTTTCTATTTGGTGGGAGGGTAAAGTGTCAGCATTCCATGCTAAACTCACACTTCTCCCTAACGAGTTTTTGCAAGAGGGCTGTGTCTCACTGTGGTTATCCTTCCTTGCCAGAACTCTCTTCTGCAGGGAGAAAAAAAAAGACAATACTGTTTCCAAATATTCACTGTTTACTTTCTTGAAAACAAGTGCAATTTGCTAAGCGGCCTTTGGGGTAAATATTGACACAGTTAATATCCCTGCAGTTTGCATTCTAAACTGTAAATGTCTAAAATAATATTGCAATTTAATAACTAATTTTGTATGGTGTAATTGTAGACATTGGGGCAGTCCTTAGTTTTTATTTGTTTACTTGTGACAACTCAGCCACAGACTTATATTTGAAAGATACTGAATGAGCTCAGGGTACATTTTATGGGGTTTGTTGTAATAACATAACTTTCATTTAAGAATACATCACTCTTTTCTTGCAAATTCCTGGATAGGTTTCAGGCCATCGAGATGCGTTGTGTTTAAACAAAACAAACAACCATTAGACTGACCTCATCCTTTCTGAGCTCTGTCTCTTTAGGCTCTGATTTTATTGGGCAAAATACATGCTTGCTGTTAAATACTTAAAGGCTTTTTTTTTTCTCTCCTTAAACCAGTAAAGAACACTAAAATTCAAGCTTATTTCTGGCAAGTTTTCCTCCTCTATATCCTGGCCTTCCAACAGGCTTTCTAACAGTTCTGCATATTTTCAGTCTGTGGGGTTTTATTACTTTTATAATATCATATCTCTTTGCTAATTCTCTAATTGTAAATATTCTCAGCACCAAGCAATGCTGCAAATAGCACACCCTGAGCTGTGCAGTCACTCTGTCTTCTGCCTGCACAAGTTGGTGTGTATGACTGCAAGTACATCCTTTTCATCACTGTCAGGTCTCATAGTAAACACCTCAATTGTCCTTGTTCAAGAGAGGATGGGAAAATATTTGGGCTGCTTAGCAGCAGGAATCTTATCTTTCCCTTGAAGCTGAGTGGTTTAGGAGATCTGAGTGCTATGTTTGGGTAGATAAATGGAAACTTAGTAGTTTCTCTCATCTACGTCCCCACCAATATTTGTCTCCACTTAAAGGTGTGAGCCAAATTGAACCTGTGAGGGTGCACAGAAGTATTTCATCAGCAGTACTTGGATCAAAACTACATGGAATAGTTTGGCAGAGTAACAAATGTATGAAATTATTCCTCTGCTGCAATGTTTCCTTGATTAGGATTTCTATCATATTACAAGGGGGAAAAAAAGAGGCATACATTTTTAAAATGCCAGAAACATTAAAAAACACCCAAATCCATTTTTAAAGGCCCTCTCATAAAGAGGGAAATCTGTGTTAAACTTAGCTGGAGTTTGGCAGTCTTCAAGGGGGCAAGGTACACATTAAAATATAAAATATTTTCTCTCATTCCACTCTTGGGCTATGATGCACTGGTTAATCATGAATGACCTGTAGTTTCGCTGGGGATGGTCTTCTTATTTATTTGCATTCCTTAATTCCAAAATAGATGCTTAAATGAGAAGTTCACACTGGGAAAAAAAATGCTGTTTAGCACCAAAGGCCAGGATTATCCTGTTTCAAGTAGTCATAGCTCCTGGAGACTTTGATTTCAGTTTGACTCTTGAGCATTTGGGATGGTGAATGATGGAGCTTCAGGTCCCTTCTGAAAATATAATCCATGTTCTTAGTTCTTGTTGGTTAGATTTTAAAAGCAGTCTGAAAGTTTTCATAGCTGACATTAATTAAATCTTAGGCTGGGAATTGGGAGTTTGGAGCTTTGCCACTAAATTGCCACTGGCTGGATTTTACAGGCAGGTACTGCCTCCACTTTTTGGTCTTGTTTCTTTTTCCAGGCTTTAAGTAATGGCACTGTGGGGACTTCTAAGTTCGCTGCACAGAGTGCTTGGCTCCTAACACAGCGTGATCTGTTCTCAGCAGCCTCTCTGGATTATACAGTAACATAATGGTCCTGATGAAAGCAATGCATTGGAATAGTAACATTGTTGGCTTGTGGAGCTCATGGACATGCTTCCTTTTTGCAAGACAGCTCCTCTAACATGCATGTTTCATGCTTTCTTTCAATACAGTTTTAGAAGAGGTTACATGACCAGCAGTCATGTTCCTCCAAGTATGTGTGGGTAGTGAAGATATGCTGCTGTAAGATAATACTTACTTTTGAGATAATAATATTAGAGTTCATCAACAAGGCTATTCTAGCTTTGGAATAAGTGGCATATTAATTCTAAAT
Source organism: Cisticola juncidis (assembly GCA_013400215.1). Lineage (NCBI taxonomy): Eukaryota > Metazoa > Chordata > Aves > Passeriformes > Cisticolidae > Cisticola > Cisticola juncidis. The sequence goes on along the minus strand of VXBR01009209.1, from coordinate 336,976 downwards.
ATTAGAGCCAAGTATAAAATCTGGGTGAAAAGTTCCTTTGTCAAAGATACATTTTGGGATTGCCTGTTGCAGAAAGTAAAGAAGCAAAACTGAGAAGTATACATTGCAGTTATTCTTCGTTAAATATTTCATTTTTAATACTGAAATATCTTGGTTTTGCTTGCATGTAAAACTAAAACATTATTTAAAAGTGACATGTAAAAAAAAACATAGGTTTATCTCATTTCTTTTCAATTGAATATTTAAACAAAATATGGCTGATGGTTTACTTAAAGTATGTGTGCGGTGTTTTCAGGGTTATGTTTTCCAGGAAAATCAAAATCTATTGTTTGCTTGTTTTTTATTATATGTTTTTCTTATCTGGTTAGTTTGCTGTCTGAGTTTAAAAGATTACCACTGAAAATAGAATAAAAAGGGAAGGAAGGAGTAGAAGATAAGGAAGAAAGTGGTGTTTGCTGCTAGTTGCATTTTGCAAAAATGTATATATGAGGGGCCTTTTAGCATAGTTATGTAATGATGAAGATTTTCAGGGAGTTTGTCCCCTGTTAAGAAATGTGTCTGGAAAGCATACTGACTGTGCTTGTCAAACATCTGAGCATCCATGTTGTGACATGTATTTAAAACATGTTCAAATATACAAAGCATACAAAACTTTGATGTTAATACATTGTTGTTTCTTTAAGACAGTTACCACGTCCATCTACCATTGCAAACCAGGCTGATATCCAAAGACTGGGGCAGCAGCATGGAAGGAGAGGAGATATTGAAAAGGAAAGTCATATCAATACCATAAATGAGAAATGTGGGCAGTGCAAAGAGAACCAGTAACAGTGTTGACACTGAGTAAACACCGGAAAAAAAGATATTTCTCCTGAGTTAAAATAAGTTAAAAGTTTCAGAATTGTTTCATTAAGAATTCAGTAAGAATTCATGAAAATATATGTATATATTAATTATTATGCCCTGAAATCTTGGTAAACTGAAGATATTGCATACGTGTCTGAAAAAGATGCTTCTGTACTCATCTAAAATGTTTGGATAGCTTCTGCCTTTAAAATACAAAGCAGGTAATAGACTGCCCTTCTTGGTCTCACAGGTGTAATGAAGCAAGGCTTTTGGCTGTTCTACCTTGTAAATCAGAGCACTTCCCATTTACAAGTGTATAAATATCCCTTATATTATAGCTAACTGATGTATTCCTCCCATTCATGTTTAAATAATGTGTGTCGTGGGTACCTAGTTCTGCCTTTGGGAAGCTTCTTAATAATTTCCTTCCTCAGAAACAGAGTCCACACTTTAGTTCCCTTGCCTCCATCCCAGCTTGACTCTCATGGCATGCCCTTGCCTGTATTCCTCCATCATACTGGGCCAGGTTATGCTGCCCAAACTTGACAATATTTTATCAAATGCACTCTCCTGCTGACTCAAAAAGATTTGATTTGTTTTGGTGGCCCTTGGGCTTTGAAGAATAATGTTGTATTTCTTTTCCATACCTACCCTGGCTGTTTTTAAAAAGGAGGCAAAGAAAACTGAACTAGTAGCATTGCAGGTTCTCCACGTATATGGGGAGTAAAACTAAGGCACCACTTCCTCAGGGTTTTTTTTTTTTTTTCTTCTTTTTCTTTCTGTCTTCACTGTTTTCCCAGTAGTCTGCTCTGTTTTTTTTCAATAGGTCTTTAGTGTTCAGCTTCCCCCTCCCTCCTATGAGTTTTACGCATGTTATTGAACTACTGACTTCCAAGTCCCAGAACTTCATAACAGCTTAGTTGTCAGCAATACAAACTATATTCTCTTAGAAAAAATACTGATGTCAACCAGAAACAAAAGTTTCATTTTGTGGCTGTAATTTTCAGGTAATTTCTTAACAATTTCCTTCTTTCTGAGATTGACTTAGTGACTCTTGAACTGGCAGAATGTGATGATGTTTTTAAAAATACATAAAGCATCCAGGCAAAGTAGCAATGTAGGGCAGTCCATACTGGGTTAAGAGGTGTGCAGATTCCTTTTAACCCAGTGTTAAGTGCTGTGCAGTTCAGAGTATAAATGGAAAGAGTGGGTAGGTTGAAGGGAAACTTGGAGTGGGGATATATCACTCTAAAGCCAGAAACTTAGTGCTTTATTTCTTTTTCTTCACTGTGTTATAAATGCTTCAGGACAAGGAAATGGCTGGAAAGGTTCCTTCTCCCATAAGCAGCAGCGCTGTAGGCCCAGAGCGTCCTCAGGGTGTCTGCTCTCTGCATTTCTACAGGCACAGAGCACTTTACAGTGCTCTTACAGCAGCACTCCAGTGAGGCAGCTAATGCTGGTTTGCCTTAGGTGAAGTGTGAGTCTCTATCTAGACAGATAACACATGTGGTATCGAGGCAGCAGCACAGATGGAGTTGGACTTGCTGTGTTTTTCAGGAGCCACTCACCCACTCCTGTTTCCCCACCAAATGACTCTTGGTCTGTGGTCTCCAGGCCTGGAATTGGAAAGGTGTGATCCCTGGCACGCCTGGAGCTCTGGTACAGGGTAGACAATTATTCTGTTGTGTATCCATACTTGGAATGTCTGCCAAGTTCTCTGTGTTCATTGACTTTCTGACCGAGCTGGCCACATTTCAGGTGCCAGTAGGACATGAGCAGGCAGGAAATGGAGTTATGTTCCTTGGTCTGTATAAAAGCTCAAGGACCTGGTTTCAGCCTCATTTTATATATAGAAGCCAGCTAAATTCCTCAAAGCAGCCATCCTAGACAAGACAGGAGGCAAAATGGGGAGAAAGATGGAAGAAGGTTTCAAGTAGGAAGCAAAAATTTGGTGATACATATTAGATACATGTTTTCTCTCCCCTCCCCTTATACTCAATAACCTGAGGAGCTGCTTATAGCCAAAAAGAACCATAATCCCTAATTCACTTTATAAACCTGGCCTTTTGGTATTCATAAATAACACCCAAGCAAGGCTTTATAAGGAATGTTTTCTACCAGTTTTTAATAAAATCTGAGACCATAAATGTGCAACCCGTAGCAAAGTTTTTTTGCCAGCTGTCACTGCTACAGACAACTCAGGAGGTAGAAATGTAGCTCAGTGGTTCCATTCCTGACCCTCTCTCTAACTGGAAGAATTTTGCTCATTTATAAAGGGGTGGACAAACTCCAGATTCCCTTAAGAATAATGAAATGGGATAGTAGGAAAGCTTTCTTGCTCACAGCCTGAGGCAGCTCAGACAGTGGCTTTTCCTATGCAATTGGGCTAGGTACAATTAACTCCTCCAGGTTGTCTGCAAGTCCTTTCTTTTTTCCCATGAACCAATAATGTCTAGCAAAGCCTTTCATCCCTCTTTCTGAAATTTCTCATTTAATTCACTTGTGCTTTTTCTGTCCTTCCTCTTGGCTGTCCTGAAGCTGAACTGTGGTTGTTACCCTTGCCAATTGCAGTGAGGCTTCCTGGAAGCTGAACAATATTTATATGGTTTCTACTTAACTACATTTTAGATATGCTCAACTGAATGAGAAACCAGTCATAATAAAAAATAAAAGTCATTCATGAAACTGGGACTTGGAGCCTTTTAAAATGTTAAATCAAATCCCTGTTCTGAAAAGGATGGAGTAAATATAATTTCATAACCAAAACCCAAAGGTCGAATTTTTTCCACCATTTTAAAGGCTGTTCTCCTGTTTCCTTACAAGAGAGATGATATTTCTTTTCCACAAGAGAGAGTGTTTGTCTATGGCAGCATTCAAGGATTTTAATGATCTTAACATTAACCAACGTAATAAGTGATAGGACCTGTTATTTCTCTTGGGTGATTTTACAGACTTTTTTCTTCATTCTTTATGCATTTGCTCCTCTGTTCATTTTGGCTGAGAATATCACTTGCAGATGTGTTTAAGCCACTATTTGTGTCTGCTCTAGAAAGCACAGGAAAATGCCAGAACTTCATGAACTTGAATTATCATTGCTAAGGTGAAGTTCTTATGTCTCCTTTTGGTCCCTGAAACAGATGAAACTTTTGGATGCTGGTGGTTGGTTTCTCCAGAGATGTCAGGGCAGTGTTTCAAGGGGTACAGAGTGAAGGGTCAGTTGAAGGATGCTGTCTCCCTCTGAGAAGCTTTGAGATGATTTTGCATTGTGTGGTATTGTGTGGTGCCACAAAAGATTGTATGGATATGGCAGAGGAATTTTTTCCAAGTCATCCACAGGTGAACTGACTGAATTTCGAAGTACTTTGTTTTTCTCAAAGACTCTAAAAACTGGAATTTTATGTGAGATTGGCAGCTTTTATTTGAAAATATGACGTGGTGTGTTTTTATCTGTTGCCCTCTTCCTATCTACTTATGGAAGAAACGTGTGAAAGGGGAAGCATGAAAAAGAACATGGAGGCAACTAAAACAAGCAAATACCCCATTATTTTTTTATATCTAAAATTTTTGCTTGTTAGGCCTGCTGTGTATATTCTTGGACCTGAGCCCAAGGTCTGTGAGCTGGGTGTTGGCAGCACTGGAGCTGACACCCTGCTCTGTGCATCATCCTGCATTCTCTCTGTGTTAATCTGACACACAAGCTTTGCAATCCAGAGGGACCATTATCACCACCTGCAGATCACAAATGAAAGGACTTTGCTCAGTAGTTCCTGCACTTATTATTAACTGTGTAATGGAAGGGCCTTAAGACAGAGGTGAAATACAGACCAGGTCTGTTTGGGATTCGAGTAGGAAAAGAGAGCAAATCCTTTGAATAGACACTGGACTGTTGCCTGTATATGCTCCTGTAAGCCAAATATATGCATTGGAATGTGTTTTGACTGGAAAGTGTTTTTCCTAGAGCTGTAAAATGACATATAAAATAGGATTGTATTGCATAAATGGAAACATTAGAAGGCTTCGAAAGTCATTTGGCAAGCAGAAATGTGAAGTTCTATTTTATAGATCTTGCCAATGTTATTAGGAAGCTGACATATAATAAAACTTAATTCCATAACATTAAAATATTCACTCATTTGCTATAGAAAGGCCTCACTTTGTGAGAGAAAAGGGTGGAGGGGAATGCTCCTGGTCACTAGGCAACGTGTTGCCACATTTCTACATTAGTGCAAATGAGATATTTACCAGGTGAGCATGGATGAAATACTGTGATTACTGGGGGAATTTTCAGCTTGAAGAAATTATCGTATGCAGATAAAATACAAAAAGAATGACAATGAGAGCATTATTCATGTTATGCGGAGGGAAAGTTGCAAACATAAAACTCATAAAGGCTACAAACCTCTCTTAAGGGTTACAGCCAGGCAGCCACTCCTACCTCTACTGCAGAGAGCAGTGTTAGTTCTGGTCTTGTGGGGGGCAGGCTACACAAAAAAAGCTGGCCACAAAAGGTCTGAAGATTTTGCAGGTGAAAAAAAATAGAGAATTGACTTACTTTAGCAATGGGAAAATCCTTAGAGCAAGAAGTCTGGTTTGAAACCAAACAAACTGGGCTGAAGGGTACTGTGAGGGGGTTGACCCAACATTTCACAGAGTCACAGGATGGGTAAGGTTGGAAGGGATTCCACCTCTCTCAGCAGCCTGATCCAGGGCACAGTTACATGCACAGCAAAGTTCTTCCTCATGTTCAGGGGGAACTTCCTGTGCCCCAGTTTCTGCCCATTGCCTTTTGTTCTTTTGCTTAGTCTCGGGTTTAACCCCCGGAGATTAGGGTGATAAATTGTCTCTGCCCTTTGATGAGTCCTGAGCCGGGTGCAAAGAAACAAATGGAGTCTTAGATTTCTCATGTTCAAGGTCTCACTCTCTGTTTATTATTTCTTATCTCACAAGCTCTTCTCATGCCGTTCGTGGAGTTCTGTGCAGCAGCAGGGGCAACGATGCTCTTCCCTCCTCTGGGAGGGTCTTGACCTCTTCTACTACACATTAAGTTTCTATTATTTACAATTAATCACCAATACCCAACACCTCTGCTAGACAGGTCATATCTACTTTGACCCTATCCAAATGTTCCATCTTCACAGCAGTAATGTCGGACCAGAAAAAGAAGAAGAAAGACAGGACCACACCCTGAATCCTCCATCTTGTCCTCTTGAGTCCACACACCCAAAATCCATGCACCACCAGTGATAAACAGATCACTATCTATTTCACACTTTGGTGACTTGTAACTCCTCCTGCAATGTAGGTAGTTTCTTCCATGGACTGAAGTCAAAGCCTGCATCTCCCTGGGCTCTGTGCCAAGGCTTAAAACCCCCCTGTACAGATACCAGACCCCCCTGTACAGGTTCCAAACCCCCTGTCCAGGTTGCAGACCCCCCCCTGGCCAGGTCTCTGACCCTCCAGGGAGACCAGAGGGATGCCCTGGACTCCAACAGCTTGGCATCACTAAAAAGAGCCTGGTGCCATTCTCTTGACACCTCCTTTCAGACACTCACAGATATTGATGAGATCCCCTCTCAGTCATTTCTGCTCTAGGCTGAACAGGCCCAACCCTCTAAGCATGTCCTTATGAAATGCCCTTAACTAATATAAGAGGTTCCTTAACTGTGTTTTCACTCTCCACTGGACTCACTCCATGCCTCCTTTGCCCTGAGGAGCCCAAAACTGGACACAGGACTCCAGATGCACCTCATCAAGGCTGAGTAGAGGGACAGGATCACATGCCTCAACCCGCTGTCAATGCTCTTCCCAATGCACCCCAGGATACTATTGGCCTTCTTGGCCACCAGGGCACAGCTGGCTCATGGATGGCTTGTTGTCCAGAAAGATTCTTCCAAGGAAATTCCTGAAGAGGTTAATGTTAGCTCTCCTGAAGTCCGTGGTTGTAATCTTACTTGCTGCCCTGCGTCCTCCTGACTTGATACTGAACTCCCCAGTTCCATGATCACTGCAGCCAAGGCTACCCCCAACCTTCACATCTCCAACAAGGCCTTCCCACTTTGTTAGTATGACATCAGGCAGTATCTTATCTACTAGAATAATTTTTATTTTAAAGCCATTACTGTGAAACGCTGACTATAAATACTTGTGTATTTGTTTTCTCTTAGAAGCACTGTTTTAATTTAACCAATGCTTGCCCATCCTCCAAGGCTGAGAGCATTCTGCTTTGTTGGTGGAAATATCCAAATCTCTGAGTCTGTTTTAAAAAAGTTTAAAAAATGCAATGCATGGTTTGTCAAGAATAAACAACTCTCCAGTACAGTAAGAAGGATTTGTTGCAGTCATGTAGATTGTTTCTATAACTTTTGGGTTTTGTGGCTCATTCTCAGCTTGCAAAAGATAACACTGCACACTATCCTGCAATTGTTCTATGCTCCTTTGTGTATTATTTTGATAATTATGTAGTGATAGGAGATTCTTAGTAACAGTAAAATATCAATAGTATTTATACTTATATCCTGGCCCACGAAGAAAAATGTACATGAATTTTCTTCTTTGTCTAGTTGCAAATGGTACAATAGTTAGTATCTTAAATGGTATCTTCTAAATTAAATTCCTCTTGAGTGAAAACATTATTTACTGGCATTTAAATTTCATCATGCTGTTTTCATATAGTCTTTACTCAGTTTACATTTGTTTGCATTGGTGCCAAAAACACTTCTTCAGAGATCCACAGAGCTTAACAGCTTTGGATGGCTGGCATAACTTTAGCTTGTAAAATTAGTATTTTCTTCTCTCCTCAAACTACAAGTCTAATTTCAATTTTTCTGCTGTGGATCCAGTGTTAACCAAATAACACACAAGCTCAGAGGTGTATTTGTTTAACATGCAAGAGTGGGAGTCATAGCTCTGAGCATTTAAAACATTTTTGCTGGATGTATCCATGCAATATCATGTTGTGGCTTTCATCTCTTCAGAAGCATATCCCCTACCTGGTTTTTTTTCAGGAGGATTAAACTATCCCTTTCCTATTTCTGGAGAAAGTTTGTCCATGCCTGCAATTACTCTCATAGTCTGACACATACGGAGTTACGTGATAGGGGAAAAGGGTTTTATTCCTTCCCTGTGTATTCCACATCACTGCCTTTTTCCTCTGTAGTGATGAAAAAACACCTTGCTCTTCACTGTGCATGGTATGTGGTGTCTCCCTATTTCCTCTGAAGCCAGAGGTGGTGTTGTGTCCAATCCTATGAACCTTCATCTCAACCTTCTTGCCATGATATCTGGACTGATATGACAGGGAAGGAGGGTGGCACTGACTGTGGTACCTGCTGGTCCCATCATCTCTGTGGGTGTGCCTGTCCTCTCCTCCTGTAACTCAACTGCTTTATCTGCTGGCTGTCATCACCCCAAACTGGCAAGGAGATCATCAGCAGTGGAGAAGTCTTACTGCTGTCAGGTATTTGTGTTTGCCTCCAGCAGAAAAAAGTTTCTGAAGGAAGTTCAGTGAACTGTTCCAGAGAATAAGCGGTGGCAGAAACAAGAACTAATATAAAGTAATTAGCATCAAAGCAATTTGAGAGCCTGGATAGAAACCTTCTACCTTAATTTAGTATGAGAATGTACATTTATAAGGATTTCTAAGTAACATCAAGCTCTTAAGATGGGATAAAGTGTTGACAGAGCTTAAGAATAAGAGGAGACCTTCATAGTTAATGTACTTAGCTGAAGAGGTGCCAGTTGATTGGTTTGATCTGTCACTGCATAGTTAGCTTTATATAAAGTAGAAAATAAAATTCAAGTATGCTTGTGAAGCAAAAATCCCAATTCTGTGAAGAGAACAGGTCAGAAATTGGGCAGTTGGGATGGAAATAGGGATGGTGCCTTAGCAGAGGGACTAGAAACATACTAGACATTGCAGAAAATGCAGCCAAGGAAGCTTCATGGATAATGAGAAAATTACTATCGTGGGACAGTTCCTAACAGAGAAGCTTTGGGAGGGAGGCTGGCTGAAAGCGCTGCAGAGATGCATCCCCCATAAATGGATTGTTCTGTGTTGTCAATCATGTTGATTTTTGTGCTTTACCTATGAAGTAGAAATGCACTGCTGTGACCAGATTCAGGACACTTGATGATTGTAGAACAGGCTTAAAATATTCTGGCAGTTCCTGTGTTGAAAACCATGTGAGCTATATACAAAATTAAGCTATGTCAAGTAGTTATGAGCATTATTATTATGGCTTCAACAAAACAGAGATGGCTTACTCAAGATGCACTTTAAACACAGCTTAAATCTTCATTTCAAAAATGGGTTACAAATACTGGATAATCCACTATCCAATCCTATTGTTAATTTAAGACTATTTTCAAGTCTGAGCATTCAGGAAATCTTCATGACAGTGATTGCTGGTGGAATCCTGACACTTCTATTTCTCATCTCTAGGCCCTGCAGATGATGATAAATCTTTCTCAGAACTCCCTGTTCTGCAGCCTTTACACAATAAACTTTGGCCCTTTCATGAACCCCACATTGGTGAAGAGGTCTGTTCTCTTCTTGAATTTATTGGAGGAGCAAGATTTAATTTCAGGAGAAATGTGTTTTTCATTTACTTTATATTATGGAACGGGACTAGGTATGTTCTGCCTGCCCTTGAAAATCCTATTCAAATGATCTCCTGCTTGGGCAGCCCTAAAAGCTCAGCATGTACAAACACAAATGCAGAACTTTTGAGAGATTGAAAGCTGCTGCCCTGCTCTGTTAATCCTTTAATCGCTGAGCACAGAACATCTGAGCACTGTTTCCCAACCACTGATTTGAACTACAGAGCAAAACTCTTAGATCCCCCTGAGGCTTGTATCCATGGAACTGAAACCATCACCATCCCGGAGCAAATATATTTGGAATTATTAGTTTCACTTCTTTTTCTACATGACCTGAGAAGTGTTACAGTTCTACACTTCTTCACAGTTCTTCACTGAATATTTTCATGATCTCAATTTCTCAGCACTAAGGGTGCCAATATTAATCAATCCCTCTTAGCAGCTCCTCTCTTTTCCATCCTTATACAGCTGTTTTAGAAGTAATTCCTCTCCTGATTTTATTGCATTGAAGTGCTTGTCTTCACTTCATCTCACAGAATTTTCTCCCTGTTCAGTGGGATGCATTGTCTCTAGGTAACATCATTAGCTCAGACATTGATGTTACTGCTTATATCAAATTGGGGGAGGGCAGGAATTGAAACAGAAAGGTTTCATTTCTTATCAAATTCTTTTTGATCAAATTACTTTGGCTTGAATGCAGGTAGCAAGGATTGCCCAGCCTACAGATTATATGTGGTCAAGAAAAAAAAACATTCTCAGCTAAAGTCTTGTTTTCCTCTATTTATAGAATCACTGAAAAATAAAAAGACAGCAGTATCATACAGGTCCTTTTGTATCTCTGCAGGAGTTTTCTGTTTCCTGCATCTGAGGACAGGCTTTAGGATCGGGAACCAGATGTTATGGGGCTCCTGTTCCTCCTCTTCTTGTTAAAGCTTTTATTTTTGCCATATTCTGAAAAAATAAAATCAAATGAGAGGTCTAGTGTCTACTGCTCAGACATTAAACTCTTCTTAAAAGCAAAATTTTGCTTTTTGGTGGACTAGATTGAAGGAGGAAGGGGAGGAGTGGCTCTCTCTTCCATAAGTGTTCATGGTGCAAGAAAATTGTTATTCCAGTCCATGCTATATGAAATTCTACATTTTCCCTGAGACTAATATGATCCTTCCACCTTTCTCACTTGTGTGTTCCCAAATCAGTGTCAGCTTCACAAGGCACTGCCTATATCTAGGTGGCCCAATAAAGGGACAACAACTTTCTTCTAAAGATAGATAATGAAGGGCTTGCCTCTACTCTACATCCTTAAGGATGTGCTGGCACTCATTCCTCTAGAAAACTGCTCAAGAATAAATTTAGGAATTTAATTTTGTGTTTAGGAAGTCCATTACCCCTTAAAGTAGCTGTAAAATGCTGACTTTTGCAAGTGGTATAATTTTGCAGCAGGGATTTCACTTCTGAATTGCTGCCTTGGTCACGGGTGATTTCAGTACTTCTATTTTTTTGGATCACTCTTATGACTGCTTATTTAGGAAGGCTTTTTGACACCTATGACTTGACAAGTCGGGTCACATTTGAGGAGTGCTATTCAGTAGAGTAAGGATCAGTTACTCTATTCAGCTTTTAGCAAAGAGCCTTTTTGAGTCAAAGATCTTCATTCTAAGGATAAGTAAAGTAGTGTGAGCTCCACAAGTTTTTCACACTGATCTAATTCTTTTTTGCATCAACATCTCCAGGTTTTAAATTGTGACTAGAAAGAGAGTCTTAAAGTGTTTAGACTACTCACCTTCATGTCCTGAAGTATCATATCAGCTGTGTCATGAGTGTTATTCATTCAGATTTTAGTATTCTGTCCATCCACTGGAAATTTGTTATGGATATGCAATAATACACTTCAGTCTTGGCACACAAATTGTACGTTCAGTGCCTCTTATATAGCAGTGGGAGCTTTGCAACATAATAAGTTTATCTGCATTAAAATTTCGTTCTTCTATGACATCAGAGTGCATCTTCAGTGTGAGTTATTGAAACAAGGGGGTTAAATATTTATCCTTCATTTTGAGACACTTCAGTGAAGGTTTCTTAAAGGAAACTGAGTAAAACAAAGAAACTCAAACCAGGTAACATACTGTTCTATATAGCTGAAAATTATATTCTCTCTCCTGGTTAGGTGGTAGGCAATACAGACATGTAACGTGTTTTTCCCGTGGGTAACATGTTTTTCCTACTGTTGGGAACAGCAGCAACAACATTGTTCAGCATGTTGCACTGGTGCTGTGAGCCCACCAAACTTTTGTTCAGCTTGGCAGTGGATAAGCCTCTTGTCAATTCGGGCACTGATTAAAGTTATTCACCACTTACAGGCATAAAATTCTGTAAGTTATGCAGGTGCTTCTTTTGCAGGATATTTGGCCTTCGTTTCTCTAAGTGCCAGAGGCTGGGCACAAGGAAAAGTGATATTTAGGTTGGCAAGTAATGTATGTTATTCCTATGGGGTCTCAGAAGGGAAAGCACAAGATGCTAATGAGAATTTATCTTGTCAGACACAGACTGAATTTAATGGAGATTATGGACTGTGAAGCCAGAAGGGTGCAGAACTATGTGGAACTGCTGTATGAGAAACAGATGTGGTTGTAGTTTTATACCCTGCATGCAATTTGGACAGCCTGCACAAGATTTGTGCGACAGCTTGACCCAAAATTGAAGGGAAGAAATTGTATGGGTAGGCTCTCCCACACAGGGGAGAAGTGGTTATGTGGTCAAACATGCCTTCCATGGAGCAGCAGCAGCAGTGCTAAAACACACAGCCAGCACATGCCCTCACTTCTGCTGCCCAAAAATTAACTCACCTTTTGACAGGAGACTGGTAGAACAGATTTGCCCAGACCTTGTCCACCTCTTTCAGGAAGAGTCAGCAGCTGGCCCTGGAGATGCAGTCCTGCAGAGATCAGCCCAGGTCCCAGCTGCTTGTCCTCCCAAAGCCCAAAACTGTAATGAAACTGCACAGGTTTGAAAGGGGATCATTGCAGCATTAATTAAGGCCACCAGTTCATGTCAGCAGACAGTCTGTCACTGGGTTTCAAGGGACTTCTTTGGCCATAAAAAGTATCTGCTCTTCTTGTTCCCTTTCTCAGCTGTAAACCTTATGGCACTGTTGCTTCTAATCATGGTGTTTGTTAGAAAGGATTTGTTTGTACAAACAAACAGGAGCCCTGTTACATCTTCCCACTAATTCAGTTAAAAAAAAGGAAAAAAAAGTCTCATATTCCTACCTCAAGAAATTTTTTAAAATTACATAATTTCTAGTTTTCCTTTTTGTTGTTGTTGTTGTTGTTGTTGTAGGACTTGTGGTAAACATAGAAATTCGTCTTTCCTCCAGTCTTTCCAGAAGGAAGCTATTTCTTGAGTAATAGTGTCTTGGGAATAGGACGTTGAGGCAGATTTAAAATTGTTGTTAAAAGGAGTTGCTACTATGTTAACATAAATTTTTCTTTATGTTAGGCTTAATAAATAAAATTCACAGTACATTGTAATAAGAATTGCATTGAATTGTCGAATTATAGTCACAGAACTGACATTCACTTCTCTGAAGCCAGTATGACCCTAAAAGCTCCTACTCTGCTCAAAATCATCTTTTGAGTGAAATGCTAATGTATAGACTTGGGTAGTTGTTGACTGTTTTGCTCAGCACCATCATTGCTACATTGGCTAGCTTGTAGATCTCGGGGGGAACTAGGGTTTTGTTGTTTAATACACAATAAATAACATCAAATGAGATGAAATGGTGAGTGCTCTTTTACTCTCCACACCACCTGGAAAATGAGATCTATTAATACCATCACAAGATACCATCTCTCTCCTGAGCAGCAGTCAGAAGGAACAGCTGTGTGTTATTTCTGCCTCGGGTTGGAGCTCATTTCAATAAGCTGAGATTGGCTGCATTTTCCAAGACTCTGCTATCTGGCTCATTTGTAACAGCCATTCTTCAGAGCTCTTGCATCTGTCAAACCTCATACAAATCCTCCCCTAGAGGAAGCAGATGTTAGAAAGTTATAATTTAGATGTTTGTTTTGCCTCTTAAAAGAATCCTGGACAGCAGTCACTGTGGTCTGTTAAACATCATTAGCAAATGCAAATTGTTGATGAACCTGTATTAGTTAGCAAGTGATTTTTGTAACAACTTTTCACCTCAAGAATTAGACCAAGGGGAATAAAAAGGTAATCTACCATTACAAACATCTAGAACTGACTAAGCTATAGATTCATGCACAGGTTGAAGGATGGTGCCTAAGTTATAATGTTGTAAATGTGTTGCTGGTGTCATTAGTAGTGTAGACTAAATGGAGAAATCCAGAAGGTTCTGTCACCAGTGTTAGATGCGTGAGCACTTTCCAGAGAAGACCTTCCCTTCATTTTTCAAGTTGGGTTTTTAGCCATCTGGTGCTTATTGTTGTGGCTGTCATTTCCTGGGGGAGTTAGAGCAGATAATAGCATCTTCCTGGCAGCCTGAGAGACTTGTTATTCCAGTGGTCTGCAAACTCCAGAAGGGGATATGGGCATTTCACGTTGGGGCTTGGGTTGGAGAGCATGCGCTCCAGTTCTCTGTGTGTGTTCTCAGAGTTTGTTCTGTATTTGAACCGTGTCACACTGGTTTGCTTTTAAAGGTCATGTGGAAAAACAAACAAACAAACAAACAAACAAACAAACAAAACAAAAACAAAAAAAA